>JBAMJV010000919.1:0-121818 GCA_037951105.1 Echinarachnius parma | reverse complement strand
GACTTCTCGTGACGAAATTTAAGCACACATTTATAAAATCAGATTACAAATATAATATAAGATTGAATTATGCAATTAGATTTGTCCAAATATCCTTCTATGTTGTGCAATTTGCCGAGATGTTTTCATAAACGGGCATAGCCTGGCATGTTAATTGTTGTTTACAATGTTCGGTACCGTAAAGACATGACGGTGATTTTTTAGCATATCTTTGTATGTGTATGATGTCGTGCAGTTCCATTTACGGTGCATATGTAATTGATATTCGCAAGATATAATTTCACTTTTATTCGTGTATTTTTCGTGACAATTTTGAAAACAATTATTTAACATGTTCTTCTATCAAAACGACTTCAAGTTATTGATGTGAAATTGTGTGGATAGCTTCAAATAATTTCATTTTCGTTCTTGAATACGTTAAATTCCGAAGCTACAAATGGATTTTCATTAGTTTTAAGCCTAACTTAGTGCTAAGGTCGACTTGGAATCTTTGTAAAACATCCCCGGCTTAGTTATCCCTGCCTACGTAACTCACTGTTCTCTCAGGATTCTTTAAACAAACCGAAAATTTTGAAAACAATTATTTAACATTTTCTTCTATATCAAAGCGACTTCAAGTTATTGATGTGGAATTGTGTGGATAGCTTCAAATATTTCCATTTTGGTTCTTGAATATGTTAAATTCCGAAGCTACAAATGGCTTCTCATAAGTTTTAAGTCTAACTTAATGCTAATGTCGACTTGGAATCTTTGTATTTAAACATCCCCGGCTTATAATTATAGTTATCCCTGCCTATATACACTGCTCTCTCCGGATTCTTCAAACAGGCCGACAATTTTGAAAACAATTATTTAACATTTTCATCTATCAAAGCGGCTTCAAGTTAATGACGTGAAATTGTGTGGATAGCTTCAAATAGTCGCATTTGGGTTATTGAATATGTTTAGTTCCGAAACTACAAATGACTTTTCATTAGTTTGAAGTCTAACTTAATTTTAAGGTCGACTTGGATCATATGTGTTGATGTATGATGATCGATCGACGGACAAGAGAGTTGAATGCACAACATGTAAACTCATTCCTGTTTTTAATACAAGTACATGTATATTGGGTCTTAAGTTTGTTAATGTTTTATTATATATGATAACCTAAAAACTTGTAAATCTCCGATTCTGGACTGGACCAATGTAATTGAATTTACCTGCTAAGTATTTCGAATGTGTATACAACTGCAATACACTGCATGTACAAACGAAGTCATCAAAATATCGCAGTTATGAATTAAAAATAAATGATATACTCACCGATAATACGATACACCATACAATCATATCCATTTTGACCATATTCCAGTAGAAAAATACTGTCCTGATTTGATCACCCCAAAAGTCCGTTCCACGGTCAGAATCTGTTTAGTACCGGGCTAGACCTGACAGTGGGAACTCGGAGCGTGTCGCTGGAACTATGATATTTCCACACTTTCTGATCTCTCTCTCTCTTTATTACGACAAAATGTGTATAATGTACGTATGGTCACAGACACTACCCTTGCAGTGTCTTTGGTATGGTCCACTTTAAGACTAACTCATTAGCATGTTTAGTCAGCCAGTAGAGCGTGCGGGTAGATATGTTAATAACATCGTACGCGTCACATACTATGTGGGCGGAACCGGGGACCCATATGGGGCGTAGAATATAGAGAGTGTATAGAAGGGAACATAAAGGGCATAGGCGTACCCAGTGGGGGGGGGGGGGGGGGGGGGGGGGGGGGGGGGGGGGGGGTGAGTTATTCAATCCCCCCCTTTACAAAAAATGACTGTTTCGGGGAGTTTGAACCCCCCCCCCCTCCCACCCCCCCCCCCCCCCCCCCACACCACCCTCCCCCCTTAACAACTTGTAGCTTGTCTCGAGAACACATGTAAGCGGTCTCGACCGTCATTATCGAAAATTGCGAATAATCCTGGTCTCGGCCTTGTAATTGTAAAAAAGGCTTGGTCATGAGTCCGAAAATGTGCGACTGACACCCCTCCGCCCCCCCCCCCCCCCCCCCCCCCCTCAACCAAAGGTCCTGGTCTCTACCTCGAACATTTTTGACCGGTCCTGGTCTCGGCCTCGAAAATTGTAAATCTACTCGGCCTCGGATTCAAACATTTCTACCGACGTATAAATCGTTATTATGTTTAAGTTATCAATAAATGTCATTTACATTATTATTGTATATTATTGTACTATGTGTTCTTTAAATATATGTTTGTTTGATATTGTTTATTATAAATTATATGTAGGTTTATGTTGAAAATCAAACAAATTCAAACCTAATTACATGTATAAAGGAATTGACCAAAACCGTCCCTGAAACCCCCTTTTCATTGCTCGTGTGTGGTCAGAAGCTATTATAAACCCGAATGATAGAAATCAACTTTATAATAGCTTCTGAGCACACGAGCAATGAAAATTAAGGGGTTTCAGGGACGAACACCGCACTAGGGTTTTCTATAGCTCAGTCGGTAAGAGCACCTATCTAGCAATCGGGAAGTCTCGGGTTCGAATCCCGTTGGAATCCCATTTTCTTTCTTTTTTTCAATCACATTCTATATTTCTGGTCAGTTTCTTTATATGGTTGAATTAATTATACAAAAAACGTCGGTCATCCGTCGCATATATCCCCATGTTGATTTAAATCCTTCGGGTATATGTCCGGTTTAAAATAGTTTCTGACCACACGAACAATGGAAATTAAGGGGTTTTAGGGACGAACACCGCACTAGGGTTTTTTCTACAGCTCAGTCGGTAAGAGCACCGGTCTGGCAATCGGGAGTTCTCGGATTCGAATCATGTTGGAATCCCATTTTCTTTGCTCTTTTTCAATCGAAAGTAAAATAAAATACACAATAAACTTGAAATCTACGCCACTATCAATGCACGACTTTATCTCACTTGGGTTCAAGAGAAACAAACAAAAGCGAGAGACAGTGAGAGAAAATGAGAAATAGGAAAAAGCGGGAGAGAGAGAGAGGGAGAGAGGGGGAGGAGGAGGCGGGGTGAGAGAAGGATAAGTTTTACTAGTCCGGAAACTGGTATTTATAAACATTGTTTTTCAATTGCTTAGCCCCATTTTAAAATTAGTTTTGTTTTCGATATGATTATTAATTATATATAAATGTTATTGTACATTGCTTGGATTTTTCTTTATGTTTTGTTAGATTTATGCTTTATTATGATTGTCATGAATTAAGTTGAAGTTTCATATTTTGTATAGCTTGATATAATGTTATATTTGTAGAGTGTATATTATTATCATTGAATTGTAAAGCGCATTGAGACCATGTATAATGCGCTATATAAGCATTATTATTATTATTATTATTTATATGAGTATGAAACTAAATATGTACAATGCCTTTAAAGTAAACAAAGCTATACACTACAAACGTGTCGCTCTATACAAAAGGAAGTAGTAATAATTACTAATTTTGGGGTATAAAATATAGCCCTAGAGACCTTATGAACAGTAAAAGTATATTTCTTTACACGAAAATTGAGCTTCATATTCTTCTCTGCTATCTCTTATTCAGTTATTTGCAGTTTGCTTCATTTTCACAAATGCAGCAGAAGCTTGAAAATCCAGTTCGATTTATTTGAAATTTTCATCGAATGATATCAAACTTGAGGCATACAAGCAAGCAGGAACTGCACGCTTCATGAATACTTCTCTTTTCAACACCAACTATATGAAAAATGATTATAATATATTGTATTTTACATGTATTATTATATTCTTATCAATCAAACACCCAAGTTTGTTCTAAGAGGACATTATTTTAGTTGCTAGCTAGGAAGACAGAAACTCACTAGTATCTGCCACATGTCACATGTCGGCCACCTCCCCCATGAGTGTAGGGCTAAATGCCGACCAATCATTGAGTTGACTATCATCACGAACAAAATCATTCCTTTTTGATAAACAGACGAGGTCCATAAGTCATATCGTAACATTTCAAAAGAAAGAAACCATTTTTTTCTTCTGATTAAAGGGACTTAGTAACATTGTCCAAATCCTCAAAATAAAATTCTAATTCTAGCGGTTCCCTTATACCTTGTTGTATTCGTATTAACAATACAATCACGGGACAGGTTTCGGTGTTTCAAATTTCCCTTTCGTTACAAAGATATGTATGATTGAAGTATTCAGATAAGAAAAACTCCGGGCGAGTTTTTCTTCTGTGTACAAAGTGAGTGCAGTGAAATACTGAATATCACTTTGCATTATCGCTCATTACTTGGCCATACAATGTCCATTTGACTTGAAATTTTCACACAATACCCTGTGGACATATGAGATAACATCAATACATATTGCATCAACCATTCATCACTTTTTGCACAAGTCAACAAAGTTACTAGATCCCTTTAACAGCATACTTTCCGACCGTAGAATTCGGTTAAAATCAATTAATGTTAAACTGGCACGTAGTTCCACATTGTAAAAACAGAGTGTGCCACAGCTAATGTGATCATAGTGTGCTCATAGTGTGATGAGTATTAACTCGCTCCATTTAACATGGGCAACACATTTTTGTCAAACTGTGTTCACGGTGTGTTCACAATGTGGCAACAAGTGTTCACAATGTGGCAAACTGTGAAACAGTGTGTTCACACTGTGGCACACTGTGTTTGCACTATGGTACACTGTGTTCACACTGTGGCACACTGTGTGACACACTGTGAAACACTGTGTTCACACTGTGGCACACTGTGTTTGCACTATGGTACACTGTGTTACCATAGTGTCCCACAGTGTGGATACAGTGTGTCACAGTGTACCATAGTGCAAAAACAGTGTGCCACAGTGTGAACACAGTGTTTCACAGTGTGCCACACAGTGTGCCACAGTGTGAACACAGTGTACTATAGTGCGAACACAGTTTGCCACAGTGTGAACACACTGTTTCACAGTTTGCCACATTGTGAACACTTGTTGCCACACTGTTGCACACTGTGCCACACTGTATTCACACTATGGCAAACTATGTTCACACTGTGGCACACTGTGTTCAGTATTCTTTCCAGTAGGGTTATCATGCTTTGTTATATGTCGAATATACTATTTATGTTGTTTGTGTGAAATAAATTGAACTGAGTTAACCTTAATGGTTTAGTATGCATATTATTGTTTTACAACACAGCTCATATTTCATGCAGGATTTCCTTTGCTATTTGATTTAGCTCATGTTTTGTAAAGTTATTGAAGTCTTTGCCTGCATTATTGTTGGTCACTTCCTCCTTGTAACTGCGGGGAATTTATATCTACTTTGATCGGAAAAAATATATCCGTACATGGATTGCTATTTCGGAATAATCAAATGTATCTAAGTTACAAAGAATGCAACAACAAAAATGTCATTTGTGCCTTGGGGAAAATAAAAGGTATGCATTGAAAAAAAATTCTTTTTAAAATCCATTGATGCAAAGTCACATATATACACATACACAGAAAAAACAGGCATATATAGACTTTATTGACATCTCTTTATTTTTTTACCTGTTAACTCCCAGTCTCACTCCTTTTAACCCCCCCCCCCCCCCTTCCCCCCGCCCAACGTACATTTCCCGCTTTCTCGACCCCTCGCCCCTCTGCTCTCCCCACATCCGTCGTCCCACTTCCCATTTCTCCCACGGCCCCTCCCTTTCTCACCTTCACCCCCTTTCCACACGAAATGCTTGAAATCCTAGCAACATATATTATAGGCAAAGTCCTTTTTTAAATGAACATTACTATTTGAACCATTATGATTGAAAAAAAATTGCTATTTAGATTCAAAATATATGTTCATATATGACCGGCTTTAGCAAAACCCTGCATTTGTTGGTGAGAACCAAAATGTATATTTTCATACCATTAAAAACACCTCATCACAAGCTTTCATTTGATGCTTTGTTCTAACAAATTGGTCAATAATCGACGAAGATATGATTGTTTTAATTGTACAATCATAGGTCTTTTACACACAGTATGTGAACTTAAAATGCCAAATTTCTTAAAAACATGAATTACCGACAAGTGCAGGGTTTTGCTATAGCCGGTCACATTTTTGTTGACATCATAAAGAAATCATCTAAATATTGTAGTACTAAACTAGGTCCGTGGCAAATTGTTGTTGCCATTTTGCAATTAACATGTAGAATATGTATCAATATATTTGTCATAACATCAGCTATATCACCCTTCTCCTCTCCCCCTCGCACATTAATTTAACCCTTTCAGGACTGATTGGTTTGATATAACATGTATTCTCCATAGACCCCTGCCCGAGTATTTTCTGGACCAGTCCAGGGCCCTTTTGCAGAAAGAATTGCAATCGGTTATAAAGTTTGCGCAAGTTAAAATTTATACTCATTGAACCAATCAGATTTGCGCATTATAGGTCACATGATCTGACTTGCAATTGATTGTAAATTTACAATCGATTGCAAGCCCGTCTTTCTGCAACGGTGCCCTGAACATGCTAACGGGGTGTAATGGTTCCTTACCGTCCCCCCTCCTCAATCTGATCCTGTATATCTCCCCCTCTCTCTCAGCTGTTCCCTCTTGAATTATATGTCTCTCTTATTTGCAACCATAACTTTTCAATTCAATTCAATTCAATAAGGCTTTATTCAAAATGACGTTCTTGCAGCCGAAGCTGAATTGCATGGTCATTTACAAGGTAAAAGGCATCATAATGGTTAAAATACTTACATATACATGTTAACATCAAATATATATTACATATCAAAGAAAAAATATACTAGTTACGTTCATACGTATAATAGGCAGCATCATAAAACATCATACAACATAATTTATACAAAATGCATGCGAGTTACTTTGACAAAAATAGGGAATAGAGCTATTCGTAAATCGGTTGGTTTTACAATTAATCACTTCCCGGTTGATCCAATGTCATGCTCATCATGCTAATGGTTTCATTTTCATTAACCAAAAATAGCTAAATAATTACATTTTAAAAGTATTGCGAAAACGTTTAACAAACATATTGTACCGCTTCCCATTGTCTCTGAAGTTTACTTTTCATGTCCAATAAAAACCTACTTTGGGTATAATAAACAACTGTTTTTATAGTTTGTTATACAAGGAGGCTTCTGCTTTATATCAAAGTCTGCTTTTTTCTAGCCTTCCCACTTTAATATGCTTTAATACGGATTTGTATGAATTATAAGACATTTACTAAAGTTGTCCTTTCATGACTAGAATGTTTAAACTGAGCTACGATATAATTTGCGTACCTATTAGTGCTTCTGTTGATGTTGATCTTTACTTGGCTATTATGACTTTGTTCATCGTTATGATAATCAAAAACTGGTTGATTTAGCCACAAACAAGGTGATACTCTATACCTATATGGCGTTCAGCTTGTTGCATTATCGGAAAATAAAACAAAACATGTATCAATAATACAAAAAAAATTGAATTTTCAAATATAGCAATATTTGTCAAAACTAGACTTGTTTTGTTCCGTTAACAAGACGAACATGCACAATAATGATGTCCAAGCAAATATTCGTACACGTTTTATGAACACAATGACGGGGAGAATAAGCCACTTATTCAGGGACATACCCGGAGTATTTTGTTTAATTTTGTTTGTTTATAAAAAAATTGTTATGCGATGAACTGTTATGCCAAATGGTCCGGTCGGGCAAGTAAAAACAAGATTTGTCGACCTTTAGTAACCCGAAACCTGAATCTGATGGTCCCAAACAAAGAAAACAAATCGTAACAAATTATGTATTTTTTCCTCGCCCTTTCGGGCCAATGAAATTTGGTGGCCGAAATATAATTTGTATTGGCACCGGGCCAGCATAATTTCGAGCATGAATATGTTATGTATTGCTTGTGCCGAATTAGTGTGACATGTGCACCACGTACCCCCATGCCTCCCCACCCCCTCTGTAAATATTTCACTGGGTGGAGTTACTCTAGCATCTATGATATTGTTTCCTGCTACTCAATAGAACAACGGAGATAATACAATAAATACCAGTCGAATGTAAGAAGGAGGAAATACATTGTTGAAATATGTAATACCGCAAGCCAACTATATATGAAATATAAGTAGTAAAAGTATGACGTAAGCCTGTGGTTAAATAAAAATACATAACACACGAAGGCATTAAAGTGGCCAGGCAAACTAAACGCATGTTAAATTCTGTTTACCTCTATTAATGTACACATCAACTATTTGTAAACCATTTGACCCAAACATATTTTGTTTATTTTAAAAGATTTTAGTTATTATTTTCTCCATATTGTGAAGCCCCCTCTTCTGAAAACCTCTCCTGAGTAGAATTCTAGTGTTGACATGTTGTGACATCATCAGCCATTCACTACTCAGTTACAAATAAGTTACCTTCACCCAAGCTGAGTGCCTAATCAAAATAGCATCACACGGTTGAATAGAATACCAACTCACACAACTTCAATTTCAATAGCTGTTGCTATGTCAGAAGAAAACACTGTCTAAGCTATTGCATGGAGGTATGCAGGGCATGCTTTTGTGTGGATGTTCTTTTTGTACTTTCATCTTTTGTTAATATCATGGTAGCTGACCAGTGATTGACAGATGATGTCACAACAGGTCAACAATATAATTTATTCTGGAGGGTTTTTAGTGGTGGGGCTTAGCAACATGAAGAAAAATAAATGATAAAATGTTTAAAAATATGCAAAACATATTTAGGTCAAACCGTTTACAAATATTGAATGTGTACACTAATACAGATGAACAGAAGTCAACATGCATTTGGTTTGCAGGGCCCCTTTAACATCAGGAATATATGCCATTTTTTAACAGAGGAAGAATTTCATGTATTTCATATTTCCGAAGATATCGTTAAAATGTTTCCCTCGAATAATACAAAACACACACACACATACACACACACACACACACCCACACACACACACACACACACACACATACACACACGCACACACTCACACACACAGTGTACATACTGTTAGGAGCATTGGTTTGACACTTTACTAGACAAAGTCAATAATTTGCAAGCGGGGAATAATGTTTCTATTAGTATTCTTAGCTTAGTGGCCATCCTTTTGTGTTGCGACAGTGCGGCTACATTTGGGGGATCGGAGTTGTCCACACACTTATCCGAGTGCGTTGCAAATTTGAGTTCCCCATAGGAATAAATTGACATCTTCAAAGAGGTGTAGTTTTCTTGTTTTTTACCCGATTATGCTCTAACTTTCAGAGATTATTCTTCTCAATCTCTAGGAGGCTATGAAAGCAACATTTTGTATGCTATGTATATTACTTTTTGTTGGAAATGAAATAAACTAAACTGAACTGAACTGAATTCCCAATATGTTTTGTACACAAATGTTCCCATTTGTACAGTTTTCTTCGTAGTCACATTTTTCCATTCCCCCAACTCATGATATGCTATGTATAAAAGCATTCTATAAAACATATGTTGAACTCGAAAGGGTAAACATACATTTTGAGAAAATTGAACAAAACTGAAATGTTGTGTATAAAATGTATGGGGAGTTGTCCACAAGTTACTTTGCCAGAGTGCGTTGCCAATTTGAGTCACTCGAAGAAATACATGGCTTTTTCCAAGAGCCATAGTGTTCTTATTTCTTGACCGATTGTGCTCACATGTTCAGAGACTATTCATTATAGTTAGTGTGTTATAGTGCATACAACAATTCGTCTGGATTTCATTGTTCTTTAACAACTGTATAATAGCGTACCTGTATAAGAGCCTTGCATCTGTATGTGCTTTGCTGAAATAGTGCAACCAAGGCATTTATTTCCTAATAATTGAAACAGAAAATAAACCATTCTGGTATTACTTACTTATCTTATCTTACGTATCTTTCACATTCACTTGATTTAGTATTTTCGAGTCTGCCACATGGGGCCAAATGTAATTCTGCAAATTTACATTAATTATTTAGACCCAGTTCTTGACACAATATTACATGAAAAGCTTAGCACCCTTTAAGTTTCTACAATGAATATAAAGCAATTTGATGTAAGAGAGCCGAGTGTATTTATACTCAGTTTCTATGCACATAATCTCAAAACGCAGAGACGTCGGGGTGCAGAGACCACGGGGATGAGTGGTGCAGAGACGTCTTATCCAGTACATCTCTCACCGTACCAAGGGCCACATCACATGCACCACCAATGTTGTATATCTTATCACGTGCAGAGTCTGTGGCATCCAGTACGTAGGCGAAACCAGGAACACCCTCAAGAGACGCGTTTACGGACACAGATCTACCATCCACACCTCCAAACATGACACTCCAGTTGGCAACCATTTCAACCTACCTAATCACTCCATTTCTGACATGATTCTACAGGGAATAGAATATCTAGGTAACCGCTCGGACACACTCCGCTCCAGCAGAGAGAAGTACTGGATAAGACGTCTCTGCACCACCCATCCCCGTGGTCTTAACATCCAAGAAGGCAGTGATTAATCTTCGCTTCTCTCCCCTTCATTGTCTGCACCACCATTTGTTTTGTTTTCACCCCCATATCAATACTTTACTTTGTTCCACATACTATTATGTTCTTATTTCCCATTTTATTTCCCCCATATATTCATTTTAGTTTTCTTTGAGATAACATTATTTACACTGTCTCCTCACAATACACTGTCACTATTCATACACATAATTATGTTTGTTTATGAACATGTTATAATGTTTGCATTTAATTTCTCTCTATAGGTACACTGTCCATAGACATGGGCTTATTGATATTCATATTCTCATCATGCATAGTTCCACCTCTATTTTGATCATATTGTTCCACCCTCTCTCATCTGTCTCTCCACCTTACCTCTGATCACCTACCAATTTAGGCTTCCTTTTGATCACTATCTCTTTTGTACTTCCTGTCCCATTCATTTATCCCTGTTGCTTCCCCACTAATCATCACCCACTGGGTCCTCACTTTCTCCTTTGAACTCGCCTATCCTATTCACCCGATCCTGCAACACACACCACTTCACTTTCTTTGTCCTAATCCTCTCACTCCCATCCCCTACTCTCATAATCCCCTCTATTGTTCTTCCCCTCTCAGTGCCCCAATGCACTCCCACACCTCATTAACTGTCTTTTGTTCACATGTCTCTTTCTGTACCTTAATTTCCTTCTATGATCCTTCATACCTCTTCCTACACTCTCATCACATTTCCTTTGACTGCAGCCACCTAAGGACCCTCCTATGCCTGTTTGACCTGATTGGTCAAGCAGTCCTGGCACTCTCCCACTCACAGTTGCTTTCATTGTTTTGTGTCTCCGCCTCCTTTCCTCCCCCCAGCCCCCCATCCATACATGTGTTAATGTTGGTATATTTTTGTGTTCTTTTTGTAGTAACTGTCATTTTGCACTGACGAAGATCCTGCTAGGATTGAAAGCTAGGCTGTATACGACTCTCATTTTACCACATTGGCGATTTTTTATTAGACAAGCAGTTTTCAGCAGTATTGTCTTAATTAATTAAGTTATTGTATTTGTATGTACAAGTCTAGATCAACACATTTTGCTATTCATTTTTTAATGTGAAAACTTTCGATTACGGTATTTTGTGTTCTTAATTATTTTAATCAATTGTATATATTTGTGTGCATTCTAAGTATTTATCTCAATGTCTGAATAAACGTTAGTGTGTTGACTTCATTGTTGGTCTATATGGCACTTTGTTAAAATGAATAATGAATTATTTGAATTATCTTAATTTGAAGAAGCGTCTTCTCGGACTACGTACAATTCGAGCTGAAATCATCACCTTTAGTGTAAAACAATAATAACAATTATCAACAACAACATCACCACTAACCAAAACATCAGCAACAATAAGAACGACAATGGAAACATTTAGACATATGTATGGACGAGCATTGTCATTCGTTAATTCCATTTCCTTTACACCAATTTTTTTGAATAAGCAATTCAAAGACAACCATTTACATTCAAACCTGATGTTAAAATTATATTTGAACATGTTTATAGCACAACCATGACTGTTTTTTGTTTGTGTCTGTTCGTCGTTAATACAATGACATAAATATAATATGTTTGCTTATACTCTACATAAAATATTTTTTTATACAGTACTGCTCATATTTTCGATAATATATAAACATGCCACAAGAGAAAATTACTTAAAAACATACTTCAATACGTAGGTCTCTATTATATGTGACTTCTTTGCCATTGATTGATCGGTTGCTTATTTGATTGTTTCATTGATCATTAATCGATTGGTTAAATTGAGTTATTGCTAACAATTTTAGTTTATTGATTGATTGATTGATTGAATTACTTATTCACCCATACATGGATTGGTTGATTGATTGATTGATTGATGGCTTGATCCGTTGATGGTTTCGTTGAGTATATGATTTCTTGTGTGGGTAAATGTTTGGGTGACTGATTGCGTAATTGAGTGTGAGTGATAGATCGATTAATACAAAATCGGTTGATTGAATATTTCGAATTTATTGTCCAAGAACCGAAACCCTCTTTTGATTATAATTATACAAACATTACAATAATACAAATGTAACAAACAACGTTTATATACTTTCAAGTACAAAATATACATTACCTTTTAATCTCAAATTACAGGTTATTTTGGCCAATCTTTATTGTAGTTAAATAAAAATTAATGCAATGTTAACTCAAGGAAGACTAATGTTTAGCTCTTGTGTCATAAGCATAAATACAATATTTTGGGTCAAGACAATAATGTTATAATATACAAGTACAAGTACAACCATAAACAAAGATATGGAAAATCAGATATTAAACAAACATGTAAGTCAGATGTTTGTATAACTTGTAAGGCATTTACACATTGTTAATATAATAATACATACGCGATGTCCATCATTTCTATAAGAATATTATTATTGCATCTTATTTATTTACAATTAATGACAAGTTATGTATATAAACATTACATATTATATCATACAATTCATTTCCATCAACGGCTCCACAAACGTATGTTTCTTAGATGCTAACTGTGTTCACAATATACGGATTTGTTCAACTGCTTATTGTAACCGATATTTGGTAACCATCACATCGATACAAGAAGGGCATTATTCCATTCACAATCAATTATTTTCCTTTAAAGGGAGAGATCCTCTTTTGCAAGCCAAATTCAAAAGTTGCGAGGTTATTGTCTTATATGAAAGGAAATGTCATTTAATAGCATGCCTGAAAAAATTAGGGCTTGAAATCTCTTTTTCGTGGAGTTATAGACCTAAAACTGATTAAACTGAGGGACGTCGGTTTAATGGGTACATACGTATTTTCGGCCGGTGAGTAAGGTCGCACACAGATTTCATGGAGTGCCAGATCGGTATGCATGACCCCTACGTGACACGCGCTAGCTACGTGACCAGCACATAAGTACTAATGTGTGAGCGTTTACCAAGCAAAATACCCAAACATCGCTTAAACTGACTACATGTAATTATATATTCTTTATTTTTGAGATCTTTTTCCGTGATATACGTTAACAAATGTCGGCTTCACAATACCCTTACGAGAATTAGTACTATATTGTTGTAATATTATGCTAAATCAGTTGAACTCCTTTAGTGACCGATATATAGTTTAAATGGAGGGACACATTCGTTTTTTATTCGTATTTTGCTGTCCCTTTAAAGGGATATAGTAACTTTGTTGGCCAGTGCAAAACGTGATGAGTCATGAGTGATTACTAAAATATGTATTGGAGCGATCTAATATGTCCACAAAGTAATGTGTGAACCTTACACACTGATTTGATGTTTTTTGGGCTGAGATATGAGCAAAAATGCAAAGTGATATTCAAACTCATACTTATTTGGCATGAAATTATCCTGTAGAGTACAATCTCATATATGAACACTTCAGTCTTAAATATCTTTTGAACGAAATGGAAATTTGAAAAAAAGAACCTGTCTCGTGCTTTTATTGTTAATATGAATTAAAGTCATACCTGTAAAGTGTCCAAATCCACGAAAATTCTTCTACCATGTTGTTTAGCTTATGGGAAGAGAAGAATAAAATAGGGTTTGATTTTTTTCAAATGTCCCTTTAGTATGAAGATAATTATCATTGAAAATCATTATTTGAAAAGTGTTAATCAACGCAATTGAAAAAAAGTACAATTGTTGTAGCTAAACGCGTCCGCATTGCAGCACGCGTGGGAACATTCCGGAGATTGAACGTTGAACCCAGCGAGCACAAATTCCATGAATTCTGTACTACGTATGTAATCATACCTCAAACGGCTCAAACGGCTGATTATTACTGTGACAAATGTATGGCAGACCAACAGTATTCGGTGATAAAATATGAACTCAATATTCGTTTTTTTCACTAGGTAAACAGTGTTTGTTTTCTCTCAAACTTTCACAAATCTTTCAATTGTATTTTACAATGATATTGATATAGGATTGAAGTATCAAATGTCATTTTGTGCAATATCTGACACTTTACAGGTATCACTTTAAGGTATGAGGGAACCAATAGAGTTCCAAGTAAGTTTTGATGATTTAGACAATGTTAGTCCATTTAAAGTATTCGTCGAGTAAAAAAATGATCGTCACATGTGGTATGTCATTTTAAAAAAATATTCATTATAATGTCCGTGAAAACGTCCATACCCATTGGAAGTCATGTTTTACAAGATGGAGATAACTGAAATATGATCCTAAATATATTGTTATTTCAAAGATATAAAGAAACTGACCAGAAATATATAATGTGATTAAAAATCCCGTTGGAATCCCATTTTCTTTGCTCATTTGTAATCACTAAATATATTGTATAACAATTATATACAGCCTATAGCCAATCTTGATAGACCGACATTCACTTTTTGCAGACGTTGTCTCAATTGGCGTGAATATTCGTCAACGTGAGTGTATGTTCAGGTGTCATCATAGTATCGCTCACTTCACTTCACTCCAACGGATGTCTCAGTTGACGTGGATATTCGTCGCGGGGATTTGCTGAGGATGTGT
The DNA here is from genome assembly GCA_037951105.1 of Echinarachnius parma. NCBI lineage: Eukaryota > Metazoa > Echinodermata > Echinoidea > Clypeasteroida > Echinarachniidae > Echinarachnius > Echinarachnius parma. Next base: position 106,748 of record JBAMJV010000919.1, on the reverse strand, counting down.
CCAGGGTCTTAACGATTCGCTTTCGTGTTTGTTTTTTGTTTGTTTTTTCTTCCTGAAGTTGTCTCAGTTGAAGTGGATATTCGTCAGCGTTATGGTTTGTTCAGGTGTCTTCACCGTGCTACTCGCTTTCCCGTAGCAGTAAATGTCCCGTTTGGTGTAGATATTTGTCAGGGGTGATTTTATTTCAGGGTCTTGACCATGGCACTATTCGCTTTGGGTTTTGTTTTTGTTTGTGTTGTTACTGCCTCAGTTGAAGTGGATATTCGTCAGCGTGATGGTTTGTCTAGGCGTCATCACCATGCCACTCACTTCCCCCTTTCCTGTCATACCTGTAGGCGTAGTAAGATATTTCAATTGCTGAAGATGCCTCTTTTGCTCAAGAAAATGTATCAGTTAGCGTGGATATTCGACAACCTGCGGATTTGTCCAGGGTCTTAACCATTCGCCTTCGCTTTTTACTGAGGTTTTCTCAGTTGGCATGTATATTTGTCAGCGGGATGGTTTGTTCAGGTGTCTCCACGGTATCAATATCTTCCCCCTTTCCTGTAAGTGTGTTAGATGTATCAATTGTTGTAAATGTCTCATATGCTCCAGAATATGTATCAATTGGCGTGTATATTCGTCAGCGTGATGTTTTGTCCATAATCTTAACCATTCGCTATCGCTTTTGTTTTTGCTGCCTGTAGATATGCCGTTTGCTTTCGATATTTGTCAGGGTGAGTGTTTGTTCAGGGTCTTAACAATATCACTCCATCGCTTTCGCGTTTGCTTTTTGCGGAAGTCGTCTCAGTTGGCGTGGATGTTCGACAGTGTGCGGGTTTGTTTAGGTTATTTCACCGCGCTACTCGCTTTTAGGTTGCAACAGATGTCCCGTTTGCTGTCCACATTAGTCAGGGTTGAGAGTTTGTTCATGGTCTTAATAGTCACGGTGTTACTCCATCGCTTTCGCGTTTGCTTTTTGCGAAAGTGGTCTCAGTTAGCGTGCATGTTCGACAGCGTGAGGGTTTGTTCAGGGGTCTTTACCGTGCTACTCGCCTTCTCGTTTGATGAGGAGGATTTCTTGCTGATTTTCACCTTGTAGTCGTCTGGTTTGCTGTGGGTCACGGACCACCTGTGCTTCTTTCGCTGGAAGGCGTGCTGAACCTAGACATCAAATAGCACAACAGATATATTAAACGTTTATTATCCCGTTCAGGGCTTTGTTTGCGAAAGAATTGCGATCGATTGTAAAGTTAAATATAGATTGCAAATATATAACGCTTAATACATGGCTTCTAAGCGCAAATTGTTATTATCACCCATGGTCATCAGGTACAGTTCAAACCCAGACAATGATATTGCGTACTTGCTCAACTCCCTGGGAACACACTAGCCATATGCTGCCAATGGCGCGAAAGCTAATTAACACCCGACCATGGATTCCATTCATATACCTGGGTAGAGAGCAACAATTATGGATTAATTGTGTTGCTGATGGACAAGGTTGCAGTAAAGGTGCAGTCAGAATTGCTAGTATAGAAAATATTTGAGCAAATCAGATTTGCGCATTTGGTCATTCGATCTGATTTGCAATTAATTGTAACTTTACAATCGACTGCAATTATTTCTGAAATGGGGCCGTGGACCGATCGATTTTTGCTATAACATTAATTTTCTCATGAACCCTAGCCCGAGTAATTTCGGGGCCTGTCCGTAATGGATTAGTCAATAAACTGTACAAACTCTGTGCGCATTTAAAAAAAATTAACCCCTTTCACTACGGGGCCCAAAAATAACTGATTATTGAAGGGAAGGTAAGCCCACCGCACACAGCACGATCCGATTCTGATCCAAAAATCAATAGAGTACAGAAGCTATGACGTCGTAACAATCGTTTTTAGAATTTTCAAATTTGAACTTCATTTTCCGAAAGAGCATACAAAATAATGTCCAAATACCAAAAACCAATTGAATAAGTTAAGTATTGGCTGAGATATGCCCATCCCAATGAATTGGTTGTCAATAGGAAATCAGTGTTATAGTGCTCTGGTTCATAAAGTTGCTTCAATATCTGAACTAAAATATGTAGTATATTTGAGATCCTGAAGTAATTTTTGTTCTCATCAGAACGGATCGTGTAGTGTGCGACGAGCTTGGAAAGTTAATCATTAAGCATGATAATGTTATCTGGCTTGCGTTGCCTACCTCAGAGTTGCGCACGAAGTGAACAAGGAAGATGAAGACTCCTTGTAGAGAGTTGAGGACGATGAAGATATACTGGAAGAAATCAGCGGCTCCCTCTACGGCGATTATTCCAAACACCCAAGTCAGCCCCATGATAGGTAGCAGCAACATCAGACCCTTCACGCCATGCCTGTAAGATACAAAAAAGGAAGGTATAATCATGTCACGAGAACATACACACCACCAGCCCACGTTTCACCTTGACTGTAAGATAATTGCATGTAACACTGCCTGTAAGATAACAAACAAAGTTAAATTGTGTAAAGAGGAACATACACTAACACTAACACTTACACCAACCACTTTAGATTATGATCGTTAGACAAAAAATTCACATTGACATGACAAAGATTGGCAACCATTAATCCAAAGAAATAACTCACATACTTTTACAATTCTTTTTTGTAGGTTAAAGTTAAAGGGATAGTTGAGTTTTGATAGAGAGGGCGCTAGACTACTTATTTTTGTTGTGAGGTAATGAAATACTCATTGTAAAATTTGAAAGAGCATAATATTTAAATAATAAAATCATCTTTGTTTGATCAAAATCGGTTCAGATATGGCTGAAATATCCATAAATATAACAATTTGTAATAAAGCTGGGGCCCCAGGTTTATTCGAGAATTTTGAACCAGCCATTAAAAATTCAAAAAAATGCTTCCTCTTTTAAAAAAGTTACAAAATAGGTATTTAAATAGTTGTTGGTTATTTCTCTATCTAATCACTATTTCAACAAGACATCACATGCACAATATTTTACTCAAAATGGTTGAAACCGATGAGTGTTTACAGAGCGCCCTCTTACGTTTTAACGGCTCTTTTTTAATGATAACAAGCCAGCGATGGTGGTCGATAGCGGCATCGACGGAGCGGGGATATAGCAGCTCAACATAAAGCAACATCCCGCGATTTGGGCAGAATGACCCTAAGCCAACCACGAGGAGAGCCTGAAGTAGCGGGGATGATTCAAGAAGGAGAAGCTCGCGTAAGCGGGTTTAGCAGCATGTGAGAAGAGAAAGTTAGCGGTAGCGGAGCGGTAGCGTAGCGGTATAGCGGCAGCGACAGCTAGCGCTAGCAGAGATAGCAGCATTGCATGGAGAAGGTACGATAGCCAGGGACATGTAATGGATAAGGGACTCGACTGGAAGCAATGGAGCGGCAATGCCTGGGTGGCAAGTATATTTGCCTGAAGGTACGTGATAGCTTTCATTTGACACTTCAATTATAGAAAACAATTTGGAAAAGCATTTAAAGAAAAGCAAGTTTCTATTTTGATAGTATTGAACTTGTTAGAAAAGAAAAAAGTGAATAGCTTTCATTTGACACTTAAATAACTCTAGAAGATAATTTGAGAAGCAAGGTTGTATGTTGATAGCATTGAACTTTATAGTAAAGGAAAAATCTTTCAATGACCATGATGATTTTACTATTATAATTGCCCGCAGTTGATGTGATAGCTTTAATTTGATACCTTAATTATAGACAAATTATGTGGAATTGTTATTATTTTTTTATTATTTTATTTTTATTTTAAAGAAACAAGTTTGTTATTTTGACAGTTGTTGAACTTGGTAGTAAAGGAAAATTAAAACATGACTATAATGACTATACACTGTACTAGATGTTGCATGGAACCCTTTTTTTTTTTTTTTTTTTTTTTTTTTTTTTTTTTTTTTTTTTTTTTTTTTTTTTTTTTTTTTTCTTTTCTTTTTGTTTGGTTTTGTTTTTTTGTTCTTGTTTTGCGCCCGTAGTGGCTCGGTCGTTTGTGAGTGGAATTGGATTAAAGCTTCGGACAATGTAGAGGGATGCTGTCTGGATGCTGTGCTGGGTTTTATTAGGTTTTAATTAGAGAAAGAGTGGCTATTGGTAATTTTAAAAAAAGAGGGAGAAAAATCCTTACTTTTAGACTCGGTCATTTTTGACTTGGCGTCCATTGATTCTATTTAGTGTTGCATTTAGTTTTAGGGAGTGAATAGCAACTTAGCTGTGATTTATTCCTTACAAGGGATCGGATCAGTGGGGGCACCGACACAAAAGGGTGACCTCGGACAGTCAGGTCTAATGTTTTGTTGTTATGAGTTAGTATTGCGTAATCGGGGGTTTGATAAATGGCTTTGAGTTTGACAATGTTCCTTTGCAAGTTCTGAGGTTTTGACCTGGTTCCATGACCTCAACTGGGTTGATGCAAACTGTTTTTTTTTTTTTCCCTCTTCTTTTTTTTTTTTTTTTTTTTTTTTTTTACCGTATACATACCGTAAACTTTGTTTGCGTTGTGATAGAACTACCCTGACAGCAAATGCTTGTAAGAAATGACGTTTATTTATGTTATGTAGATTGTGTTCATTGTGAAAAATGGTCTTTAAAAAAAAAAAGACGTCATTATGACGTCTTCTATATGATATAAATTATTATGTTAAAAAACTGTTTTTAAAAAGGCATCGTCATGGTGATGTCTTTCTGACGTCTAATTTAGACGTCAGCCGGCTGTCAGGGTAAAGTGAGTAATAGAATAAAATGTTATTTAAAAATTACTTTGTAAGGAAGGAGAAAGGAGAGGAAAAGAAGGAAAGAAATGATAGTTTGTGCCCAACCTTGAATTATGGGAGTACTGCCTGGTATATGCCAGGATGTATTTTTTCTCCTTCTTCTATTTGATAGTGGAAATTTGGAGGGCATGACATGATTAAAATAATTAAAATGTATTTTAAGAACTTAGCTCCGGAAGACGCTTATTTCACTTTTTAACACATGCTTTTGGGATTGTGAAAATGGAACTTCCCAAATGTTGATTCTGGTTGTGTAATTTGGCCTACAATTTTTTTTTTTTTTTTTTTTTTTTTTCTCGTTAGAAAATTACGTAGTTTATTTAGGTATTGATATCGTCAACTTTCAAGGAAGGTGGATTTAGCGTCTTATTCTTTTTTTTTTGGAGCTGAGTTCTTCATTAAAGACAAGTTATTTTGTTTTGGGTTATGGTTTATACACTTTGGGTTTGTCTAGCAGATTATAATACTATGGGGGTGAAAATAGATAAGTTGGGCTTTTATTAAATTGGAAGTAGGTCGGTAAGATGGTATTTGTATATGATATGCTATATTGGGAGCAAATCCTCATGAGATTCGGGTGAAGTTGCATTCTACTCTGCATTGTTTATGATTGGGAGGTAGGGACGCAGGGTTGTCTTGTGCATAGTCTTGCGTTATAGCTATGGAATGTTACTAATAAGGGTTGGTCGCATTGGGCGCGATCCCGCGCGGCGGTGCCCGCGTGTGCCGTGCGCAGTGGTGCGAATCCGTGGCAGGAAATTATTGTGTTCTATGCGCTTCGCTTAGCGTGCGTGCACGTTTTTATTCGGGGTATAATTGGCCTGGCCTTATGGAGATTAAGGTGGCTTGCCATGGATTCGGGCCGATGCGTGCCGCATTCGTGGGTTTGGTCGCGCGGGGTCGCGTCCTTTGTGAACAGGCCTTTCGGGTAAAGGTTTTTACTTTCATGCTTTTGAAATTGAAAATCTGTATGTTAGAATGGTATTTGGACATGTGATGCTATTGTGAGTAAATCCTCATAAGATTTGTTATTCTTTTGTATTCTTTTTTTTTTTTTTTCCCGTGGATAGCCTTGCGTATTAGCTATTGAATGTTACGTAACGGGTAAAGGTTAGATTGGTGTTTTGTTATGACAGTGTTGGTACAATTATGTTATGGTTGATAATAAGTACGTAGGTAGTTTGCCTCGTACAGGCTGGGAGCCGTGTTGGAATATATATGACTGGTATGGCTGGGGAGTGGACGGGGTGGGTTGGGGATCGAGGCGGGGGGGGGGGGGGGGGGGGGAGTAGCGGAAATGTTTTTGTTTTTTTTTGTTGGTGTTTGGTACACTTTTTTATTTCTTTTGTCGTAGAAACCTCAACGAGGAGCAATGTTTAGTGTAGATATCTTACAATTTAGTTTAGTTCAGTTACTGTGTCTGTTGTGTGTGGTGTGTGTGAATGTTGATTGCATTGCCTATGTTGTTGGGGACCTCGACCAATATGTCAGCTTTTGGAGTAATTTATATATTTTTGAGCTTGCTCTTGTTAGCCCGTGTATTATAATTGTATACAATTTAAGGAGAAAAGAATGCATGAATATTTGTATGTTAATATCTAGTTATGGAGGGTAAAGATAGTTATATTAGATGTAATTTTCTTTCTTTGAATGTTAATGGAATTCGAGAAAAATTAAAGAGGGAAAAAATTTGTACATGGTGTAAAGATAAAGGTGTAGATATTGTTTTTTTACAAGAAACATACAGTACAATTGAAGTCGAGGAGACTTGGAAATTGCCATGGAATGGGAGTTCATATTTTAGTCATGGGACAAACCATAGTAAAGGGGTGCTTATTTTGATAGATTATAAATTAGATATTCAGGTTTTAAATGTTATCTCAGATGATAATGGCAGATATGTTATAATCGAATGCATTATTCAGGGGATGAAATTGATAATTGCTAATGTTTATTTGCCAGTAAGAGGAAGAGAATTAGAGAAGATTGATTTTTTAGTACATTTTGAAACATTAATAAGGAACATTAATAAAGAAAATAATGCAATAATTATTGGAGGAGATTTTAATATTATTTTAAATAAAGATTTAGATTATTTTGGAAATAGTAGACACAGCGTTCAGTCTAGATTCAATATTCTATTTGAACATTTTTTAGATAGATTTGAATTGCTGGATATTTGGAGGGTACGAAATGGATTAAAGAAACAGTTTACGTATAGGCAAGTTAATCCATTTATGCAAAGTAGATTAGATTATTGGTTGGTTTCTAAGCAAATAGAACAGGTAGTATTTAAGTGTGATATTATTCCTTCTATGGCTCCGGATCATTCAGCCATTCAGTTGCAATTTTATGATAAGTTAATTCATTCATTTAAGTTTCAGGGATCTTATTGGAAATTGAATAATAGTTTATGTCAAGATATTGAATATATTAATTGTATTAAAGAGGAAATTATTAAATTAAAAGATGAATTTCGAATAGAAATAGAAGATAAAAGAGTTTTATGGGATTTTTTGAAAATGAAAATTAGAAATGTTAGTAGAAAATATTCAAAAGAAAAGGCGAAACAACGAAAACAAAAAATTGGAAATTTGGAAGAGGATATTTTTAAGCTGGAAAATGAATTGTTGAATGGGATAGACCAGGGAAAAGTTGATGATTTGGAACGAAAAAAAAAAGAATTACAGGATTGTTATAATTATATAAATGAAGGTATTAAAATTCGCTCTAGAGCTTCACACTATGAATGTGGAGAAAGAGACACTGGATATTTTACTCAATTAATGAAGTCTAATAAAAAGAAAACATTAATTAGTAAACTTTATATAAATGAAAATATTTGTTTTGATCAAAAAAATATTATGCAAGAAATATCTAGGTTTTATAGTAAGCTATATGCTCAATCAGAGGAGGAAATTCATTTTGTGGATGATTTTTTTCAGGACTTGCCAAAATTAAATTTAGATTTGAGTTTATTGTGTGAAGGTAAAATAACAAACGGAGAATGTTTGGCAGCTATAAAAGAAATGGCATGTAATAAATCACCGGGGAACGATGGTTTAAGTGTAGAATTTTATATACAGCTTTGGCCACTAATAGGAAATTTGGTAGTAAACTCTTTAAATTTAGCTTTCGAAAAAAAGGAACTATCTTCGTCACAAAAACAGGCAGTTATAAGTTTAATTCATAAAGAAGGAAAAGACCCCCTATTTATAAAAAATTATAGACCAATATCTTTATTGAATGTCGATTACAAAATTGTAACTAAAGTGCTTTCAATAAGGATTAAAAAAGTTTTAAATGAAATAATTTCTGTCAATCAGGTGGGATATTTAAAAGATCGAAACATAGGTGAAGCAATAAGAATGATAGATGATATAATTCATCATACATCAGTCAATAAAATACCTGGATATATGATGATAATTGATTTTGAAAAGGCTTTTGATTCAGTTTCACATACTTTTTTGCAGAAGGTTTTAATTACATTTGGTTTTGGACCGTCATTTTGTAGATGGGTGGAGACTATTTATAATAATGCTCAAAGTTGTGTTTTTAATGGGGGCGCATCTACTGGATACTTTAATATTAAGAGGGGTGTAAGGCAAGGGGACCCCCTGTCCCCATATTTGTTTATACTTTGTATTGAAATTTTAGTTCGTTCAATATATAAAGACCCTCAAATTCAAGGATTCACGTTTAATAACGTAGAAATAAAACAAATTCTTTATGCAGACGATATGACTCTTTTTATTCGGGACTCCAAATCATTTAAAAGGGTGGAGAAATTGTTTGAAAGTTTTGCTAGAAATTCTGGATTAAAAATTAATAAAGAAAAAACTTTCATATTATTGTTAGGCCCTTCTCAAAATAAAGATATTGCTCTTCCATTTGGTAAAATAGTAGAAATAGTGAAGATTTTAGGTATTTATTTTTCTTTAGATGTTGAAGTTCAGGAAAGGACAAATTATAAGGAAATTTTGAGTAAAATTAAAAAGTTGCTATCGTGGTGGAAACAAAGAGATTTAACTTTAATGGGAAAAATTCAATTGATAAAAACGTTTATTTTGTCAAAATTAATTTATGTGTCGGCACTGACACCAGTACCGAATTGGGTATTTCAAGATTTGGATAAATTGGTCTTTGACTTTTTGTGGAATGGAAAAGATAAGATTAAGCGTAATGTAATGTTCTTGGATTATTGTAGAGGTGGGCTAAGATTAACTGACTTTTATTTATTTATTTTAGTGCAGAGGATTATGTGGGTAAAGAGACTTTTAACGGGGGATGCAAATATGGGATGGAAGCAATATTTTAATTATTTAACTAAAGATTTTGGTGGAACTTTGATATTTTATAATAATAATGCAATTATAGATATATTTAAATTAGCATTACCAGCTTTTTATAGAGACATGTTGAACGCTTGGATTGCCACGAAAACATTTTTGTTAAAAGAAAATACTTCTAAAAGGAATGAAATTATTTATAATAATAGATTTGTTTTTATTGATGGACATGTTCCTTTCAATGAACAGTTATTTAAAAAGAATATTTATAGGTTGCATCATATTGTTGATGGGGAAGGCAATATAAAATCAAATGAGGAATTTCAAAGAAAAGGTTTAAATTGTTTAGAGATTATGGAAATACAACGTATTTTTCTTGGTATTCCCCCTTCATGGAAACAATTTTTGAATATAAATATTCACTTAAATATAGATAGGGAATTAGATATGAACATTTTAATTTTTGAAAAGGTATATATGTTAGATAAGGTTACTTCAAAAATGATATATAATTTTTTATTAAGTAAAAAAGTAGAAAAATCATATGCAGAACGAAATTTAGAGCATATTTATAATATTAATGGGAAAGACATACAATTAATATTCTTAAGACTAAGAAAATGCACTTTGAATAGTAAGCTTCGAGAATTTCAATTTAAAATGCTTTATAATATTATATATACTAAATTATATTTATATACATTTAAAATGGTTGATAGTAATTTATGTTCTTTTTGTGGTAAATATGAAGAAACTTACGAGCATTTGTTTTTTCTTTGTGAGAAAGTAAAACCAATTTGGGAAGCGTGTGGAAATTTATTTAATTTAGTAGAGATTAGAAATATAAATTGGAAAGATATTCATGTAGGAATAGTTGAGTTAAATATAGGGAAGGAACAGTTATTAAATCATATAATAATTTTGGTAAAATATATGATATTTATAGATAGTAAAAATAGAAATAAACCACCAACTGCTTTGGAGATTAAGAAAAGATTATTAGAAAATAGAAAGGAGGAGAAGAAATTAGCTGGGGACCGTGGTACACTAACGTATCATTTTAGAAAGTGGGACAATTTAGAATAAGGAAGGCAAACAGAAGCAATAAAACTAATAAGGCGGACATAATGGTCGAGTTTCTCTCCAGATGTAGGCATGTTTCCTGTGGATGGGTGTGTGGGTGTGTGCACGCGTGTGTGTGTATGTAAGCACTTGTATAGGGTGTTCTTTGAGGGGAAAATAGTTTTCCCCTCTTTTCCCCCTTTTTTATGTTCATGCTCTGCTTTATTTGATGTACAACAATACAAATTTGTTTGTATCATTTAGATGTAAATTTAAAATTATATTTTTCATGATTATGTTAAGATATGAAAATACGTATACTGATTATATTATGTACTGATTTCTCGTATTGTTTGTTATTGTTATTTTGTTTTGAGCAATGAATACAATAAATATCATTGAAAACAAAAAAAAATGATCTTTACTACGTCATTTGCAGTGTTGTAGTCGAGTCACCATGGTCCGAGGCCGAGTCCGAGTCCGAGTCACCATGGTCGAGGCCGAGGACGAGTCCGAGTCACGGCATTACGAGGCCAAGGCCGAGGCCGAGGCCGAGGCCGAGGCCGGCCTCAAGACCTCCAAGACTGAGAATTTCATGAAAATGCAAAAGTATTTTCGAGATACTTCAGTATTACCAAATAATCGTCATCTAATTGATCACATGCCATTGCGTAACTTACTTTGCCTTGTGCATACACAGCAAAACAAATTAAACAACTTTTTAAACAACCAAAAACGCTGTTTAAGCCGGTCCCTCTAACAACGCTGTTTAAAATTTTGAACAACCAAGATCTTCAAATTCTAGGGTGCGCACGCTGTATATCAGAGCGCTGCAGCGCTGTATGTAGGGTCTTTGACTGTACCGTACTATATTACATCGAGAGATATCGATGGGTACGGTACGTACGTAGGTCGTAGCTGCGCATGAACTTAAAGGGGAATTCCACCCCAGAAATGTGATGTTTACTATAAAATGCAGTGAATATGAAGAATCATGATCGAAAATCTGAGCCAAAACGGTAGAGCAATAAAAAAGTTATGACAGGATGAACTTTGCTCCGATTTTTAGTATCGTTCGCAATTGCTATCGATCGTGACGTCACTTGCGAGCTGCAGCCGTTTTGACTTCTACATGGAAATTTTACAAAATTTTAATTTTCTTAATAACAAAGCAAATTTATGAGCTTACAAATTCCAAAGAGGTTGGCCCATCGATATTCTTCTATGAATTCGTAAAAACAAGCAGAGAAAAATTAATTTTTAGCAACGAAAATGAGAAATAAGTGTATTTTCATGTACTAAAGCCATGGCGAGTTGCTCGTCAATGATGTTGCATATGGCGGCAATTTTGAAACGATCGCTCATTACTACATGATGTTCAAATAGTTATAACTCCCGTGTTTCTTGTCTGATTTTGATACAATTTTCACCAATTATGCCTCTTATTCTGCTTATTCAAATAACGCATGGTTTTATCAGGCCCGGAATACCCCTTTAACTATCAATCGTATGATTTACATTTTTTTTTTTTTTTTAATGAAATATTATTGGAAAATACTTCAAAATAGTGAATAGATGTTGAATCTTAAATTCACCAGATTCTATGAAATCTTCCGGCCTCGAACCGGCCTCGAGTCATCGAGGACGAGGCCGCATGCTACGAGGCCGAGGACGAGTCCGAGTCACGGCATTACGAGGCCAAGGCCGAGGCCGAGGCCTGGCAATGTCGGCCTCGAGGTTTTGGTTACTAAAATTCAGTTTCACCAAAACTGTACTCTCCTTACCAGAACTCAACTATCCCTTTAAGTTGAAATTTATATTGTTTTTTTTTTATGTTTGGGTGCAGTTCACACTAAACCCATTGTCCACGGGAACCAGTCCTGGTGGATCCTGTATTCCCTCTTTGGGTATTGCAATATCTAGTTGTCATCACTCACTTGACTTTAGTGGGGATGTCACCCTGAAGGGCGGGGCCTCCAGCCAGCTTGGTGATCTGATACACGACTCGTGACGTCACCATGAAGTTGAAGACGATGACAAGACCGACGGGAACTAGGAAGTACAGGAGACTGAGGTCCTTGGGGTCCGTGGTCGTATCGAGTCTCAGAAAACAGCTGCATGACATAAAGGTAGAGGGATACAAATCAAGAGAAGGGACAGATTTAGGCACATGTTTTAACACCAAGAACAAGTAAGGTAAGTAAATGAGTCCTGGTCACCTGAAATGCACAAAATGTTATTTTCAACGACCGCTTGCTCGTCACTTAATAATGTATGATTTTGATAGTAGAAGCAGTATTGAGTGTGCTTCCTCATCTAATTAAATCGTATTCACTTGGGTTTTCAATTCAATTAATTTGAATATAATTTATTTCAACATCTCTTTATAACAACATTGATAACATTATCGTATGTTACAAAAATTAATATGCATAGATTGCAATATAACTTGAACATCGTACGCAGGGGGCAAAGGTTTTTTTCAGCTTTTGCCTGTAGTAAAAGGTTGGCCATCAGAAATGGCTTCTATGACTTTCTAGGATCACAACCTATGTGGTCAACCTCGCAAACTAGCTACTGATAGTCCACAGGATGGGTTTTAAGATATTCACCCATTATGCAGCTAAATAGTGTGTTTCAGCATTAAGGGGGTCATGAATTCCAAGTCACACATCTTGCACAATTAAACCAAAATGCCTTGCCGATTCCAGCTTATTTTTCTATAAAGGTCTTCCCTAGAGTCTTGCGCATCGTTTGATACCAAATTTGAATATATTGCATACTTGGTTACCGTGTCAAACGTGGTTACAACGTGATGCGTCACACACGGACATGGAATTTCACATACAGCGCTTATGTATAAAAGACTTCTAATTTCTTCAAAATGAAAACTAGGCTATATTTCAATCTTAAAAACTTAATTCACATTTTAGATATTTATTAAGAGTATTATATAATGATACTAAGTATGTAAATTAATAAAGAATAACAAACATAAGCAATACAAAAAAATACATAAGAATACGAGTTGTTAATGTCATTTTGTTTAGATTTGGTTTAATTACTATGATACAAAATATATAAAACAAATCACATATAAAGTTGTTATCCCTTGAATCAGATACAGGGGAGGAGGGAAAGGGATATTCAAAAGACCAACCCTTCATCAATGTACTCCACAAATAATTATAATCGAGGTCTTACCACCCAGTTTGATCGAAGTGTGTCTGTAGGCTTACATGACACGTTTGAGGGCGAGTCTCAGTCTAGGTCTAAAGGAGATACATCGTGAAGCTTGCAAAGGAGGTATTACAGACATGAACATAGTTGGCTCATGTTAAAGGTTGGCCCCATAAATGTCTTATAGGACCTTAAAAACACAACTTTGTTGGACAACTTCACGAACTAGCTGCTGGAAGTCCACAGGAAGCAGAACTTAAAGGGCATCAAGCGTGGGGATGCTACATAGCGGGTCGCCATTTTTAACTGGGTTAGTTTGCGCGCACCGCATGACACTGAGCTAACGTGCATTACGCACCGTGCGCAACGCGTATGCAAGATGGCGCCGCGCATCTCATTTGACGAATCTGACCTATCTTTAAAATGCATCTATGCAAAAAAAAAATAAAAAATAAATGCAGCCACCTCTTCAGAGCTGAGGTATATGCTCCCTCTATGCTGCATCTCCATTCATCCAGACCACACCATACATCTGGTCAGAATCGTGTCATCATGGATAAAGAGGTTGTAGTCAAGGTCAATGATAATCAAACAAAATAGTGGTTGTTGATGTAATATGCGCCATATGGCACTGGCCATGTCATAAAGGTGAAACATTTCAAGCGGTCACCTAATCGCACGCAAATCTGTTACTGAACGAATTTCGTTCGGTACTGATATCATACACTTTTGTAGTAACAGATTCAGTTAGCCAGCCTGAAGTCTGCTGAACATGAGTAGAAGTATGCCCTATCCAAATCAGCCAAAGTCTATGAAGTCAGTGGGGAATGTGCACATCCTGATCCACAGGAGTTTATATGGGTATCAAGCTACCAAAACATACCTTTTGAGATTTCCCTGTGAAAGGTGGGGTAACTATGGACAGCTTAAACCTTTGCTTGGTCAAGCCATCTGTACATTGGTGTTAGATTCGAAGAAGGAAGAAAATAGTGTTGTTCTTACAGTCGGGTCTTCTTTGGAGGTTCCTACCCTTGAATCTACACAACAGTCATGAAGAGGCTGTTACAACGGTCTTACTTTGCACATTATACAACATAGTAGTTAACATAGTAGTTAACAGTTAACCAAATCGACTGGGTAGTTATTCATGCCAATGCCACTGACTTCATAAGCATATGCATATATCATGGTTCAAGACGTTTCACTGATCTCTCAGAGATGTGGCCCGAGGACAGCTCGGAATAGGAACATACCGACATTGCTGGTTTGCTGGTAACAAACCCCCTGCCGATTAATTATTCAGATGACATTATTTCTCGGACACGAGAACTCACCATCGTGGATGTGTACACCGCCAAAGCGGACCAGTTTGAAGATTCCAATCGGGAAAAACTGAGAGCTTATAATTAATAATAATGAGTCAACTCTATTGAAGCTTCTGCCTACTAAAGAGGACATTTTCGCCTTCGTCACAAACGAGCTGCTTATCATTGACAAGAATGCGCACATTCCTGAAAGCCAAACATTCCATAATGCACATAGTTGGATAGTCCCTGAATGACGAAAAAGCAGTTCTAGTGTCAACTACCCAGCAAGCCTGGGCAAGATGATATCATGTGTATGAGTCAAAGGGTGCCAGACTATTACTGTTCTTTCTTGAAGAAGGTGGTTCCATACTGCCGAAGTCGGTAAAAGATTTGTGTACCAATTGTAAATTGCTTAAAATGTTTCGCCTTTGTTAAAAAACCAGTGCAATACAGCACATATTGCAGCAACAACCACTGCTGTTCTTTCTGTTTACCTAAGACAAATCAGAAACATTTGGTTTGACATTTTGGTTTCCTCTTGTAAGAACTTCACGAGGCTAGCCTTCCTGTCACTTCTCATAATGCCGGATTCTTGAACAGAGTAGGACCCTGTGCCTTTAAACACTCCTTTTTCACGCTGGTAAGGTTTTATTTGACCAGAACACTGCTCATTTGATATATTCCAGAATGAATGCGCTGTTGCTCGACTACCTCGACTACAGCTCTTTATCCCCGATGATTTTATTTAAATGGTTAAAGGTTATGATATTTTGGATGAATTTTGTATAATGTTATCGCAATTTAAACACATCTAAACAAATGCATACATTGGGAACATATATTCCTTTGTATTTGTTTGTTTTCTATTGATCATGTTTTGTATTGATTTATTAGTTGACAAAGCTGTCCACATAGGTTGTGAACCTAGAAGCTCCTAGAAGCCATTTCCGGTGGCCAACTTTTTACAACAGGCTAAAGCTGAAATCCTAACAAATGGTGGTTTGCCCTCTGGGTATCGTGTATGATAATTTATGTAGGGGATATATGTAGTGGATCTAATTTGGATATTAAAACGCTTTCCGGGTACATTTGTTTATTGAATTTAATGGAGAAAACAAAATGCACAAAGACATATTATGAATTGGATGAATGTTTGCCGTCGCCCCCCCCCCCCCCCCCCCCTCTCACCGTGAGGATTTAAACTACTTTAATGAGGAACATTGAACTATATAATTCGGTAAGGATTTCCATACATTGGGTCCTCTAGATTTATGTGCAAGTATTTTTGTTAAAAATTGATATTTGCACGTCGACATACGAGTTTGATAACTGTGTATAATTATTTGTATCATTACGCAAATATAGGGTCTTTAATTGCAAATAAATGAGATTTATTTCAAATAATACTTAATGTTGTTGTTTGTAACACATTCATAAGGACACATCAAGAAGATAATTAACCTGCACACAACATCAGATATGAGTAACCTTCACGTTTCCATTTTCCAGTTTCTGCTCTACTTGTAATGAAACAATTATATTAAACTAATGTTAGTGTCGATTTAAGCTCCTCACGAACCATACAGTGCTGCATGCTTAGATTGTTTTGTCAAAAGAGCTGAAAGCATAATATATATATCATCATATGAGGAAAAGTAGATACGATTTGGTAGAGGGATTCCTTTGGGGAAAAAAGTATTGTCATTAATAAAATGTTTGACCTTTTGAAATTGGTGTTATCCATAGGCTACTGTATATGCATACAAAATAAGTGCACAATGCTTTGAAGATTTAAAATGCTTGTACTTACAGGTTCTCATCTCCCAATTCGCCCTCATATACACCAACAAGCACGATGGTCAACAACAATGGGATTCCTGCAGAAAACATAGAAAGGAAATGTTTGAACGGAAATAACGTCTGGAAAATCAAATATATGAATCATCAATAAGATTTAATATACTCATGCATGGGCGTAGATCTGTCATTGATACAGGGGGGGGGGGGGTGATCTATTCATTCATCCTCCCCCCTGATGAATAGGTAATACGTAAGTCTCTACGCCCAGGCATGTACTCATGGTTCTAAAGTCTTGAAAAGTACAGATTATCAGTCCCCTAGACCTAGACACCTTTATTTGCAGCAGCAATCGCGATGGTCAACAACACTGGGATTCCTGTAGAAAAAAAGTCACGGAAATGGAATGATCGGACTAAAGGAAAATTAAGTTTCGACAATCAACTATACGCATCGTCAATAAGACGAAATTAATGGCTCTAAAGGCTTGGTAAGTACAGATTATCAGTCCCAAGACACCTTTATTTGCAGCAAGAAGCAGAAAAGGTGATGGAAAGGTAATGGTCAAAATGGAATTACATTTGAATATTTTGTTGCAAATTCGCATTTATAGTTAATTTCCTTTCCTGTTCAACACAAATAATAACATTGTGTGTGTGTATCCATTGTACTCCCGGTTATGTTTAATAATGTTTTAGTTGTATTTCTTGTTAGTTATCATGGTTATGGTGGTATATTTGTCATTATTCACGAATTTGTAATTGTCGTTGGAAATAAAGTATTTAACATGTTTAATTCAAAATTTGATAATACGTGCCTTCGCAGTTGTTGCGATCGCAAGAACACGTGACAAAATTATAGTACGGAAGTAGATTCACGATCAGCTCTTCCATAGACTAACACGGGATTTTGTTCTCAAATCAACTCGCACAGGATCCGATATTTGGCAGAGATTTTCTTTTATCCAAGTATTATTTGTAAGGTAAGAAACCAACGTTTATGATCCTGTATTTTTAAAACGATCCTTCAACAAATAAACCTTATAACACGACGTTAAGTCGGCTTATTTACGCATACATTTTAAAATATTGTTGATAATGTTTAAATGTTCTATAGGCAATGCTCCTAGCTATTTAAGAAATTTGATTGTTCCGTATGCACCAACGAGAAGACTCAGATCTGCCAATCAAAACTTGTTTGTTATACCAAAAGTGTTTTCAAGATCTTATGGTGAACGGACATTCTCCTTTATTGGACCGTATTTATGGAACGCTCTGCCTAACTGGATCAAGAACTCCTCCTCAATTGACTCATTCAAAGATAATCTAAAAAAATCATCTCTTCAAACAACATTATCAGTCATAGCTCAACCACTCTCTATTTATTTACTTCATATACTCTAATGTTCCTTTTCTAAAGCGCTTAGAGACTTGTTTGCATTAAGCGCTATATAAATTTGTCATATTATTATTATTATTATTATTATTATAAGAGTGGGGCCCTGCCCAGTCCCATCTGTTCAAATGTGTGTGGAGTGCATGTGTGTGCCCGTATTTTGCGTCGGTGACTTGCCTTTTCCAGCTGCCAAACACTCCCAAATGTGCTTTAAAATTAAACCTATGCCTCATGGTTTCATACACCTGAGACATTAATTTGGTTAATTAATTTCTACCTAAAACACGTGTTTAGCAGTTGGAAAAGTAAAGTCACCGACGCAAAATACGTGCACTCACATACATTTGAACAGATGGGACTGGGCAGGGCCCCACTCTTATTAGCCGACTTAACGTCGTTTTATAAGGTTTATTTGTTGAAGGATCGTTATAAAAATACAGGATCATAAACGTTGGTTTCTTACCTTACAAATAATACTTGGATAAAAGAAAATCTCTGCCAAATATCGGATCCTGTGCGAGTTGATTTGAGAACAAAATCCCATGTTAGTCTATGGAAGAGCTGATCGTGAATCTACTTCCGTACTAGCATTTTGTCACGTGTTCTTGCGATCGCAACACCTGCGAAGGCACGTATATTAACAATTCGACTTCTTAACGGGGTCAAAGTAGGGGTAAAGGGGCAAAACTTACCCCATCCACACGGCAAGTAGTATGTAATCTTTCTCCTTTCGGCGTTCCATACAACAAAGGTGAGAAGGTAGAGATGAACGCCCTCTATCGCCATCCAGCAGAACATGGCGAGGAAGAAATAGTAAACGAGCGCAGCTACCACCGTACATGGTACCTAGTAACAACAACAGTAATGGTGATAATACAATTCATAATGATAATACTTGTACTTCTACTAGTACTACTACTACTACTACTACTACTTCTACTACTACTACTACTACTACTACTACTACTACTACTACTACTACTACTACTACTACTACTACTTCTACTACTACTACTACTACTACTACTACTACTACTACTACTACTACTAACTACTACTACTACTACTTTCTTTCATTTATTTGCATGAACTAACACTTCTTTTTCTACTACACTTTTAAATAAATATGATTGTTAATTTTTTTGAACTAGTGTCTTTATCGTATGTGCCTTTTGAATCGATTTTAAGCCAGGGAAACAATTTTGTTTATTATTACTCTGCGAATATACATGTTAATATTACCCATAGGAGCCTGGTTTTGTGAGAGCTGGTCCCACCAAGGAGTGGAATCTACCACCTTCTTAATTGCTTACATATGGTAGCGAGGTGCATTACATACCGACCCGGGAGTGACAGCGTCGATGCACAGGAACGTGATCTCAGCGATGCCCAATGCCAGCGCTAGATTGCCGTGGATCAGGATTATGTCACTCTTTAATCTGAGCAGGTAAAGCAAATACAATGTGAAGTGGTGAACAGATGTGTACCTACGGGATTGGAGGGGGGGGGGGGGGGGGGCACGTGCCCCCCCCCAAAAAAAAAAGCAGGTAAAGATATACAAATGTGAAGAATTATACGTGCTAACATTATGCAAATTGATATAGCAACAGGGAGCATGGGGTCACTTCCCCACCGCCCCCAATCATGTCACAACCCCGCCCGCCCCTACCCACCCCCAAACAAAAACAAACAAACAGAAAAAACGCATAAGCCTTGGAGTAACAGTTTTCGAAAATCAATAAATAAAGAAGGGCCGAACTGGCAGTGAATTATTTTTAGGCCCAATTTCAGCGGCATGCAGAAACGCTCCAACTGATATTTCTGCATAACGGTGCTAAGATTATGATTTTTCCACTTTTTTAGTACTATTCCAACAGTACTGATCAATGAGATTTACCAATAAAGATACTTTTGGTAACTTTCCCCAATACTGTTATTTGGAAGAGGATAAAAAGTCACCTGAGTATTGCGTAACCGAAACACGTGAAGAAGCAAGCGACGATGGAGAAGCTACAGCCCACCCAGGTCAGGAAATGCATCACTTCTGGGTTTGAGCTCTGAAAATTGATTCGATTTCAATTAAATTTCGTTTATTTACCCATAACATGAATATACATGTAAATACAAATTAGTATACATCAGAATTCACATAATGGTAAGGAAACCCTTAGAAGCACTATACATAAAATAACATGATACAAACACACATGCACGCACACACATTCACATACACACAGAAATTCAAATTATCCTCCTCTGCTCAAACATTTTTACATAAATCATTAAATAATAATTGTGTACATCGTACTTTAAATCGAGATAGAGTTGAACTTTCCTTAATGTCATCAGTCAAATTGTTCCATTCAATAATGCCATTTACAATTTACAATCTGACGATTTTGATCAAATACAGTTTATTCTTCCATTATAATTGTATGTTCTTTCAAATTTTACACTCGGTTTTTCATTATCACACAAAAATATTAATTTGTGCAGCGCCCTCTATATCAAAACTGAACTACCCCTTTAAGACGTCCGAAAACAAAAACTACTCGCCCAAAATACTGTTCTTTGTATCAGTTTTATTTGTAAAAGATGCCCTATCCCGTGAACCTAGTCACCATGTTTCATTATTATGGCAAGTACCCTGTTCCGTTTTTTGGGCCACCCTGTATACATGATATAAATCAAATCATTATCAAAAATACACTGTAGATAGGAAATAAGGCTTTAGAACGAGACGGATAAAGTCTCTTTGCAGAGATGAGGAACTATTGATGTGCAGATTATATTTGCTTTTGGCAAACTAAAACAATTAATCAATAAATAAATAAAAAATAATGAATAAAAAAAAAAATTATAATAAATAAATACATAAATAAATAATAATAATAATAATAATACAATTTCACAAAAAAATAAAAAAATAAAAAATAAATAAATGAAAAATGAATATACAAATAAAATAATACAATAAAATAGATAATAATAATACAACAAATAAAATAACAAAATACATAATAAAAATGACATATATAATAATAATAATAATAATAATAATGATACTACTACAACTACTACTACTCATACTACTACTACTACTACTACTACTACTATTACTACTACTATTACTACTACTACTACTAGAACTTATAACAATAATAATACTAATAATAAACAAATAAATAATTCTAAAAAAAGTACTTGGTTCAGACAATAGTCTACACTGTAGGGCATGACATACCTCTTTTGATGAAACGAGCACAGCAAAACTGGTCAGGTGATCACATATACATGTGACTCTGTTCGTGTCACGTGTCTCTGGGTCGATAGTACATCCGGACCGCGACCATTTGCTAACATAAAACAGAATAAAAACTTATTACTTACGTTCCCATTACTTGTTCAATATATTAAAGGGATAATTGAGTTTTGGTATTGAGGGCGCTATACGCAAAAAATAAAGGTGAATGATACAAAAATGACCTTTTGACATGAGAAATGAAACGTTAAGCATTGAACGTCAAGCACGGCCAGTTCAAGACCTTACTGTTTCATTTCATTATACTAATGGAATGTTCTTTTACTCATCTGGAATTCAGAAAAATAAAGAAATCATGAATAATTCAACTGTTAACATGCCTGTCATTGAAAATAATGTATTGACAAGAGAGTACTATAATTGCACTACATCCACTATTTAAGCATGACTATAGTGATATGGTTTATACATCATTACATTCCAAACGCCATGTGACTGATAGATTAATTTAATTAATTAAATAATAAAAATATTTCCTAACCTCTCGGTGTAGTTCCAGAACACACAGACCCGCTCACGACCCGTCATGTTTAATTGTGTCTGCAGAGAAACCAAACATGACAATGAAACATACGTTTTTCTTCAAACTTGCCAAACGTTTGGTACTACTAGAGAGTTAGTTAATATCATTTTAGAGGACGAATATTTAAAATCATATGGATAGGAAAAAAAAACAAAAGTTGTTTATTTCTACCTCTACTTGTACTGCCCGATATGCAACCCGCTATAAAAATGTGCTGTAACGTAGCAGTCACACCGCCAAACGGAATCCAAACCGACACGAGACCGAACAATTCGGGGATGTACTTCGGGGACGTTCGGGGTGCTAGCGGTTTGGTGTGGTATCGGAATTGTCGGTATCTTTTGTTGTGACTGCTAACCCCAGTTCGGGCTCTTGTCGGTGCCCGATAAAGTGCAAGTTCGGTCTGGTTTCGGTTTGGATTCGGTTTGGCGGTGTGACTGCTACATAATATCTGGTAGAGGAGGGGGTGTAATTGTTGCAGAAAGAGTTGCAATCGATTGTACAGTTCCGATTAATTGCAAGTCAGAAATGGTGCGCACTTCAACCATTTAGATCGGCGCTTTTATTTACATTATCTGACTTGCAATTAATCGCAACTTTATAATGGATAGGACGCTTTTAGAACTTCCCAATATCATTACAAGACAACTTTTAAGAAGCTTGCACGTCGGGCAAAATAAGTAAAATAAAAACATATGAGGAAGGCTGACATCAACAGAAAAAACGTGGCTGGGAGCCAATATGACATATCGATTGATGAATCCTATATGGCTTGATGTAATCCAAATGCTCATAAGCGTAAGCTATAGTGATGATGATGATGTTGATGATGGTGATGATGATGATGAAGAAGAAGATGATGATGATGATAAGGATGATGATGATAATGATGATGAGAATGATGATGATGATGATGATAATGATGATGATGATGATGATGATAAGGATGATGCAAATGATGATGATAATGATGATAAGAATGATGATGATGAAGATGATAATGATGATGATGATATTAACGGAGGTGGAAAGGCATTCTTTAAAAACATGTGATTACCACGATTTTACAAATAAAACTAAATTTGTATGCGTCGACATTGCTTGCCAAATACAACATGTTATCAAATAATGATACTTATAGTGATCTAGTATTTTTGTTGACATATTATGCAACCTGTAATCGTATGCGTGAATTGAGTAATGTGTACAATTTCAATGTTAGATTCATGTCATATGACCGAGTAACGAGCAGAAATGCAGAGTTTGGCAATTGCAACATATTGAACAACGCTTACATACCTGGTTGGATGTCAAGTCGAATGAGATCGAAATATTTTTGCTGAATTTCTGCTGAGGTCCATCTGTCAAAAGCCCAACACTTATCAACGAAGAAGCGACCGTTTCACTGTTAGAAAGTTGTGGATGGAAAAATGTTCGTTAGTATGAACTAAACTGATCCACGCGTTCAGTACAGTTCGTTTTTTTTTCTTACACACATTTCAAATAATACAAAACAAAACAGAATGAGTATTAAATATAAACACATGCTTTATAACTTATAGGACGGAAAGAAATAAAGCAGTAATACATGCAGTATTAATTTATATAATTTATTTGCTATAATTCTTAATGATTTTGTATTCCTGTATGTATTACTTATTTTGTACCCGATTTATCGATTCACTCCAAAACATGAAAACAAAGGGGAAAACTGGTTGTCCTGCACAGATCAGAAACAAATGAATCACGAAAACTGAATAACTTACAGTTCCGTTAAAATTATTGTCATTTTATTTTGCAGTGAGGACCACTAGTATTACTGATGGATCATCTGTGTTATGGCCCCACAAAACGGAAAGGGGCACTTCCCAAAATATAGTAACAAAGTGTCCATAGGGAATCTTTTCGAATACAAAACGATTCGAAGAACAATCCATTTTGGTCGTGTAGTTTATGTTTTAGTTTATGTTTTAGTAAAAACTTACAAAAATGGGAGCCTGACATGGTGTCACTCAGAGCGGCCTAAAACAAAAACTACACTGTTCTTGGTATCATTTTTCATTTTTCATTTTTCATCTGATGGACATAAGTGCCCCTTCCGTTTTTTTGGGGCCACCCTGTATTAAGCTACGTTTCTGCCAGACTCATGGGTGTCTATACACACTTTGACCCCGTCCCTCCTCCCCCCTCCCCCCCCCCCCCCCTCCTCCTCCATCTACAGCTTTGTCCGGAAACGTAAGGTAAGCTCATAGCTATGTATCATACATTGTTTCATTGTAGCTGCAGTTGGACCTAGCTATAGCCTCAGCGGCGTGCGGCAGGTACATGCGGTATGCGGCTTGTGCTCCCAACTCTTGGATGACCTCACACGGGATGTCAACGTCAGATGACGTCAAACCGAGCATGCTACTGCAACTACTTCCTGGGGTCACGCCTGAAGTCACGCCGAGAATGCTGTCGGTTGTGGAAAGTTCGATAGCTGGAGGAAATTGATGTAAATAATGAACAATAAAAATGATCTAGCTGGTTGTGATGACTTTCCACTCCTGCATGGCATACACTTCCGTCAGAAATATTAAGTCTTGCAAATTTTTATTTCGTCAATAAATGTTATCATTTATAGTTATACAAAAATATATCTTATCATTACTAAAAAAAAAAAATCAAAATACCATGACACCCTCTTTAAAGTCAGGCGCACCGGAAGCACTTTGGATTGTGGGGGCAAAGACCTAAAAAAAGGGGATCACGATTTTGTTTGTGTAGGGGCTCATGCCCAACCACACTCACAGGGTTGCCAGAGGTGGGAGTGAGACATTGCGAGGGAGCGAAGCGACCTAACGGTAGGGAGCTTTTGCATTTTTGGACTTGAAATTGTGCAATCTAGTGCATACCTAGATAGGAAATTCGGGCTTAAGATTAACTGTATCTGGGAAAGCGTGTTATGATTTGATCGACCATACATTTGAAATATATTTTTTCACGAAGAAAACAAATAATTGACACACTAATGAATATGCCACATTATGCATGATCCAATTAACAACATAGCCTACAGCCAAGAACGAGTCCCGAGGGAGCGAAGCGACCGACATGACCGAGGGCTTGGGCATAGCAAGAGGGGGAGGGTTTGGGAGGGGTATCCCCCTCCCATGGGGAAGATTTTGCATTTATATACTTGAAATGGTGCAATCTGGTGCATACCTAGATATGAAATTCGGGCTTAAGATTAACTGTATCTGGGAAAGCGTGTTATGATTTCATCTACCATACATTTTAAATATATTTTTTCACGAAGAAAACAAATAATTGACACACTAATAAATATGGCACATTACAGTATGTATGATTCAACAACATAGCCTATGCTATGTACAGCCAAGAATGAGTCCCGAGGGAGTGAAGCGACCGAGGGCTGGGGCAGAGCCAGAGGGGGAGGGTTTGGGAGGGGTATCCCCCTCGCACGGGGAAGATTTGGCATTTATATACTTGAAATGGTGCAATTTGGTGCACATCTCACAAGCAGCCAGAGCAATGCCAGCCTACACGGGAACTACGTGGCCCGGTACAGAAAAAGTATTCACCCAGACCATACGCAAGTTACACAACAAACTGAGATAATCTGTTCGCGCGCGAAGCGCGCAGCAAAAAAATAAATGGACGTATATATTAGTTTTTGAACGTTAGAATTAACAAGATTTAGCTTATATATTATTCGATTCTTTCTTCCTTCTTCTTCTTCTTTTTTTTTTTTTGGAGGGGGGGCAAAAACGCGTTTTGCCCCCCCCCCCCCCCCCGCTATTTGGATTGGGGGCGGCCGCCCCCCCCCCCCCTGCCCCCCCACTTCCGGCGCCTATGTTTAAAGTTTCGTGCTGTCTTTCTGTCAGCGAAGGGGCTAGTATTTGTTTTTCTATAACTTATTTAATATGATAAATGCCAAGGAAGGATTCTTATATAACCATTCGTTACTCAACATACTTAAGCCAAAGAGCGCCTACGGTTTGCATAATTGGTGGACCACAAAAAGGGTTTGTGGTGGCAGTATGGTATATATTTTCCATGTCAATCTCTTCATTGACATGTTCCCCAGGGAGTGGAAACATGTATAGTGTAACATTGCTAGTAGCTTGTATCTTATGCCAGGTGAAATACTTTAGTACCAGACACAATGTTTCATGGGAGCAAATAGTGTACATGTAAGAGGCAGCGCGGCTTTTCTTGGCAAACAAATGCATATTCGTTTGAAACTATCATCAGTAGACAATAAATTGTGTGAGGCTTAGGCACATTGTAACTATTGTCCAACGAAAATTGAAAGGCCAGGTCTCGTGTACAAGCTGTCTTGTACACGATGTAATAATGTAATATTATACTGGTACATGGTAAAAAACAAAACAATTAAAATGTGTGTTTCACTTTCCAAGACAGCATGTAATCACTAACCCGCATTTTCTTCGTGTTCTTCTTTATGGCGACGTATAGTAGACCGGACTGAATTTCATCGCGTGTGTGAGTGCGGAATATGACTTGCATGCTTGTAAGTCACTAAACTAAAGTATTAAACCCCAGTTCCCCTAGCCTCATGAATATAAAATAATTTGTACACGCAGCGTGCGTGATAAACTGACCAAGGTAAAGTTTTATTCCATTCGAGAACAATAAAGAATCCTAATAATATGTTTAAACATGCAAAATGTGAAATGGTTTCATACCCGCATTTGTTCGTTGAATACCGAATGATGGTTGCCCGCCCTCTACGATGATCCCTGCTGCCTGTTTGACCAGCCCTTCCAGCTCTCTCTGTACATCCTCAGCAGTGGAATCCAGCTTCATCTAAATATAATTAAATGGATGTAGTACGTTTGTTGCAAAAACTGGCAAATGGTTTATAAAATCGGTATTTATGTAATCTGATTTGAGCAATGTATGATGCGTGCAATTTTGCTAAATGAAAGTTATATGACCAATTAAAGAGCGAATACGCACAGTAATAATCGCTCACTCATTGCACTGGCTATGTACACAGTTATTATTTTCCACTGGATAAGTATAATCTATAACCACACATATCTTATGAACGTAAGAAAAAATTGGAAAACCGATAGTTGTTCAATGCTTATAATTATTATACGAATACGATGGTGAATGTGATAACCGCTATATTTCCATTTACTATAGGTACAATATTACTCGATCCCTTTTATAGACTGATACAATTGTATTTGTTTTTGTTAACTATTTGAACCTGTAATGTATTTCTTTCTTTTCAATGGGTGTATATATCTGATCATGTCGAGCCACATAGGCTCATTTTCCAATATTTGTATATTTGTAATTTACAAATTTAAGTGCATTTCATATGTACATTGTTTCTGTACAAATTCGTTTTTACCAAATTTGACGTAAAAAGCATCAATAAATCAATAATTACAAAACATGAATTAGAAAAGAACTCTTTTTATGGACGGACAGCTGTAAGCTTGTCCACCTTATTTAAACAAATATTTACTTGGAAACTTCATATTGGAGACAAAACGTGTAGATTAACAATATTCAAGTTGTCAAATGTGTATTAAAGGCTAAATAATTGTACTCTTATTTGTGGATATGAGTTATAAAACTACTGCGTTTCATACAAAACATGAGCATTGTAAAACCTTGTTTGAAATCGAATGTATTATATTCATATTATAGTGTATCCCTCTCCTTTGGTACAATCAACACAAGATGCCTGCCATACATCAGTGGCCCCATCGAGTCTTGAGTCCTACATTATAAATGGCTATATGGCATAGCATGGATCGTTGTTTATTGGCACTGAATGCTCGCCATACTTACCCCCATGCTGCACGTCTCGGCTATGAGTTCGTTGGTCGAGCTGCTAAACATCACATTCACTGCGTTTGATGTCAGCTGGCAGATAGAGAAAAATCATATGAAGGAATAATAAGGAAAACTTATCATATTTCACAGTTGTATCTATGTTTCGGGAAAGTGGCTGAGCCAAACCACCCATACTTTAAATGATAGTACAGGAGAAAATAGAGTTACCCCAATGAAACTATACAAGTTTTAAAAATGTAATCGTTTCGCATTTGTTATAAAACAAAATGCTTGGGAAGTTTAATTTTATGTCAACTGGCAGATGGGGAAACAAGACTTCAAGGCATGAAAGGAAGAATGTACATGTATCTCTTTTTCTGCAAATTTGTGGCCCCTAACCATCCATATTTCCATTAAATGGTAAGGGAGAAAACTATTTAACCTCGTTGAGCTATACAAGTTTGACGGTGTTTTTTGATTTGATTTTTTTTTTACATAGCAAATTATTAGGGATTGTTTTATGTTATGTCACCTGGTAAATAGAAACAAATTAGAAATTAAGGTATACAAGTAAAATGTATTATATTTCACAGTTTCATCTACCTTTCTGCCCAGCTGAACTACCCATTTTGCATCAAACGGGTAGAGGAAAAATATACGTTTCGACCAAGCTAAAAAAGTTTGACTGTGCTTGAAAATGTATTCGTTTCATATTGTATATAATACAAATCGTTAGAAAAATTGTCTTTGAAGTCAACTGGCATAATCATGTTTAAACAAGAAGACAACACATCACATCATATTTCACAATGTATCTTTCTTAATCTTCTGGGAATTCGCTGACCCAATTAAACCACACAAGCTTTCATATAAATAATCCTAAATAGGAAATATACTTAAATGAGCTAAAAAATTATGATGTTCGAAAATGTGTTATATATTTTTATTCATCATAGCAAGTTGTTAGCGCAGTTTTCTTTGATGTGAACTGAATAGAGAACTAAGATATTACTTCCAAACTTCAAAACTTCTGTATTTTACACACCTTTTGGCTGAGCTTTAAATTAATACCAATATTTCTATTAAATGGATGGAGGAAATATATCAATGCATACATATCATTGACTCACATTGAGGAAAATCTTTGCCTGGTCGGTAGTGGCGTTTTTGAGAGGTTCTCGCGTTAACACTCCAGCGAAGCTCCCGAACGCAAACGCCACATCTTCAGCAGACCCCAGCTCCTCCGTCTCGCCGAGGGATGAAAGAAACATTGTCATGACAACCTCTGCATCTCCGAAACTCCGGAACCCATCTATGCTTGCATTGAGTAAGCGTTCCTAAAAAACATAAAAACACGTTGCTCTAATTGTTTAATTCAAAAGGGGTTTAGTCCACGCGCAGATATTTTGTTTTTCTTCGCAAAACCATATCCATATTCTCTTCGCTTAATCACTTTCTCATATTGGCACACTAATATCATCAACTAATTAATTTGATGACAACTCTAAACATACTTATTATCAGTGGCGAACCCAAGATTTTGTCAAGGAGGGGGGGGGGGGGGCGGGGGGGGGTAGTCGTAGACAATTTTCGAAACCGAGACCAATTACCTTTCGAGGTCAAGACCAAGACCCAGTGGTTGTTAATCCTGTAAGCGGGGGGTGTGGGGGGGGGGGGGGGGGGGGGGGAGGAGGAGTAGTCGAGAATTTTCGACATTATCGAGACCAGGACCAGGTTCGGTCAAAAATGTTAGAAGCCGAGACCAGGACCCCAAATTTTATGAGCCGAGGCAGACGATTTTAGCCATTTTCGAGGCCGAGACCATCGTCAATGTCAGTCGCGACCGCTAGAATGAGGTCTCGAGACCAGTAATAATTTGAAAGGGGGGGGGGGGGGGGGGTGTTCAAACCCTCCAAAACAGTAATGTTTTTGTCAAAGGGGGGGGGGGGTTTGAACCCCCCCCCCCCCCCACCCCCCCCCCCTGGGTACGCCTATGGTTATTATACATGTAACACCAACCTACCAAGCGAGATCGTTGCTCGGACATTGAAGGAGCCCCCGTCGAAGCCTCTATAGAAGTTGTGCCCATTGGCTGAGGATAAGTCGTATCAGCCCCCGTCGAAGCCTCTACAGAAGTTGTATTCACATCCGTGGTCGTTTGCATTGTTTCAGTGCTCGTGGAACAGTGCGTAGTGGTTTCATTGGCTTGACCTGGGAAGTAAATCGAAGGTGACGAGATAAGGATGGGCACGAATTGCATTGAAACTGGCAACATAATTAAGAGTTTCAGCTGATGAGGTCAATTATAGCAATGAATGTACCAGATAGGTGATTGACAAGAATTTGGATACCGAGTGAGACGGTATTGAAAAAAGACTTCACCTGAGAAGAGAATCGAACATGATGCGATCAGAATGCGAATGGATTGAAATGAAATCAACGAAGGAATTTATACGCAATCTACAGGAGTAAGGGAGACTGGCCGTTATAAAAACAAAACATTTCATGACACAAACATTTATTTATTTATTTATTTATTCTCCACTCATGGGATGGATTGCCCTTGTCAGCTACAAGCTGTTTTTCAAAGGGGTCCAGGCCAAGATAAAAACATACAATCATAACAATACATGGAAAACGACAAGTGAATACACAACAAGTATTACAAATGAGGCATAAGTTTAAAGTGGAATTCAATAGTGGTTCCAGTGATACATATGAACGCTCAAACTGAAATTGCGGAACCTTTAATGAGGGATTTAATATGTCATAACTGTATTGTTATCAAGGAGTGACAAAGATGCTTACTTGAATAACGTATGTGACAAAATCGAAATAAGAATGTTTAGAACAATTAAGCAAGTCGCAGGTAGTTTTAAAGGTAAGATTGGAACATTGAAAAGTAAGGAGGGCCACTACCAAGATGTGAAATCCCGCTGGAAGGAATACACCCTTGAGTTGTACAAGAAGACGAAGATATATTAGAACATTTTAAGAAGAGAGACTAGGAGGACGAGCCAACAGGCATAGAAATCAAAGTTAGGAAAGAAGTAGCAACTGATAAAGCCTCAGGAATAAACCATATTATGCACATTGAGTTATTTAAGGAGACAGAGGAAAAGTCAATCATAATCCTCACCGCATTATGCCAGGAAGTTTGCTCAAAGAAGTCTTGGCCAGAAGATTGGAAACATCCATTATGTGCTATTGCCAAAACAAGGAGTCTCTCGAATATGTTCGAACAACCGTACCATATCGTTCATTGTTCACGCAAGCAAGGGCCTTGTAAAAACAATATTCAGAAAAGAATAAAACCCTACATAGAAGCAGAAGCTCCGGATGAACAAGTTTCATACATGAAAGGGAGAGAATGTGGAGAACAACAAACCAATAAGTTCTCCAAAAACATCAAAAGATCAAATCACTCCTTGCACATGTGAATCAACTTAAATCTTCTTACGTTGGCCACATCATTTGCAGAGACAGCGGATTGGAGATAACCATGATGACTGGAATGGACTATGGCAGATGAACAAGAGGAAGACCCAGAAAGAGATAGCTGGATGGTGCAAAGGATATGATGGAGAGATGATAGAATGTTGAAAGAGGCTTAGCAAGACAGGAAAGCCCGAGGAGAGAGGATAATATTAAGAGGGGTCAGGAGAGGTAGGCTGCGACACATAGATTACTCAATCATGGATGTTCAGCACAATGATAACAATACGAATACTTACAGTCGTACACAACCTCAAGGTATTTGTATGTTTTGCGGCAGGGATCATCAAAAACTTTGTTTGTAGCGTTCACTGCACATGAGCTCTTGCCGTCGCATTGAGACATCACGATATCCAGGCTGTTTGAAGCACGACAGTCACGGTTACTGATTTTTGAGTGAGGACACACTTCAATACCTGCCGTTCTCCCGTAGTTCGCTTCCAGGATGCTAATAACCTTCCCACTCCCGCAGCTTAATTGCAAGATACTGCCCTCGCACACCCCTTCGAATGAGAAAACGACGCTAATATGTTGGTAAACATTCGTTTACTAATCATGAACACATAACGAACACAATAATTGATCTTTTAATTCTGTAATTTACATCCATCCTGGACCTGGACCGATACCTAGACCACTGTGAGTTTTTTTGTTTATAAACGAAGAAAACGAACGTTCCACTGATTATTCATCGTACGTTTTAATTTCACTTATAATCATAAAGACGTCTTAATGTACAAGTTAGATTATCAGTTACAAATTGTAAATGTTCGATATTTTAAAAATCTGATTCATGAATATTCATGAAGTAAAATTAGATTTATTCATTAAAGTTATTTATTTAAACTTTAATCTACGCTTTTCTTATATTATTATTACTCAAAATAGTACAAAGTAGAAATTACTTAATTATTTGTATTTGCTTTTTTTCAAATTACTTACATGTTTGTAGTTTATTTTGCTACTTACTTTTTTGATGCAATTTTTACATGAATGTATTAAGTTGTTATTTTTAAGTTTGTAGAACTTAAATTCAAGACAAGACAAAAAAGTGTGGTTTTGCTTAAATTCTAATTGGAACAAACTAGTAATAATTACTAACTGGAATAATATATTTTACAGTGTAGTCTTAATTAGTCGTTTGCAGTTTTCTAAACCTTACGACCATGGTGGAGTTATCACTATAGTCTGTAATGTAATGGTTCAGGTTTTGGTTACTAAAAATCAATTTGACCAGAAATGTACTCTCTATACCAACATTAAAATATCCCTTTAAACAAAGGGCTTCTGGGCGAGATCACGATCAATCTTATTAGGGCCTTTTTATTGATGTCAAAATTGAAGCTGTAGTTTCGTTGAGGAAATTAACTAGATGACAACAGCTTGGACAAAGACTAAATTCGTGTAGAAATTGAAGCTGTAGTTTCACCTATCTATCCTGGTTGCAGGGAAGTTGTTTCTGCACAGAGTTGTGTACCCACTCGCCTGGTTGAAGTCATTGACTCAGTCTGTATTTTGTTCTGGATCGGCTCGTTGTAGTTGTTCAGGTTAGTTCAGTTTATGTTCATTTCAAACAAATATTTGAATATATATCAACAATGTACAGACAATTCAACTGTAGAGTAAATCAAGCTAATGCGATTATAATTGGGACGGATGTTAAGAAACATGAACAAGATAGTATCAGACGTTAATTCAAGAGATCAAGATTGGGGGATAGGCCTTGATTATACATATACTATATGTCATGGAATCACGGACAACATCGAATGAAATTCGCAGAACTGTACAAGACATGTCAAACGAAAAAGTCCTTGTAGCAACCAGACATTTTATGTATATAAACAATGTCTCTTATATGGAATCATACGGATATCATACGTAATATTAATAATATATTAATGTGTATCGAGTTTATATTGGAACAATATATACATTCGAATAGCCTTAAAGGATATACATATTTTGATGGGAATCGTGCACACGAATGCTAATAACCATCAGTTGGCGCTGCAGAGCGCTGCTGTAGTCTTCATGAGAGCACGTCATGCGACTCTTCTCCCATGTGTGCTGCACACTTCATCCCTTCTCCAGACACTCTCTTTAAACCATAAGTCTAGGATATCGGTGGGAATAGCGCTATATAAATAGCAGTTATTATTATAATTTATTATGTAAATGACATAATTATTTTAATATGTTATAATAATATTTGTATGGTTTTACTTACTTTGTGGCATTGCGATATCTGCCAGCATTGCTGCCCCAGTGCTAAACGCGTGACCGTAGTATCTCAGTAAGAAGGGAACCGACTGGTCAGATTGTGTGAATTGGAACGACCCCTCGCTTAAGTTCGACATAGTGTAGCTGTACCGCTGAGAATCACTTGACACATTAAGGCACCACCACCTTGAGACGCTTTCTCCTGCAATTCGTATGCTATCTCGACCGCACTCAGACACAATGATGTCAGCGAAGTGTATCTCGTCGTGCCACTGGCGAACCCGGAGGGTCGTGTTGCCATGGTAATCACGGATGGGTGGGACGATCATCATGCTCGCATCCCCCATCTGTATGTTCGTCGAACTTCGCATGTACTGCATCACTTGAATCGGTTGATCAGAGACTATAGTGTAGCTTTGATTTAGCCATCCTTCAATAACCTCGATGTCATAGTAAACCTTTGCCTCCACGGTAATGTTATCTGGATCCGAATCTCCATGAACCTGGACACGAACGTTGACAGTGTTGTTGGAAGTTAGACGTATATTCCAGCCGTTTGTAGAGTTTTGCAACGGTGGCACCAGATGATCTGTCCCCCATGCTGACATCGGTAGCAGCTGTTCGATGATAAACCCTGTGTCAAGGCTGTCTGGATTGTAAGGGTCCACGTCCTCATCTAATCGAGGAATATACACACCCCCACTGCCAACAACAACGGCTACGGGTTTATCTGATCGGATATAAATCCCTGTGATTCTGGATCTGTAATCTCGGTAGGTCATTCCTGAATGTAATGTTTGACTTATTTCCTGTGTGCCGGTGCATGAAGCCTCAGATGTGTTACGTTCACAGCGAATATATATCAGAGTATCATTCTCAATCGCTGATATCGTAAATTGCGGATGGCTTCCTCCCGAAGGCCTGTAGCAGTCGATGAGGTACTCTGTCCCAAGGTATTCATGAGGCAACGCGAGGAACCCACCAGTCAACCTCATGGCACTCCCCGCACCGGTAAGAACGAGTCCATGCACTATGATCTCATGGGAAGAAAATAGTTCAATGGCAGAATTCTCTATTGCACACTCCATAGGTGAAATAGCCAAGGAGATTCCAGTTTCAGGCGTGATACACGAACAGTTAGTGTAGTTCATGCAGGGTATGCTTATACATATACGACCTTCAGTTCTTGGTGTTATCTTAATATTTCTTGTGAAGTTGTCATCGAGCGTAATGAAAGCGAACGTGTATCGTTTTTTCCATGTGTCGTTCGGAATAGCGCTTCCATCTATGAAACAAAAACATAATAAACAGGAAATAACATATTAGAAACGTCATTACATTTGTGTTCCCTCAAACGGTTATAATTACAATTATATAACTAATACAACTGCTGCAGTAGGTGACTATTATATCTGATTTTATCGTGATTGTCATCCAAAGCTTATATTTTCGCATGATGTCCATTTTCATAAATTTATGATAAAATGCTGACTGACTGAGTTTGATGGTTTTATTATTCAAACGTATAATTAATATGCATATTTAGCAATGAACTTCAATGTTTAACGGGACCAGAGAATAGGATACAATGTTTATTATGTCTCGTACCTCTAAATTTTCTTTTCATTACGTTTCCCATGCATTTTACTTTTACATCTGTATTGAGTAAACTATCAGTAGTAGTTTGAGACTTCATATTATAGCTTGCTCTTTCTCCAACTTTACTCTTGTCACAAGCGCCTCCTGATTGTACTTCAGGTTTATTAAAGCTATTTATGATGCTTTGATTGTTATAATATGAATGCCTACCTGGATTACACAGTTCCGTCCCGAAACTAACACGTAGCATCTATGGAGAAATAAACACATACAAATACGTTATTTCTATAGTTAGCTTTAACGATGAAAGATTTGATTTCCCATACAACATATGGGAACGCATATTTAGCATTGTATGTGCTGCACTGATGAACAGAAAGACAGTGATAAAGAAGGGGAAGGGATTTCGGGAGGGGGCAGGGAATCGGTCATCTCTTGTTTTGTGGGCCACTTGGCCTCGTATGATATAGTTGAAACCACGTTAAATGTGTTATGTTCAGTTCATGAAAATATAGAACTGCATTCTTATTTACATAATGTCTTGCTTTATTTCGTTATTTATTCAAATCGTCGTAGTGTTGTCGGACTAATTAACAAGTGCTTTTTTTATTATTTAAACTATGTTTGGCATCGTTTATTTAAATCAAATTACAGCGTTACTCCACTGCGTTGCACTAATAATTGAATGTAGAATTAAAGCTACTCTTCTGTTACCCTTCACCTTCTCCCTAACCCCATCATTGCCCGTCCTGATGACGTCAGGCATATATTCCCATCCAGTGAACAGACTAACAGGAAGAAACAGACAGGCAACCAGGCAAGGAGTAGTCTGTCTCCAATACTCTACGAATTGATGTATTTCTCTTAGTTTCTATCATTCTTTCTCCCCCCTCTTCCCCTCTGAACCTTCTTCTTTGGAAATGATGTAGTCCCGAATTCTAATTCAATTGACTTCCTCTGTAATCAGTGGCGCAATCATTGAAAACCGTTTATTTTGCTTATTTGTTTTTGTTTGTTAATCTGTTCGTTTGTATTCCTTATTTGGTTGTTGTTGGTATTTATTTGTGTTCTTGCTTGTTTATATGTTAGTTTGTTTGTTTATTAATTTATTAATTTTTCTTTATTTTTTAATTTTGTATTTTTTTTGGGGGGGGGGGGGGTGGGGGCCAGAATTAGGGCAGGCAAAACAACTGACCGAAGAGAGGGGGATTAATTGATTGGTACATACATTATAATCTTATGATCATTGGAAGTGGGGTTTTAGAGCGTACAAATACACGGCATACAACATTTCTCATGTGCATTTCACGAAAAGTTTCTTTAAAGCAATTTTAAGCCATCTGAATGTTATTCACAGGTGACGACTGAGTACTGAGTGGGGGGGGGGGGGGGGGGGGCGGGGGTTAAGGCAGGCAAAGCAACTGACCTAAGGGGGGGGGGGGGGGAGTAAGTTGATTGGTACAGACAGTATAATCTTATGATCATTGGAAGTGGGTTTTAGAGCGTACAAATACACGGCATACAAACATTTCTCATGTGCATTTCACGAAAAGTTATTTTTTTAGCAATTTTAAGCCATCTGAATGTTATTCAGAGGTGACGACTGAGTACGCCTTGGAGATAGGTCACACAAGCCTTGGTGTTTGATTCATCGATCCACAGGGGAATCCCCTAATACGTGTTGAGATCAGCAGCTGGCGGGGGTGTTTCACAGGGATTCTTAGTTCAGCTTAACTCTAAGTTGGACCTACAAATCATGGAGAGCCGTTAGTTGTTTTGTAAAATTGTTGAAACATTTCTTTTGGAAACGCATACAGTTTGACCAAATCTGTTATATTTGAAAATAGTAAGGAGTCTTGACGTGATTGATCTTTTTTGTTGTTGCAAGTCTCTTTTGAATATGTTTTAGTCCAAGGCTACGAATGGCTTTCCATAATTGTTAGGTCCAACTCAGAGTTAAGATCAACTTAGAATCTGTATGAAACACCCCAGGAAAACAGTGTAGACTAGAGAGCATTTAGCCTAGCATATACGATGCAAATATGTGTAGGAAACGAATGGGTCGGTATGTATTAATTAGCGTCCTAGAGTTACTTAGGGATATATTAACTTTGTTTACTTGTGCAAAAAGTGATGAATGGTTTGTAAAATGTGTTGTTTTGTGATTTGCAATGTCCTGTATTGGTGAAAATTACACATTAAATGGAAGTTAAATGGCCGATTAATGAGCAAAAATGCAGAATGATATTCCCTAGCTCATTACACTAACTTTGTACAAATCTGAACACTTCAATTGTACATAACTTTTTAACAAACGGGAAATGTTAGAAGAAAAAAAACGAACATGTCCCTTGCTTCTACTGGTAGCAAGGATAACACACGGCATAAGAGAACCACTAGATTTCTGAAAGGTGCGCCTGTAAAGTGTCAGATACTGCCCAAAATAACATTTGAGACTTCATCCTATACGAAATCATTGTAAGATATGTCCGAATGATGTGTAAAAGTTTAATTGAAAAAGAACACTGCTTTCCTGGTTAAAAAGGCGACAATTTGCGTCAGCTTTTACATCGAAGTACTGTATGGCGTGTATGAGGTTTATGACCGTTCATTAACGCTCTTGAGCTGAATGATTATCAATGATAGACACTTTACAGGTGCACCTTTAAGCTTGTGTGTATTTGGCAATGATACTAGATCCCTTTATCATAATATTGTCCCCCACTAGACATTTCACTCCACATTGAGTTAATACAGAACCCACCGGATTCCCGTAAGCAATGGGTTAACCTGTTCCCAATGCTATACATTGCAATCCACTTCGAGTTAACACAGGACCCGTCGAGTTCCAGTTTGCAAGGAGTTATCGCTTATATAAATGCAAATGTATTTTGTAAATGTAAATGTATATTGCATACAAATAGCAGCATCACAATTCACACGTAACATATGTTTATAGCCTTATAAAATGGTTTACAAATACATGTTAATACAGGACATACAGAACGAGTGAACGTCAACAATTGTATAAACACTCTGGTTTATGATTGCCATAACGCTGTACATTGCGAATTTTGTTTGGACTTTATCACACTTAACAATCACATGCATTAAGAATATTGCATACAATATTTTAGATAACATTTGCAATTTCTGGAGCAGCAAATGTTAGACTCAGCACCTTGCCGCCCATGGATTTGGTGGCGCTACATTGACGATGTCTTCTTCATCTGGACCAGCGATGAAGAGAGCCTACACACATTCATTGACCACATGAATTCCTTCCACAGAACCATAAAGTTCACTTCTGACTTCTCCCTAGATGAAACCCACTTCCTTGATGTCACCATCAAGAAGGAGAACAGCCAGATCACCACCAGTCTCTACACCAAGCCCACAGACACCCACCAGTACCTCCATTCATCTAGCTGTCACCCCCGCCACTGCAAAACAGGTATTGCTTACAGCCAAGCCCTTCGACTCCGCCGCATCTGCTCCAAGGACTCTGACTTTTCCCTCCATGCCAGAAATCTCAAGACACACCTCACAGCCAGGGGCCACAGTGCCAAAGCAGTTCATCTATCCATTAACAAAGTTCGTTCTCTCCCCAGATCCGAGGTTCTGAAGAAGAAGACTCCCAACCAGAGCACCACTGTTGTCACACCCCTAGTGACCACCTTTCATCCCAACTAACCTCCCCTCCGTCGCATATTGACTAACAATCACCACATTCTTCACACTTCTGATCGCCTCCAACAGGCTGTCCCTGATGCCCCCATCCTAGCCTACAGACGCCCTCGAAACCTCAAGGACCACATTGTTCGAGCTGAACTTCCCACCCCCAATAACAACCCCTCTCCCATACAGCAAGGCACCTTTAAGTGCACCGCTGACAGATGCATTGTGTGTCAGGTACATATCCATGAGGATGATACCTTCACCAGCCACTCCAACAACATCTCTCACCATACCAAGGGCCACATCACATGCACCACCACCAATGTTGTATATCTTATCACGTGCAGAGTTTGTGGCATGCAGTACGTAGGCGAAACCAAGAACACCCTCAAGAGACACAGATCCACCATCCACACCTCCAAACATGACGCCCCAGTCGGCAACCACTTCAACCTACCTAATCACTCCATTTCTGACATGATTCTACAGGGAATAGAATCTCTAGGTAACCGCCCGGACACACTCCGCTCCAGCAGAGAGAAGTATTGGATAAGACGTCTCTGCACCATTCATCCCCGTGGTCTCAACATCCAAGAAGGCAGTGATTAACCTTTGCATCTCCCCTTCATCGTCTGCACCACCATTTGTTTGTTTTCACCCCCCATATCGATACTTTACTTTGTTCCACATACTATTCATATTCTTATTTCCCATTTTACTTTCCCCATATATTCATTTTAGTTTCCTTTGAGATTACATTATATACACTGTCACCATTCATACACATAATCATGTTAGTTTATTAATATGTTATACTTTTTGCATTTAATTTCTCTCTATAGGTACACTGTCCATAGACATGGGCTTATTCATATACATCCACATTCTCATCATGCATAGTACCACCTCTATTTTGATCATATTGTCCCACCCTCATTTGTCTCTCCACCTTCCCTCTGATTACCTACGTATTTAGGCTTCCTTTTGTTCACTATCTCTTTTACACTCCCTGTCCCATTCATTTGTCTATATCATCACCCACTGGGTCCTCATCCTTTCCACCGTCTCCATTGAACTCGCCTATCCTATTCATCCGATCCTGCAACACACTTCACTTCACTTTCTTTGTCCTAATCCTCTCGCTCCCATCCCCTACACTCCTAATCCCCTCTATTGTTCCTCCCCTCTCAGTGCCCCAGTGCACTCCTACACCTCATCAACTGTCTTTTGTTCACAAGTCTCTTTCCATTTCTTGATTTATTTCTTTGATCCTCCCTACCTCTATTCTTCTCTAAGCCTTACACTCTCATCACATTTTCTTTGACTGCAGCCACTTAAGGACCCACCCATGCCTGTTTGACCTGATTGGTCAAGCAGTCCTGACACTCACCCACTCACAGTTGCTTTCATTGTTTTGTGTCTCCGCCTCCTTTCCTCTTTCCAGCCCCCCTTCCATACATGTGTTTATGTTGGTATATATTCTGTGTTTTTTCTGTAGTAACTGTCATTTGTGCCCTGACGAAGATTCTGCTAGGATCGAAAGCTAGGCTGTATACGACTCTCATTTGCAATTTCTATTAACTATGTACATAAAACCTACCCAGGCAAAACCAAACAAACACGATGCGTTTAATTGGATACCATTTGGGAGTTCAAATTAGGAGAGGACGATCACAATCAAGGATATAATGAATATCACAGAAAAATTATGTTCGGTAAAATGCGATCAAGCATGGAATCCATTTCGTAGATGCATGGTTAAATGCTCAATCATAAAGGTTCTATTAGTCCCAACTAGTAAATCACGACCCCCAAAAATATATATGTTTCAGGTCACAATAATTCAGTTTCTTCTTCTTAATTGAGAATAGTTTAGTCAAGACTAAACTGCGAAAATAGTATGTTTTGAATCTTATCAAGGAGTATGTTTTGTTATGATATGCTAACTGGATAAGCTTCCTCATTGTGGGCGTGTGTAACTACAGGACTGTCATTTTCATGGATATAACGATATAATGGATTTATGACCCCAATTTTATTAATTCCTATTTTTAACGAGAGTTATTGCTATTCTGACTGAAATGAAATGTATACATGGTTAATAGTTCGAAGACCATGACTCGTACTCCAGAAGGACATAGATTTTCTTCACTTTAAATCGTTCTCAAAAACATTCCCAGCCACAATAAATGCAGCTCTTATACATGCCACCTGTACGAGAATCTACTTCCTTTGTCTGAATCATCAAAACATGTATACGTGCACAGTGGCGTACCCATGATTTTTTTTAGGGGGGGGGGGGGATTGTTCTTCAGAAAACAATTTTGTCAGCGGGCGGGGGGGGGGGGGTTATAGTCGTAGCAAATTTTCGAAGCCGAGACCAAATGTGTTCGACATTTTCGAGGCCTAGACCACGGTTTTTCGCACTTTTCGAGGCCGAGACCATCGAAAATAACAATCGAGACCGCTAAAATTTGGTCTCGAGACCAGTTAAAATTTGAAAAGGGGGAGGGGGGGGGGGGTTCAAACCCCCAAAACAGTCATTTTTTGGTCAAAGGGGGGGGGGGGGGGCAGGGGGTTTGAACCCCCGCCCCCCCCCCCCCCCTGGGTACGCCTATGTACGTGTAAATCTACATGTATGCTCTGTTGCTTACTTATACAAGTATTAAACCAGTTTTGGATGTTCGAAAGTCCATTTCGTTAAAAATTGAGATGTTCTATTAAAACCACAACACGTTGCTTCATGCCCTTGCTGTTTTTTTTCTTCTTACTTATACAGATTTGAAACCAGTTTTTGATGTTTGAATGTCCACTTCGTTATTAATTAAGATGTGCTATTGTTGAACAAAACAAAAACACAATAGTGATGGGACATGTATGCATAAGACTAGAGTAAACCATGTTGCTTCATGCCCTGTTGCTTTCTTCTTAATGATACATGTTTATGAGACTATCTGGATGTTCAAATGTCAACTTCGTTTATATTGATATGATTAAGGTTTATTTCGGTAAAAGAACACAATAGTGATAAGTAGATGAATATTAGACAGCAGTATTATTTATGTTGTCAACCTTTGGCCAGTGATATTATAAATAGTTATTCGAACCCTTTAGAGGAAGTGTCATGTTGCATGCATCTTCAAGTTCAGTAAAACATTCCATATACCACAAAGACACTTTATGGATCAAATTGGTAAAGTGTAAGTTGAACTTTACAATGATATAATATAGCCGAGGTTTTAAATAATGCAAGAGCAGCTGCTCTGGGGTATAACGTTCAGGCTAATGTCTTTCTATTTTGAATCTTTGTATCAAAGAATACGTTTTATTCCTTTAAACCTGTTCCCTTTTTAATCACAGCTGATTGAATGACTTTAAATGGGTTTGTGAACACCAAGTACACACACGGAATACAATGAAGGGTGTGCAGTTGTTAGACCAATTAAATGATCGTAACCATGGTAACGATATCTTATTACTTCAAGATTGTATGACTGTAATTTTACACAAGTACAATATAACATGTATTTGCAAGTCCCAATCTTCTCAGACTAGCTCGTACTGTCTCCCATAAATGACAACTTTCTCGCAACCTTTGAAGTTGGTATGCAAAGGAAGGGTAGCGAAAGTCATCGGACGGTCAGCGTTCAGTATTAACACACATTTCTTTAAGTGACATTTTGAGGCAGTAGGTAACTCCCTAAGGACGCACGAGATAACCGGCGTTACCATGACGCAGCGTTGCAGTATTCTATGATTCATCCCTCGGCCAGGGGAACTAGTCAAGCTCGTATCTCACCCAACCGTAATAGTCCCAAACGACATTGGACATAAAAACTTATGTATTATAATACATGCCGCTGTTCTTGACTGTGCTAATTAACTTTACGGTTCGTGTAAGCTGAACTTTTTACAACGTCGTTTTTAATGACATCAAACTTTTTTTGGTCAATCTACAGGGTAATTTTAGGAAAAGATAACGCAGTGTGTTATGTTATATGACTTATTCAAATACGAGTCATTGATTAGCTCAACACAGGCACGTGATTGACATGATATTTTTAATATATTACGCGGCAAGCATGGCAGGTGTTATAATACATGGTGCGGGTTTTGGATTGTATTATGACGTCACAATGACTTATATCACTTCGAAAAGCCATATTTTCTAAACGTGCTAAGAGAGGCTAAAAAGGTAAAGATGTGTTACTTTTGTCATATAAAAGATGTTAACTTGTTGTCGGGAAAATCAAGGGATGTTCCCTTGGGATTTGAAATGCCTCGGAGAAGAAAATTCTGTGATATTCCCTCCACCACCAGTTAACAACTGTATTATGTTACATCGCTTTAGTCAAACACTGATTGGCTAAAAACAGTCACGTGATTTCAATTTAATTCAGTATTTTCCACGGAAGAGCGGAATGTCTCACCCCTCAAAGCCGCAATATATCGAAACAAGATAATTTTCGTTCAGACCTATGGCTATCGATTGCAGGTGTTATGTCTCATGCTGAAAGTATTTTTGTTTATCAAAGTTTGCGCGTACCCGCGAGATGTTAACAATTACTACGCGCAACCAAAGAGAGATAATATTATGACGTCACAACGACTTGTCAACATTTTACTTCGAAAAGCCACAATTTCTTATCGAGCTCAGAGGTTGAAAGTGGAATGATTTGTTACTTGTGTACATAAATTTAGGCATTTAACATACAATATGTTAACTGCTGTTTGAAACATCATCCTCCACCACCAATAAACATCTGTATAGCATCTCCCTATTGGTAAACATAAGTCAACGTCAAGTTGCTTAACATTTCATGCAATGCTATATGCTTTTATCATATTTATCATAATTTCAATATATTGTGTGTATAGCATGATGTATTAGACCGAACATGTCAGAGTAACTTGTGAATATAGAGGATTTTGTAAATAAAGACACGCCGTTCAACCGCAGCATCCGCCTTGAGATCCGACCGTCTTCCTACATAATCCTGACCACAAGTACCCATCGGACATGTGTGAGACTGATGCTGAGTTCAGTACTGACTTGGAGTCTTTATTGGACAAGTCCCAGCGTCTGGATAAAAGGAACGACTGGCGACAACGACTATCACACGAATGGTGGTCACGTCACTGCTTGTTTGTTGTAGTTGTTGTTGGTTATTGGCGGTTCATTCGGTTATTGAGTGTTTTCACACTCATTAAAAAAAAATCATTTATGATATTTAGACGCGAAAATGCGT
The DNA here is from genome assembly GCA_037951105.1 of Echinarachnius parma. Lineage (NCBI taxonomy): Eukaryota > Metazoa > Echinodermata > Echinoidea > Clypeasteroida > Echinarachniidae > Echinarachnius > Echinarachnius parma. The sequence goes on along the minus strand of JBAMJV010000919.1, from coordinate 63,034 downwards.
CGAAATGCAATGTATCATGCAAGGGGGATACAAACTGCTTGTCATGGGCATGATGGGTATAGATATTGGTCAGTGCACAAGAACGTTACGTTGCTCGCGTTTGTTCACGAGTGTGTGTCGACAATCTACGAAGTTAAGCATTCGAATGGCAGGAGCGGCTGGTTATTTACGACTATCACACGAGCCGAAGCTCCTACATTATAACCAGGCTCATATGTGAGTCGTTTACTTTCAGGGCCCCGTTTTATACATTTTGGTTTGCAATTGCTGTAAGTGTCCAATTATTTTAACTACCATGACAACAGCTTCAATGCTCCATGCTCATTGGCTGTCGGCCTGATAGTTACAATAATTGGACACTTACAACAATTGCATAGTTCCTGACGATTAGACGCAGGGTTGCAATGTTAACTACTCAAGTGATTTGGGTATGTCTGCAATGTGGTTAGAAGAGTGCATTGGTTATAGAGTAATACGTCATGTCTGTATTAACTAGTGACAGTATTGCATATCTATCATAGTGCATTGACGTTCTATACTCAATTAAATGTATTAATTGTTCAGTTCACTCTATGATCTAGTGTGGAGTGTTTCGGTTTTAATATTTGACTTTGTACTTATAAGGGTAAGTTGGGACTGGGGAAATTCATCTTTTTAAAATTTTTGAAAAAATGAAGGCATTCATTTATTTATTGTTATTTCAGCCGTTTCTGAACCAATTTTGATCAAATAAAGTTTATTCCACCATTAAAATTGTATGCTCTTTTAAATTTTACACTCAGTTTTTCATGGTACCTCACAACAAAATTATTTCGTGCAGCGCCCTCTATACCAAAACTGAACTACCCCTTTAGCAAATACAAGCTAACCATATAAACCGGACCAATCAGTCGGTGTACTTTTCTTTCGTTTGACTGTTGTTAACTTCAAACTACCAGTCAAATTTCAAGGACTTAAACAACATCGATTCGTTAAATAGGGAATCCTATCTTCATGTACGTGACCATAAAAGTCCTGTAAATGATTTTGCTGGTAGATTGTTACTTTAATACGAATAGTGTCAATTTAACAACGACTGTATTACTGTACAATTACCTTACCAATAATGCCAAGTCAATATTTGTATCATAACATGTATATTTTGTATTAACAGTATTATTACAACAGGAGCAATCAAACGCGTAGGCAATACAATGGTTTGGTGGATGTTTAATTTGATTAGTATGATAAACCCTTTATTGAGTGTTAAAATTTGTCAAAGGAAAAATAATGGTTTAAAGAACCATGTGATGTAGGTAAATAAAATAAAGCCCACGTATGCCAACGCCTGTTTTTTTTTTATGAACACAGCGTAACATTATATTTATAGATTTCTTTTTAACATTTATGTCAATACAGTGTCTTTAACTAGAACGGTAACATTAAACTAATATAAATTCATATAATTAAATAACGTAACCATATCTTAAAAGCTTAGATTCGTTTTCATTCAAATAGCCTCAGTAATGCAAAAGGGCATTTTTCAGACAACTGACAGTTCGAAGTGTTTGTATCATCAAATTTGAATGTGATTTTTCTTGAAAAAGATTCAATAAGAAGATTACCAGAACAACAACGCCTCTATATTGAAATCAAATGTGCATACAAAATACGGAAGCCACATATATTCCAGTGGGATGCACTAATGGATTATACATTAAAAACAAAGTCTATTTTGTTTATCCTGTGTGAATTCAAATAGATCAATTACAAATTGAATAACTCACAAGAAACTAACTCTTAAAACGCCCTCCAAAACTATCAGTGCTATTTTAATCACGGTTGATAACTAAAAATACTACAATATGACAACCGTAAGAAAAAATGAACATTGCTAATTAAGCCTGGTTTAGTCGAAAGGGTCAAGGATAGCCTATCTGCGTTAATTATATTCAGTATCCTGATGACGTTATTTGACCATGACAGTTATGAGTAAAGGGCCGGTCATACTTGCGGTAGTGAACGTAGTTCAACGTAGTGGTGTCTTACGTTGTTGATCGTAGTTGAACGAAGTTGGAGGTTGAACGTACTAGCAACCCGAGTGCAACCGTATCGTACCGTAGTTGTCTGTGATGCTAACTTGGTATTAACTCGGGGGAGCCGTGATCTTCGATTTAATTTTTGAACATGTTTAAAAGAGCGGTACGTTAAAGGCATCCTGTACTAAACCGAAGTTTAACGTAGTCTAACGTAGTCTAACAAAGTCTGGCGTAGTCTAACGTACTTCGTTACGTACTTAAATGTACTCTAGCGTACTTTATCGTGCACAACACCAGCATCGATAGTCTTGATCCAGACATGTTTAATACAAAAAAATAAGACAAATTTCAAAGACCTGCTATGTTTGAAAAACAAGCGCAATGGCCGTACTACACCACCGGTTGGCTGTTATACTCCGTGCGGATTTGCTATTTACCGTAGTTTGACGTTCTTTAGCGTAGTCCAGCGTAGTGGATACCGCGGTCCCTCGTACTCAAGCGTAGTCAGACGTACCACTCCGTACCTGTCCGTGAGCAAGCTGTACCCACATTAGCGTAGTCTAGCGTAGTTTAATGTACTTAAACGTACTTATCCGTACCCTTCCGTGCCCAACCACCGTACCTTAACGTAATTCAACGTAGTTCCACGTTGTTCAACTTAGTTTAGCCTAGTTTAACGTACTTACAGCACGTCTGACCCACATCAAATTACTCTACGGATCAGTACGTCCATTACCGAAAGTATGACCGGCCCTTTACCATGTTTACTGTTTAACACTACGGTTTTAAAGTTGACCGGATTATACTTACCGGCGTGGTCATGGAATTGATCCGGCTGCGGGATCAGTAGTATATCCCCTAATGAAGTGTAAATAAATGTTGTGAAATTTTTTGCTATAATCTTGGAAACATTTTTTAATTTGGTCTTAATACATTACTGATGAGAAAAAGTTATGTTTCCATTTTTTTATTTTTGGTCCCAGGGTGCATTTTGGCGATTTTAAAGATAATTAGCTAATTTGCATATTTGTGAAATAAGGTCAGGGGTCATTTTCTATCTAGGAATAGTACAATATTGATAAAAACTAGTATTCTAGGGTATTTTGGGGCAAGGATTCCATTTCCGGTGCTCGTTTGTAAGTGATGTATGGGAAACACTCTGAAATCCAAGATGGCTGCCCCTAATTTGCATATTTATGAATATTATTGATTTTCAGTGGCTACAGCCCCTAATAAGCAATCATTCCGGATTATTATTTGTCAATTATGTTCTAAGTATGCATTTAAGATATCAGAGATGAGTTGCCATCGTGGCAACCTCTAGCAATGCATATTATTTGCATAATTATGTATTTCACCTAATTTGCATATTCCCCCAAATCGAGTATATTGGGAACCCGGCAAGTAAAAAAGACAAGTAATACCACTTTTCCAAGGTTTTGGGGGGCAGCAGATCCATTTTTGATACTTATTTACCTGTATCACCATGGCATCCATCTCAAATCCAAGATGACTGCTCCCTAAATTACACATGTTATCATACACGACTATATTATTTCGGTTATATTAGATTGATATTATAATGTTTTGACTTTTAATTATTGGAATGAGCAACTAGAATATTTGAATCACAATGTAGTTGTTTGCTTACAGTAAGCAAATCATACTTTTATCAATTAAATGCCGTTTAAGTAGCAAATAGCATTATTTACTTTAAAATGACAATTGCGGCCATCTTGAATTTATGTGGGTTGCCGAGGTGATACAGGTAAATAAGTATCATGAATGGATTCGTTGCCCCCTAAAACCTTGGAAAAGTGGTATTACTTGTCTTTTTTACTTGCCGGGTTCCCAATATACTCGATTTGGGGGAATATGCAAATTAGGTAAAATACATATTTATGCAAATAATATGCATTGCTAGAGGTTGCCATGATGGTAACTCATCTTTGATATCTTAAATACATACTTAGAACATAATTGACAAATAATAATCCGGAATTATTGCTTATTAGGGGCTGTAGCCACTGAAAATCAATAATATTCATAAATATGCAAATTAGGGGAAGCCATCTTTGATTTCAGAGTGTTTCCCATACAGCACTTACAAACGAGCACCGGAAATGGAATCCTTGCCTCAAAATACCCTACAATACTAGTTTTTATCAATATTGTACTATTCCTAGATAGAAAATGACCCCTGACCTTATTTCACAAATATGCAAATTAGCTAATTATCTTTAAAATCGCCAAAATGCACCCTGGGACCAAAAATAAAAAATGGAAACATCACTTTTTCTCATCAGTAATGTATTTAGACCAAATTAAAAACTGTTTCCAAGATTATAGCAAAAAAAATTGCTGCTTTACATAACCTGATATACTTCAGTCCGGGCAGTGCAATTTTGGGGGATTGCTGCTAACTTCAATTTTCATAGTTGTAGCCATCAAATTTAATGAAAGCCACTAAATCTAACCATAGCTACCAAATTGATCCAAAGCCACCAAATACAACACATAACAACCATATTTAGGGTTTGGTAGAGGGTTACTTTTGTTCGCCACCATATTTTTGAAGATTAAAGTTAGCAACCAAAAATAATATATCGGCAAGTCGGACAAAATCCGCGCGCGGATTTTGTCCGACCGGACTCATCCCGCGGTCGGACTGATTCCGCTACCACACCGGCAACAAATATGGCCTAACATTATGAATGAAAAGGTGGATGAAAGTGTGAATATTTGGGTCAAGGTATAATTATAGTATAACGTTGATCTCGTATGACGTCATTGATAATGGAATGATGAGTGACCGCGGCTGTAAAGTATACATCGTCAATCATTAAGCCACCGAGACGTTTAACCCTTTAAGTTAACTCTTTCATTGTCAGTCATATCATGTATATGGGCCATGGCAATCCGGAAGTTCCCTGCCTGTGCAAATGTGTCAATCTGTGCCAATCGGCATGTTAAAGCAATTGCACACAAAAGATCATGGATATTGGCGAACAAAGCAAAATAAGAGTTTATAGACATGATGCGTATTTGGGATGTATGGTATGCTTGGAGGACAGAGATTATCTAATTATGATAACTAACATTACGCGCGGTATTAGTAGCGAAGGATGACAAACAATGCGTAAATACGTTTAGCCATATCCGCACGAATAAATATCAAAACAAGGAAATGACTTTGCCTAGGGTAAAAAAGAAACACAAAAGTTGTGTATTCCTGAACAACACTATGCACTTAATAGCTATAGAACAATAAATGCTACCCATATCAACGTTCCTTATACCGAAATACGCTACGGCAATCAACCAATAAGAATGCTCAATTTATCTTAATCATGACGTCGTCATCTATATTTCATTATGTGATACCACACATGACTGTTTAAAGGGGACCACCAGGCAAAGAAAAACACATAATTATATGCTTTGGTACCGTTTTGTGATATCAAATAGATACCCAACATTTTGCAAAGGGTTGTGTTATTCATAAACAAAGCAATTAATTTCCCCCACTTACGGAACCACTACTATTTCCTAGTTCCATACGGGCCAAACATTTGCGAGTGCGCCAATGCTATTCACGCGTACGTTCGGAGAGAATAGAATCCCGGGTGAATCGTTTGCTCTGCACACACTTAGTTTCGTACATACAGACCCTTTAACGCATGCTTTAGAGTGGCGATGCGTTTTCCAATTATATATTTTTTTCTGGACACATATTTTTGTGAACTTGTTGATGGAATGGAATACTAAAGATGATACCTTTCATTTATAAGGATACTATTTTTTAGGTGGTGGCAACCTTTAACGAATTTAGTCTATAATAACATGTCTGTCTTGCTTGTTTAAAGGGGTAGTTCAGTTTTGGTAATAGAGGGCGATTCAAGGAAAACAAAATTGTGAGGTAATTGCCCCAGGTTTATTCGAAGATTTAAGACAAATAAAATAAAATGCTTACACTCGTTTTATATTTTTACAAAAGAGGTTTAAAATAGTGGTTGATGGTTTATCTATTTAATCATTATTTCAATAAAACATCACTGCACAATTTTTAAATAAAAAATGGTTTAAACCGATGCGTTTTAGGAAAGCGCCCTCTTGTGCTTTAACACCTCTTTTTTAATGATAACAGGCTTTTTACTTAGTCGTTTTTTAATTTTGTATACATTTCGAGCATGGCGGAGTTATTACTATTAGTTTATTAATGTTATGGGGCAGGTTTTGGTTACTAAAATGCAGTTTGACCAAAAGTGTACTTTTACCCCTTTAATGTGTGCCTAACCATGGATAGTACTAGCTAGTACTATCCATGGCCTAACATGCCTAAACACCCTGTCTTTAATTACAGGTGTGTTAGCTGAATATAATTGCAGGTATAACGATGTAGATCTAATCTTCATTGTCATAACACAAGCATAAACGTGTAATGAATATTTTTAGTTAAGCCATTGTTTAAGGAAGTGTTATAATGATACCGACCAGCATATCGAACTTTGAAATATTGAAGTTAACCAATTCACTGCTGTATGTTGCATTTCCCAATATACTAGAGGTTTACATGACCAACCAGGTTCCCGTGGATGATGGGCTAAATGATTCGGTCGATGGTCGTTTGGTCGACTCCCGTTTGGTCTACGTATCTTTTGGTCCACTGCATGACGCCTGAAACATTCCCCGAACTCCAAACTTAATCCCAAGTCTTAACCGACACTTACATATCCCAAATCCCAAATGGTAACCCTAATCCTAATCCCCTAATCATAAGCTTAAGCATTTACATTATGATGTTGCTAGTAGACGACGTGGATTGTATAAACCGTAAGGTAAGTTATCACTGGAATTACAAGATCGTTAAAGAGTATGTCGTGAATCTAAGGGAAGAATAGGGGAAGACTTTTTAGTCATCTTACTGGGAAAATTAGTCAAGAGAGACACATGACATGTAATGTTTACTCTAACTTCTTGCCTGCAAGGCATATAGCAGCTCAATTGGAAGTACGTGTTACACACTGACACCCTATAAGCATGATAAGTTAAATGGCTATATGACCCCCCCCCCCCCCCCCCCCTCCCGCCTCATGAGAAAACTTCACCCACCAACGTCACCTCGACTTTGATGACCCTATATGAATTCATAATTGGATATATATTAGCAGTATGTCCAAGTTGTCACGCTATCCTTGCTGGAAAGAACACACTCATTTACAGTGTGAACACAGTGTGAACACACTGTGTTTCACAGTGTGAACCACAATGTTAAATTCAAGAGTTTTCACAGTGTGAACACATTGTGAGGCACTCACACTGTGTACATCGGCAATTTGACAGCGTGTTCACAGTGTGAATTGGCTTTTCCACTGTGAAAGCACTCAAATTTAACACTGTAGTCCACACTGTGAAACACTGTGGATGAGTGTGATATTTTCCGGCAGGGACCCCCCCCCCCCCCACCCCCATCTCCCCCGTATGAAAAAACTTCACCCACCACCCTCACCTCGACTTTGATGAACCTATATAAATCCACCGTTGGATTAGTAGTATTTCTCAGTTGTCACGCCATGCTATTGTGTTCACGTCAATAACAATATATGAATATCAATTAAACATGCAATGCCAACTGAAAGATCATATCTGCCTATGAGGAAAAGATAAAATTTATGTTTTTTAAATGGTAGTTAGGTTACCGTTTAAGTGGGGAAACTAAATAATTAAAGGGATGCCTGTAAAGTGTCTAACTCCACAAAAATTACTTGGAGCTTCCTCGTTTCTCTTCTACCGTGATGTTTAGCTTATGGTAAGAGAATAATAAAATAGGGTTAGATTTTTTTCAAATGCCCCTATAGTATGACGATATCTATCATTCAGCTCAAGAACGTTAATGAACGGTCATAAACCTCATAACGTCATACAGTAATTCGTTGTAAAAAGCTGACGCATATTTTTGCTTTTTTAACCAGGAAGCAGGGTTCTTTTTCAATGAAATTTTCACACATCATTTGGACATATCTTACAATGATTTTGAATGAATGAATTGAAGTCTTAAATTTAATTTTGGGCAATATCTGACACTTTACAGGTGCACCTTTAATACGAACTATGGGGTGATGATAGGCAATGACTGGCCGGTCTTTAGAGCCGAAATGTGAAATATGGCGGTTACTTGTCAGTATCTGTCTTCCAATAACATATAGCTAGCAACTAAAATATGTTCGTCTTTGAAAACAAAATGGGTGTTTGGTTGATAAGAAGACAATGATATAAATTATGTACAAAAATATATTCAAATCATTTAAGAATATATTTGGAGTTGAATATGGAAGTATTCATGATAAGTGCATTTTCGTGTTGCCTTCGTGCCTCAAGTTTTATATCATTCGTAGAAAAAAATCAAGAAAAGTCAAAATGGGTGTCAGGCTTTGTTTGCATTTGTGAAAATGATGCAAACTACTAAATATAAAATCGTAGAGAAGAATAATACGTTGAATATACCTTCCGAGAAATTGTTTCTATAGAGAGATATATTTGGATCCTGTTTTTTGTTCGCTTTAGATGCATCGTACATATTTTGTTTTGAACCAAAAGAATATTGCGAAAAAGAATCATCTCGTCTTGCAAACGTAACCGTATCACCTAAACAGACTTACAATGGGACTATAACAATCTAGCGGTGTTTTATAGATACTTGGGCCCATCATAAAACGCCCGTAGCTTAGTACCATACTAAGTTTAGTTCAAATGGTACAGGATTGAAGTCTCAAATGTCATTATGGGCAATATCTGACACTTTACAGGTCCATCTTTAAATACAACGGGGGAAATGAAATGACATCGAATGACAAAAGTATAGATGGGAACGTGTATACATGTGTAAAATCAACTATTACATCAAGGCAGTGAGTGACATTTATTCAAGTTCAAGTTCAAAAAGGGTTTATTGATTTAAATGACTAGCAGCAAAAGCTGAATTGCGCATTTTATTTTTTTACATAAAACCATATTCAAGATAAACTATTAAAATCAGATACTTAAAAACAACATGTTAAAAAGTACATATTAATTAATAACAATGCCAAATGTTGAAAGTTTAATTTATTGAAATGTGCAAATGATATACAAATGTAAGCATCACTAAAGAGCTAGTGGCTTACAGATGAATAATGAAGGCTTCCAGACGTTCCAATTAAATTTCTATTTTAGTTGTTTGACATTTACAAAATGAGATACAGATAAAATCAATAGAACAGTATTCACTACTACAATAGAAAATAGTATAGTAGTCAAAGAAAAGTACCTTGGTACGTACGAGTTATCGTATTGCAGTTTCTTGTTATAAAAAAAATGACTAGATTATTCTAAATTAATTCGATTAACTTAATCTTGTAAAGTTATATACTGATAAGAAAACATAAACGACGGCCTGATAATATTAGTTCATTATTTGCGGAGTCTCTATAAACATCACTGAATAATATGAAAATATAACATTCTACCCACAATTAAGTTTGCGCTGTTTATGAAAGTGTTACTAGAGTTTGATTTCCTTCGTTTCCGTTCATGTTTCCTTATCCTACTGCATCTCATCTTAAAGGCCCGGTCACATATCACCGGATAACGTAACGTTTTAATTCGTTCGTAACCGTCCAAATGCGTTGCTTGTTCTTTGTCTGACGATTTCCGTTGTCTTATCGGAAAGATTTGTGCATGCAGCAACGGAGACAACTTTAACCACCAGATAATTTGTTTTTACAAATGTGTTATCCGTCGGGCGTTAGTTTGAGCTGTCCGGTTGTGTGTGACTGTACCTTAAAGTCCCGTGATAGTTCAAGTCAGAAAAGGCTACCAAATGTTCTGGAAAGCTTCCAAATCACTCAAATTATAGATGACATATCAAACGAAAGCCATTACATGTGAAAATGGTAAAATATGTCTGGAAAAGCCCGGTATGCCAACATATTCAATATGGCAACATGTAAGGGCTAGGTTTGACCGACATAGCAACAGGCGATGTATGTAAAGTTTCCAAATCACTCAAATTATAGATGACATATCAAACGAAAGCCATTACATGTGAAAATGGTAAAATATGTCTGGAAAAGCCCGGTATGCCAACATATTCAATATGGCAACATGTAAGGGCTAGGTTTGACCGACATAGCAACAGACGATGTATGTACAGTTTCCAAATCACTCAAATTATAGATGACATATCAAACGAAAGCCATTACATGTGAAAATAGTAAAATATGTCTGGAAAAACCCGGTATGCCAACATATTCACTTGCATCTATATGGCAACATGGAAGCTATATGATTGCCCAACATAGCAACAGGTGATGAATGCAAAGTTTCCAAATCACTCAAATTATAGATGACATATCAAACAAAAGCCATGTGAAAATGGTAAAATATGCCTGGAAATGCCCAGTTTGCCAACAGATTTACTTGCAGCTATATGACAACATGACAGTTAGATGATTGCTCGACATAGCAACAGGTGGTATATACGAAGCGGATGAAAATGATTCCCTCCGTATATGCTCCCGTATTCATATAGCCTTACTGAAGTTGATATAATGTAGTTCCAAGCATTAAAATATTTAAGATGATATAGCGCAGAGTTCGCAACACAAAGTTTTCTCAGTCACTAGCTATGTTTGTTTTTACTTAGTAACCTGAGCAATGCTGAGTGAGCAAAACCCCAGAGAGTTGGCAAATATATTTGCCCTGAACCTATTTTATAATTCTATCATAATTTATAGAAGATACGTGGAGCTAAGTCAAAAAACAAAAAGGGCCCTATTCACTAGGGAGGATCGTCCGCCATAACAAGCAAGCTAGCGGAGGTGTGGGGGGGGGGGGGGGGAGGGGGGGGGGGTTGTGTTACTTCAAAGCACGTAACGTGATTCAAGTTACATTTCCAAAACACATATTTTATCAAAAGTGACCAGATATGGACAGGAAAAGTGGTGAAATGTCAATGTCATGGAGAATGGAATGTGGGTTGCCGCAAAGGCGTAACAAAATGGAGAGAGGAATGGGGGACAGGGGTTATGGGCTGTTTTTCTTGCTTAAATGCCCCCCCCCCCCCCCGACCGTGGATAAAATGACCCCTTTACCCCTTAGTTCGATGTCTTACCTGAATACCTTATGGAATGAAATATATATTTTAAAATAATACATATAAAACCGTGATGCAAAGTTTTGAGAAGAGGTTGCTACCACCTCAAATACCTTGCACCTAAATCCTTCCTGACGACACACCAGCACATCATCCCAGTATAGCTCTGCAGCTGCATCAAGGGATTACTCATCAAGTATCAAGTACCCATTTTGCTTTGTAACACTATTGCCTGCATTGGATTTGATATGGTGCTACTGCTTTACCAATTAATTAAATTGCCCCTTCGTAAGGTTGCACACAGTTTCTTCCCCTGTCTCAATCACCTACCCCTGCCTACCTATCTTACTGGTTTTTCTGGATTATATGTGTTGATGTCCACAGGTGTACTCGGAGGAGGGGGGGGGGGGGGTGTTTGGGGGTTACTTAAAACACCCCCGTGGACGAAAAGCTGTTTGGGGTGTTTTGGTTTAGTTTTTGTCGTTTTATCGGTCTCGACCATCATAATCAATGACTCTGACACCCCCCCCCCCTTAACAAATCATAGGTACTTTTATGTTGATGTCTAATGATCGACGGACAGGAGAGTGGAATGCGTGATCCGTCGATCTCTGGTTTCCAGTAATACGCGAGGGATATTAATCATGAATTCCAATTTGTCAGGAACTTAAGCAACCAAACAAAATATCAACATGACCAGAGACCCACTTTTAATAATTCATAACGCCTGTTTCTATCTGCAAATAGACGTACATGTAGGCCGACATTGTTAGTGCCCACAAACTTTTTAAAACATGTAGAAACTTTTCATTCAATTTAGTATTTTAATCAGTAAACAATTACAAAAACATTACAAACGAATTATAATAATTTACAAAAAGTAGAGATATACAAATTGGGCATTTTGTCAAATTCAACCAAACTTTCTAGCGGTTCTCGCATACCTCATAAGCATGGAACAGTTATAAAGATATAAAGATATAAAGATATTTATGAATGATGCTTTTTGATTTCAAAGTATCTCTGGGAGACTTTCAAGTGTATACAAAGTTATTGCAATTAGTTGTCATTTATCACTTTGTATTTTATACTCATTATGATATTTATTTACCATGGGATTTTCACTCATCATTCAGTCATTGGCAATGAACATATCAATTATCATATCACAGCAATCTATAGCAACCCTTTTTATTTTTGGCACATGTCAGCAACGTTACTAGATCCCTTTAAACCCCTCTCTTCACGGTTATTATTAGTTGGGTCCTACTTGGCATTAGGAATGACCTCACTTGCACGAGTTATTTATAAATCATGCAACAAATTACCGCCATTGAGAGTTTGTATTAGACCCCATAACCGCAGTCAAACAAAATGAAAGGTTTAACCTAGTCAATGAGTATATTATTGTGTGCAATTTGAAACAGAGTTTCTCTCGTCTAAAGATGTTTGATTGTTTGTTTGTACTGTATTAGAGATAAATGTATAAGGGGAAATAAAAGAGCGTGGGTTGTGAAACAGAACCACACCCGAGATCCATCAATGTTCACATTTCAACTCTTCCTTGGTCATTATCTTTCATATCATATCACAACATAATTGGGTTTTTTTTCTGAATATATGTTCAACTATTCTTAGTGGTGTTGCTAGAGGGGGGGGGGGGGGGGGGGGTACATGGCAAACAAAAAATACATCCTTTGGAATTCTGTACCGTATCTGTCCCAATCATTCGACCGGGTTACACAATTGCATACATGCGCAACGTTTAAATGAAGTAAGTAGGGTTTTACAAACATGTATAGTACGGATAAATTATTCCATACTTTTCTTCATGATAATGATTCGAGTTCTTCTTCCGAGTATACTGATGTATACAACAACTAGTATAGATGACGTTAACAGGTGTCTCTCTGACTGCATAAGTCAGTTTATATCCTTTTCATTGTATTCTTCACGAATACCATCTTGCCCGTTTTTCACCTGACAAGAACATTATATATTTTCCCCAAATATAACATAAATATGTCCGAATATGACATGCTTTTGCCCAAATATGATGTGTTTTTGCCCGATATCTGGTACTTTTTGCCCGAATATCATGAATATGCATTTTCAAAACATTAGGTGGGCTAGGATCCTCTTACTCCCCCCCCCCCCCCCCCCCCCCCCACCCCCCCCCCCCCCAAATCGCCTTGTACGCCTATTATTATTTACACGTGTTTTAAGTCAATGTTTATCAAGTGAAAATATTAACCAGAAACTTTTCAAAACTCCGATTGTCACCTAGACCAATGCAAGTGTGTTTAAGTGTTTCGAACGTGTGTATACAAAACACAGTCATTGCAAACGAAGACATCAAATATCGTAATTATGAAATAAAATGTAATTATAATATACTCACCGAAAATACGATAAACCAAGCAATCATATCCATTTTGAAAATATTCCTGTAGAAATGTTCACAATAATATTGTCCTGATTTGATCACCCCAGAATATTGTTCCACGGTCAGAGTTTGTTAAGTACCGGGCTAGAATCGGCGGTGGGAACCCAGAGCGTGTCGTTGGAACTATGATATTTCCACTCTACTGATTTATCTCTCTCTCTTTCTTATGGCAGATTGTACCAACGTACGTATACAAGCATGATCAACTTAAGAACTAGTGTAACTCTTTAGTCAGCCAGTCATGCCAGTAGAGCGCGCAGCTAGCTAGGTTTATATGTGTCGGTTAGTTCTGCGTGGGTTTGTGTTGTAATGCACTCTAACAGCATCCGCGTCTCGGATGTATAAGGGCGGAAGGAGGAATCCATATCGGGGAATAAGGGGGGGGGGGCGTAGACACATTATGAAGGGGGTATAGGATGGAACGCAAAGGACGTGTACAGAATAGGGGGAGCGAAAAGGGTAATAACACTTCAAATCTTGTGCCAGAGGTGGATTGTGTCACTATTTTTTTTTCCACTGATGGTGGGCGGCGGGGGGGGGGGGGGGGGGGGGGAGGAAAATAAGGGGAGGGATGACACTCCCTTACATATCAACATCCATGCTTTTACAGGGGCTCCCTCTATTTCAGAGACAGAACATTATTGATGTTGTATACTGGTTGAGAATGATGTATTACCGTTGTTCACTGTATATGGTTTATCCTTGTAAGACATGGTCATTGTATATCCATTGAAATTGAATTTAAACTTGATTGTACTTTATGTTAGTTTAATTTCATTGGTTATATTGTAAAAGGATATGTTGCTGTATTGCTGATGGAAATAAAACCAAACCCAATAAACTTGAAACTTGAAGTCTACACCACTACCGACGGATGACGTCATCTCAACCGCGTTCAAAATAAACCAACACAAGCTAGAGCCGGTGAAACGGAGAGAAGGCTAGAGAAATAAAAAGAGGGAAAGAGAGGTGGGGAGAGTATAAAAAAGGGCGATTGACAGAGAATGAGAATGAGAAGGAGGGAGAGAAAGGGAAAATATGTTTTACGAAAATTAAATAATAAGAGGTTCTTCCTGTTCGTGGAATTAGGTTGTCAATAAAGAAGTGTTGAGTTACGGTGCTATTGACCCATACTTGCCTGTAATAATATATAGTCCCGAATATCGCATTGATAAAACACCGCTAGCTTAGTTCCATGCTAGGGCTATTTCGAATGACCTGGCTGAGAACTGTAACAAAATTATTGTATTTGCTAACTAGGGTTCACTTACGTAAGGTTAACCCTATAGTTGTTGAATTACGTGGCTATGAACATGATTAACCCATCCGGAATCCTGTATCGTTAAAACACCGCTAGCTTAGTTCCATGCCAAGTCTAGTTTGGATGCCGTAGCTAAATATTAAACACATACTACTTTAGTTGCTAACTAGGGTTCACCTATAGTTGGTACCTAAGGTTAACCCTAGTTAACCCTAGGTTAACCTTTAGTTGCTAACTTTAGTTGCTAACTAACCCTATAGGGTTCACTTAGTGGTACCTTAGGCTAACCCTGTAGTTGGGGACTAGGAATAATGTTTGCTGCACACTAAACTTTATCATTTGAAATATACTTAGTATGGAACTAAACCAGGGGAGTTTTATGATAGGCCCATGTATCTGTAAAACACCGCTAGCTTAGTCCATTGTAATTCTGCTTAGGTGATATTAATTTACGTTGGAAACGAGATTATTTTTGCTCGCAATGTTTGTATTGGTTCAAAACAAAATATGTACGATGTTTTTAACGCGAACAAAAAACAGGATCCAAATAATGTATCTCTATAGACACATTTACATGTACTCAGTTTGGTGCATACAAGAATGGAAACTAAAAGTCTATTTATTGGAAGGCACATTTAACGTATTCATCTTCTGTAGTAGTTTATATTCAGTTGTTTGCATAATTTTCACAAAAATAAAGGTTGACACCCAGTTTGACTTTTTCAAAGAATGACATAAAACTTGAGGCCCAAAACCAACAAGAAAATGCACTTATTGTGAATTTCCATTTTCAATTCCAAATAATATGTTAATGTAGGATATCATTTTTCAACGAATGATATAAAAACTTTCCAGAATAGGGTTGCTTTGTACTCAATCGAATATCAAATTACTGCTGCTTGTGTTAAATAAATTGAACTGAATTAACCTCGGTGGTTCAGTAGGCATAATGATTGTTTTGCAACACTTGTTGAATTTCAAACAGGATTTCCTTTGCCTTACAATTCAGTTCATATTTTGTAAAGTTTTCAAGGTCCTCGCCTGTGTTATTGCGTGGTCACTTCCTCTTTGTAACTGCGGGAAAACCACTCACTTTGATCGGGGAAATCCTTCCATACATGAGTTGGTGTTGGGTAAAAAGATAATTGTATGTATCAGTCTACATCATATCGAGTAATTATGTATATACAGAGCGTATTAAAAAAAAAAGTAATCGAAGTTCAGAGGTCATTTTTTTCAAAATTAGATATGTTCACACCTTAAATGAGATATGGATGTAAAGGGTAACATTTTAGTTTTAATTTGATACCTTTTTCTGAATCAACAATGTCACGCATCGCTGAGTTCTTTGCTGTTGAAGATGACTGGTGCAAAGCCCACTTTTTGCAATTTTTTGCTTATGAATGGATTCTTGAAATGAGTGGTGTCACATAAATGTTAGGGATTAGTTTAAATTGTGGGGCTAAAACATCAACTTAGTGTCGATTTCGGCCCTGCAAATCATCCAGATCACGGGGAGATGTAAAGACCTTGTTCTTCAAATGTCGAAACAGGAAGAAGTCAACAAATAATTAAACATATGACCTTGGTGGCCATTCCATCTCATTTTTGTTTATCGCAATAACCCTTTCCCCACTGTCAGAGCTCCTCTATAGTCCATCTGTGATTGCGACAAGGTGATGATCTTGTGCACTATCCGGAATATGTCTAAATACTCATCGCACCTGTCGCCTAATGTGTTCCTCCAACTGAGGTATCATCTGAACTTACATGTTTCCAGTTAATGTTTATTTCTTTGAAGAAAATTGGCCCAATCACCTTCCTCAAAGTTTCTAATTCAAGTTGTCCATTTTTACGAATCCTATCAACATAAGAATTTAATTCTGGTGGATGGCAGGCCAGCGCATAATCAAAATGTACCTTATCATGCATTATATCGGTGAAAGTATTCAGCTAAACGATTCAATAACTCGCAAACCCAACACACATTGTTCAAATTGATGTTTTCATTAAAGTGTGAAACCATTACTGTATTTTCAAGCTTTCATAAGCTTTCACTTATCATGAATACGTCCATTTTCAACTCTAAAAATATATGATTACAATATATTGCTGTACATGTATTATTATCTTCTTATCAAACATCCATTTTTTGTCTTCTTCAAACACGACAATGCTTTCATTGCTAGCTTATAGAAATACTGAGACAACTACAGAAAAGTAACAGCCATATTTCAGATTACCTAAGAGGTAATTTAAATATTAATTGTTGTCCTTGTATACAAATGTTTGAACGATTGATACACTTATCTGCTGTACTATAATGCAAACAACAAAGTACGATGGAATATGGCTATATATTTTAGGGAACAAAGTATGTTCCCCATTTGTTGGGGTACGTCAATACATTGCCACATGCTGGTAGTAATGAATTGGGTTTCTTATTCACGGATGAGACAGCCCACCTTCTTACAGATATAATCCATATAGTGGTTATGTCTTGTGGATTATAAAATGTGTATTATCATTCTGTGCACAATGTTGTATAAGTTTACTTTTTAAAAAATAATCACCGATTGATTTTGAGATATTTTAAATTGATACTACTGATGATAGTATACACATCGTACATGCATTTACATACATGGCTAGTGATCATGATAATTGATTTAGTGGTGTTGATCGATTTGAAAATGTATTGGAGTAATACTTTGTTTTCAAAGTGTCATGAATGTTGACAGTTGCCCTCTTCCATTTGACTCTCATGCTCGTCTAATCGTACCTATCAGTACTGTCATCTGCAGGGGCGTAGACCACGGGGGGGGGGGGGGGGGGGTGGGGGGGGGGTGAGGGGTATGCACCCCCCCCCCCCCCCCACCTCACAAGGTGGGGGGATGACATGTACAATCATCCCCCCCCCCCAGGTGTTAGAGAAGGATATGTATTTTTTGTGTGCATGGTTTATGTATCTGTATACGAGTGGTAAAGAAAACATGAATTATATGAGCTAAGACTTGTTAATTTTAACGTTCCAAAAGTAATAAATAAATCTACTTTAAAGTTTCGCGCGCGTTCATATTATCTCACTTTGTTGTGTAACTTGCGTATGGTATTTTTGGCACATGTCAACAACGTTACTATAGCCCTTTAAACACCTCTCTTCACGGATTATTATTATTTGTGTTCTACTTGGCATTAGGAATGACCTCACTTGTCCCGAGTGCATCGTACGTTGCGCACGTGGTAAGTGCGTTGTACGTGCTTACAACGTGCTTACAACGTGCTTACAACGTACCGGTCTCCGTGCGGTTGCCACGTTATCGTACGGAGGCCGTACTTACACGTGCTGCTCACGTACGGTGTCCTTACTCACTAAGTGCGTGCAAGTGCGAACAACCTTTTCTGCTCATATTATACTGCAGAAATCAGTGCGCACAACGTGCGTTGTAAGTGCGGAGCACGTGCTTACTCGGTACGGTCCACGTGAGTTCTGCGTGCTCATTGGACAGTTGAACTGGGGAAGTGCCGAGTAAGCACGGACCACGCACTTATCACGTGCGCAGCACGCACGTGCGCTCATTGGCTGTAGAACGCAGCGAAAACGCAGCGAACGCAGCGAAAGTTCCTCGTGCACTAAAAATGCTACGTCGTGTCTGCGTGCTCCCAAATCCGTACTGAGTCGGTACTGAGTCGGTACTCACCACGTACGGATACCCAAATTTTGCCCACGTTTTTGCAAGTAGACAGCACGCACGGGGCACGCACTTGCAAGTACGGCGGGTTGTGACCACCGCTTGAGGGTTGAAATCCAATCAAGCAAGCAGAAGTAGCTCTTGGGTCGGTGGTTGGTGCAAATCAGGATAAGGTAAAATTGCATCACGGTATGAAGAGCCGTAGGTTCAAGACGCACTGGATAAGTGATTTATTTTTTATTTTTTATTTCATAGGAAATTTTGTTTTAACAGATACCAGCGTTTTGTGCATAGGAATGGGAATGAAAATTATAATTTCTGTGTTAACTTAAATACACAATTATTACATTCAGGTGAGTGAAGTCCTGACATTCTGCTAGTAATAGTATTAAGCTTTATATATTAGTGGATGGAGGGGGTAGGGTCATTTTAAAATTGATTCATCACCCTGTTTCAGCCAACTCTTCATCAAGCACAAATTTTATTTTACTCTTTTCCGACCAAGAATTAATAACAACTTATGAATAGGAGGCAATGTTGAGCAACCCAGCCCCGCCCCCTCCCCACCCCCCCCCCCCCCCCCCCACACACACACACACACGGACACAAACACACCCGTTATAGTATACATGCACACAGCACACGCACGTTATGACTACGATTATGTTCATTATGCATGGTTTGTCAGATTCGAACTTGAGATGCCGTGTCATGCATTCTTTGATTTTATGCTGCTAGTGCTGCACGTTGTAACTTGGAAACTGCTATGTTATGCAATATGTTTCTATCTCTATAGTTGAGATGAAACTCAAGAGATTATGCAAATATATATGTTGTTGCTATTCATTTGAAATAGTGTGAATAGTCTTGTTGGTGGTGCATCATGAGTTCCTTTTCAAAACAGATAATGCGGAGAGCACAATGAGGATAACAATTGCTTGGACAGAATAATACAGTTCGAACAATAATGTTCCTCCTAGCGCCTCAAATAATGCAATAGATCGTACACCTGTTCTGAATAATTATACATAAGCATGAATGCTTGAATGCTTGTTCGGTTGGATCTCTGAAGGACATATGACTTATAACTTATATAATAATAATATTTAAGCCCATAGTTCTCTTATTATTTAAAAATTCCAACATTGTAATATTCTTTGAGTAGGTAGGCCTACTTTAAATCACTACTGTGTTTATTTTCATGGATTTTGTTTCGGCAGATCTATGTTTCAAGTCATCAACTATGGAATAATTGTCAAAGTACGTTGTATTATTTAGGTCCTTTAATCGACTGTAAATCAACGGCATAATATGCCATTACAAAATGGACTATCATGCAGAGAGCGCTATAATGCATAGTTACGTAATATTCAAACAGATCGACTGCTTGTACGAGGTTTATCTGCCTAGTAACAGCTTCAGTGTGCGTCGTAAAATATGATAACAAAATAATCACATGGAAACCAAACAGGTGATCGTGATGAATAGAAATTCAACTGGAAAGAGAAAAACTAGTTAAAGACAAATTACCTTATTAGATGAACATAATGCTTAAATATAGAGCGATTTTGTAATAAATATTTGTACATGGAATATTTTCTATGGAATGATTTGTGAAAATACTATAACATGTTAATGTAAAACACATTCCCTTATTCAAACATATCAGGAACCAATGGCTATGAGGCAGAATGCATGTTGTACATACATACTCGATAGCTACATTGCTATTTAACATGTTTAATTTGATTGAATTGTTTTTAATTGTCATCTGCCAGCATTTAGGGGATTTGGCTTTAAGGCGCGTATTTTCTTAAAGTAATTCTAATACAATACGTAATCCTCATTGATTTACTGGTCGTGATGTTCAGTGAAATATTTTGGACGGGTCGAAGGGGAAGGGTGATGGGTAGCTTGAGAGACATCGTTAAATGGACCAAGGCCCAAGGGTGTCGAAAATTCATAACAAACATTATTTTAAAAACACGTTACAAGTTACAAGTTGCCCCTTCCCCCTTTACCACTATTTGGCGGCCTTGGGGAAACAACTGAATAAGTGGTCTCGGTCTCGGTCTCGGCCTCGGCCTCGAACATTTTTGGCGACGGACATGCACCCCCCCCCCCCCCCATGGGCGTCGATACTTACGTAATACCCATTCATCAGGGGGATGGATGAATAGATCATCCCCCCTGATGAATGGGTATCAATGACAGATCGACGCCCATGCCCCCCCCCCCCCGCCTACACGACTCTTAACTAGTGTGTTTGTGTGTGTGTGTGTGTGTGTGTGTGTGTGTGTGTGTGTGGGGTGTGGTGGGGTGGGACAGGGAATGCCGTGATTTCACCTGAATGTCATAATTGTGTATCTGACAAAAAGTAAATGATCTTCCTTCCTATTCCTATGCACAAAACGGTGGCATTTGTTAAAACAAAATTTCCTATGAAATCGAAGAATAAAAACATAATTAATCCAATGCGACTTGAACCTACGGCTTTACATACCGCCATGCCTAGAATGATTTGTACCAACCACCGACCCAAGAGCTACTTCTGCTTGCTTGGTGGGTTTTTTACCCTAAGTAACGTTTACCTCTTCTCAATTTTACATGATTATGCTATCATGAATATTCATTAAGACCTGCTCGAAGATCGTTGACAAAGGGCTAGATACATATTCATTATACTAGATACTTGTGGACGGGGCTGGGGCTGTTGATAATATCTGCTAATACTGTGAGAAAGTAGCGCCTCTAGTCAAACTTTTACGGTATCTGTCCCGATCTTTCGACGGGTTACACAATTGCATACATGCGCAACGTTTAATTGAAGTAAGTATTGTTTTCCAAACATCTATAGTACGGATTATATAACTTTTTTCATGATAATGATTCAATTAAAACGACAGAGTTCTTCTTCCGAATATACTGATGTGATGTATTATACTACGACTATTATAGTTGACTTCATCATGTGTCTCACTGACTGCATAAATCAGTTTATTGTCACGAAATGTAATCCTTGTCGTTGTATTCATTTTCATGAACAGACATAGTTTGATAAATTATACACTATAAACTAAAGTGTTACCAAAGTGAAGTACATAAATTGTTACATTCAATATAGCCAACATAATCATGGGCGTACGGACACATTTTTTTTATTCCATGGGGGGGGGGGGGGGGGGGAGAGGAGGGTTGTGAGGTCTTTTCCACGAACACTATCTTGCCCGTTTTAACCTGACAATAAACGAACATATTTTCCCCGAATATAACATAAATGTTTCCGAATATGACATGCTTTTGCCTAAATATGACATGCTTTTGCCCAAATATTATGATCGTGCCCAAATATGATATGATCGTGCCCAAATATGACATGTTTTTGCCCGATTTCTAGTGCTTTTTGCCAGAATATCATGAATATATCCGTTTTCAAAACTCTAGGTGGGCTACATCCTCCCCCTTGCCTCGTTCGCATATGATAGTAATATACGTGTTTTAATTCAATGTTTATTAAGTGAAAATATTAACCAAAAAACTATTATTAAAAACTTCGATTCTCACCTAGACCAATGGAATTGTGTTTATCTGAAAAGTGTTTCGAACGTATATACAACTACAAAACACAGTCATTGCAAACGAAGTCATCAAATATCGTAATTATGAAATGAAATTTAATTATAATAATATACTCACCGAAAGTACGATAAACCAAGCAATCATATCCATTTTGAAAATATTCCTGTATAAACGTTCACAATAATATTGTCCTGATTTGATCACCCCAGAATAATGTTCCACGGTCAGCGTTTGTTTAGTACCGGGCTAGAACCGGCGGTGGGTACTCAGAGCGTGTCGCTGGAACTATGATACTTCCACCCTACTGATCTATCTCTCTCTCTTTCTTATGGCAGATTGTACCAACGTACGTATACGAGCTTGATAAACTTCAGAACCACTTTTACTCTTTAGTCAGCCAGTCATGCCAGTAGAGCGCGCAGCTAGGTTTATATGTGTCGGTTAGTTCTGCGTGGGTTTGTGTTGTAATGCACTCTAACAGCATCCGCGTCACGGATGTATAGGGGCGGAAGGAGGATCGGGGAATAAGGGGGGGGCGTAGACACATGATGAAGGGGGTATAGGATGGAACGCAAAGGACGTGTACAGAATAGGGGGAGCGAAAAGGGTAATAACACTTCAAATCTTGTGCCAGAGATGGATTGTGTCACTATTTTTTGTTCACTGATGGTGGGCGGCGGAGGGGGGGGGGGGGGAGGGGAAATAAGGGGAGGGATGACACTCCCTTACATATCAACATCCATGCTTTTACAAGGGATCCCTCCATTTCATAGACAGAACATTATTGCTGTTGTATACTGGTTGAGAAATCATAATGATGTATTACCGTTGTTCACTGTATATGGTTTATTCTTGTAAGACAATTGTTATCATTGTATATCCATTGAAATTGAAATTTAAACTTTATTGTACTTTATGTTAGTTTAATTATATTGGTTATCTTGTAAAATGATATGTTGCTGTATTGCTGATGGAAATAAAACCAAACCCAATAAACTTGAAACTTGAATTCTACACCACTACCGATGGATGACGTCATCTCAACCGCGTTCAAAATAAACCAACAGAAGCTGGAGCCGGTGAAACGGAGAAAAGGCTAGAGAAATAAAAAGAGGGAAAGAGAGGTGGGGAGAGTAGAAAAAAGGGCGATTGACAGAGAATGAGAATGAGAAGGAGGAAGAGAAAGGGAAAATATGTTTTACGAAAATTAAATAATAAGAGGTTCTTCCTGTTCGTTGAATTCGGTTGTCAATAAAGAAGTGTTGAGTTACGGTGCTATTGACCCATACTTGCCTGTTATTATAGTCCCGAATATCGCATTGATAAAACACCGCCAGCTTAGTTCCATGCTAGGGCTATTTCGAATGACCTGGCTGAGAACTGTAACAAAATTATTTTATTTGCTAACTAGGGTTCACTTACGTAAGGTTAACCCTATAGTTGTTGAATTACGAACATGATTAACCAATCCGGAATCTTGTATCGTTAAAACACTGCTAGCTTAGTTCCATGCCAAGTCTAGTTTGGATGCCGTAGCTAAATATTAAACACATACTACTTTAGTTGCTAACTAGGGTTCACTTATAGTTGGTACCTAAGGTTAACCCTAGTTGTTAAATTACGTTGCTATAAACATGACTAACCCAATTACTTAGTCCGAAATCTCGCATTATATAAAACACAGGTAGCTTAGTTTAATGATAAGTCTGCTTTGGATGACATGGCTAAGAATTAAACAAATATTATTGTATTTGCAAACTAGGGTTTACTTAGTTGGTAACTAAGGCTAACAAGGCTAATAGTCCGGCAGCCAAATCCAGATTTCGTGCCTTACCTTGTTTTGAGGAAATAAGTTTTTTTTTTAAATAGGTTATGTTGGCGGCCATTTTGTTTTTGCCCATATCTGAAATTGCTCAACACTGACAAAGTTCCAGTTTTTTGTTTGGTCATCTGCACTCCCTAAGGAAACATAATCAATACAAAAAACCTATGGCTGCCGGACTATAACCCTGGTAGGGTACTAGGAACACTGGTTGCTGCCCGCTTAACTATAATTATAATTAACATTATAATAACTTAAATATTTTAGTTGCTAACAAGGGTTCACTTAGTTGTACATTAGGCTTACCCTATAATAGTTGGGGACTAGCAATAATGTTTGCTGCACGCTAAACTTTATCATTTGAAATATACTTAGTATGGAACTAAACCAGGGGAGTGTAATGATAAGCCCATGTATATGTTAAACACCGCTACCTTAGTCTCATTGTAATTCTGCTTAGGTGATATAAATTTACGTTGGAAACGAGATTATTTTTGCTCACAATGTTTGTATTGGTTCAAAACAAATTATGTACGATGCTTTTAAAGCAAAAAAAAACAGGATCCAAATAATGTACATGTATCTCTATATAGAAACAATTACATGTACTTAGTTTGTTGCATACAAGAATGGAAACTAAAAGTCAATTTCTTGGAAGGCACATTTAACATATTATTTTTCTGTACTAGTTTATATTCAGTTGTTAATAATTTTCACAAAAATAAAGGTTGACACCCAGTTTAACTTTTTCAAAGAGTGATATAAAACTTGAGTCCCAAAACCAACAAGAAAATGCACTAATTGTGAATACTTCCATTTTCAATTTCAAATATATTATTAATGTATGATATCATTTTTCAACGAATGATATAAAAACTTTCCAGAATAGGGTTGCTTTGTACTATATCGAATATCAAATTACTGCTGCTTGTGTTGTACTGAAATAACCTCGGTGGTTCAGTATGCATAATGATTGTTTTGCAACACTTGTTGAATTTCAAGCAGGATTTCCGTTGGTTTACAATTCAGCTCATATTTTGTAAGGTTTTCAAGGTCCTCGCTTGTGTTATTGTGTGTTCACTTCATCTGTGTAACTGCGGGGAAACCACTCACTTTGATCGGGAAAAATCCTTCCATACATGAGTTGGTGTTGGGTAAAAAGATAATTGTATCTATCTGTCTAGTAATTATGTATATACAGAGCGTATTAAAAAAAAAGGTAATCGAAGTTCAGAGGTCAATTCTTTTCAAAATCAGATATGTTCACACCTTAAATGAGATTTGGATGTAAAGAGTAACCATTTAGTTTTAATTTGATACCTTTTTCTGAATCAACAATGTCACGCATCGCTGAGTTCTTTACTGTTGAAGATGATGGTGCAAAACCTACTTTTTGCAAGTTTTTCCTTATGAATGGATTCTTGAAATGAGTGGTGTCACATAAATGTTAGGGAGTCGTATACATAAATGTTAGGGATTAGATTTAATTGTGGGGCTAAAACATCAACTTAGTGTCGATTTTGGCCCTGCAAATCATCCAGATCACGGGAGATGTAAACACTTTGTTCATCAAATGTCGAAACAGGAAGAAGTCAACAAATAATTAAACATATGACCTTGGTGGCCATTCCATCTCATTTTTGTTTATCACAATAACCCTTTCCCCACTGTCAGAGCTCCTCTATAGTCCATCTGTGATTGCGACAAGGTGATGATCTTGTGCACTATCCGGAATATGTCTAAATACTCCTCGCACATGTCGCCTAATGTGTTCCTCCAACTGAGGTATCATCTGAACTTACATGTTTCCAGTTAATGTTTATTTCTTTGAAGAAATTAGGCCCAATCACCTTCCTCAAAGTTTCTAATTCAAGTTGTCCATTTGTACGAATCCTATCAACATAAGAATTTAATTCTGGTGGATGGCAGGCCAGCGCATAATCAAAATGTACCTTATCATGCATTATATCGGGGAAAGTATTCAGCTAAACGATTCAATAACTCGCAAACCCAACACACATTGTTCAAATTGATGTTTTCATTAAAGTGTGAAACCATTACTGTATTTTCAAGTTTTCATAAGCTTTCACTTATCATGAATACGTCCATTTTCAACTCTAAAAATATATGATTACAATATATTGCTGTACATGTATTATTATCTTCTTATCAAACATCCATTTTTTCTTCTTCAAACACGACAATGCTTTAATTGCTAGCTTATAGAAAGTCTGAGACAGCTACAGAAAAGTAACAGCCATATTTCAGATTACCTATGAGGTAATGTAAATATTAATTGTTGTACTTGTATACAAATTTTTGAACTATTGTTACACTTATCTGCTGTACTATAATGCAAACAACAAAGTACGATGGAATATGGCTATATTGTAGGGAGCAAAGTATGTTCCCCATTTGTCATGTTTGTTGGGGTACGTCAATACATTGCCACATGCTGGTAGTAATGAATTGGATTATTTATTCACGGATGAGACAGCCCACCTTCTTACAGATATAATCCATATAGTGGTTATGTGTTGTGGATTATAAAATGTGTATTATCATTCTGTGCACAATGATGTATAAGTTTACTTTTTTTAAATTAATCACTGATTGATTTTGAGATATTTTAAATTGATACTACTGATGATAGTATACACATCGTATATGCATTTACATACATGGCTAGTGATCATGATAATTGATATAGTGCTGTTGACCGATTTGAAAATGTATTGGAGTAATACTTTGTTTTCAAAGTGTCATGAATGTTGACAGTTGCCCTCTTCCATTTGTCTCTCATGCGCGTCTAATCGTACCTATCAGTACTGTCATCTGCAGGGGCGTAGACCACGGGGGGGGGGGGGGGGGGTGAGGGGTATGCACCCCCCACCTCACAAGGTGGGGGGGGGGGGGGGGGGGTGACATGTACAATCATATCCCCCCCCCCCCAGGTGTTAGAGAAAGATATGTATTTTGTGTGTGCATGGTGTATGTATCTGTATACGAGTGGTAAAGAAAACATGAATTATATGAGCTAAGACTTGTTAATTCTAACGTTCCAAAAGTAATAAATAAATCTACTTTAAAGTTTCGCGCGCGTTCATATTATCTCACTTTGTTGTGTAACTTGCGTATGGTATTTTTGGCACATGTCAGCAACGTTACTAGATCCCTTTAAACCCCTCTCTTCACGGATTATTATTATTTGTGTTCTACTTGGCATTAGGAATGACCTCACTTGTCCGAGTTATTTATAAATCACGCAACAAATTACCGTCATTGAGTCTTTATTAGACCCCACAACCGCAGTCAAACAAAATGAGAAGTTTTACCTAGACAATGAGTATATTATTGTGTGCAATTTGAAACAGAGTTGCTCTCGTATAAAGATGTTTGATTGTTTTTGTTCTGTAGTAGAGATAAATAAGGGAAACGTAAAGAGCGTGGGTTGTGAAACAGAACCACACCCGAGATCCATCAATATACACATTTCAACTCATCCTAAGTCATTCTCTTTCATATCATATATCACCACATAAATGTTTTGTTTTTCTTCCCTTTTTCTGAATATACTTACACATATTCTTAGTGGTGTAGCTACAGGGAGGGGGGGGGGGGGTACATGGCAAACAACAAATACACCCTTTGGAATTCTGTACCATATCTGTCCCGATCTTTCGACGGGTTACACAATTGCACACATGCGCAACGTTTAATTGAAGTAAGTATTGTTTTCCAAACATCTATAGTACGGATTATATACCCTTTTTTCATGATGATGATTCGATTAAAACGACAGAGTTCTTCTTCCGAATATACTGATGTATTATACTACGACTATTATAGTTGACTTCATCATGTGTCTCATTGCACTGACTGCATAATACATTTATTGTCACGAAATGTAATCCTTGTTGTTGTATCTATTCTCATGAACAGACATAGTTTGATAAATTATACACTATAAACTAAAGTGTTACCAAAGTGAAGTACATTGAATTGTTACATTCAATATAGCCAACATGATCATGGGCGTACGGACTCATTTTTGTTATTCCATGAGGGGGGGGGGGGGGGGGAGAGATGAGGGTTGTGAGGTCTTTTCCACGAACACTATCTTGCCCGTTTCAACCTGACAATAAACGAACATATTTTCCCCCAATATAACATAAATGTTTCCGAATATGTCATGCTTTTGCCTAAATTTGACATGCTTTTGCCCAAATATGATATGATCGTGCCCAAATATGACATGTTGTTGCCCGATTTCTAGTGCTTTTTGCCAGAATATCATGAATATATCCGTTTTCAAAACTCTAGGCGGGCTACATCCTCCCCCTTGCCTTGTTCGCCTATGATAGTAATATACGTGTTTTAATTCAATGTTTATTAAGTGAAAATATTAACCAAAAAACTATTATTAAAAACCTCGATTCTCACCTAGACGAATGGAATTGTGTTTATCTGAAAAGAGTTCCGAACGTATATACAACTACAAAACACAGTCATTGCAAACGAAGTCATCAAATATCGTAATTATAATATACTCACCGAAAATACGATAAACCAAGCAATCATATCCATTTTGAAAATATTCCTGTATAAATGTTCACAATAATATTGTCCTGATTTTATCACCCCAGAATAATGTTCTACGGTCAGAGTTTCTTTAGTACCGGGCTAGAACCGGCGGTGGGTACTCAGAGCGTGTCGCTGGAACTATATGATGTTTCCACCCTACTGATCGATCTCTCTCTCTTTCTTATGGCAGATTGTACCAACGTACGTATACACGCTTGATAAACTTCAGAACCACTTTTACTCTTTAGTCAGCCAGTCATGCCAGTAGAGCGCGCAGCTAGGTTTATATGTGTCGGTTAGTTCTGCGTGGGTTTGTGTTGTAATGCACTCTAACAGCATCCGCGTCACGGATGTATAGGGGCGGAAGGAGGATCGGGGAATAAGGGGGGTGGGGGCGTAGACACATGATGAAGGGGGTATAGGATGGAACGCAAAGGACGTGTACAGAATAGGGGGAGCGAAAAGGGTAATAACACTTCAAATCTTGTGCCAGAGATGGATTGTGTCACTATTTTTTGTTCACTGATGGTGGGCGGCGGGGGGGGGGGGGGGGGGGGGGGTGGGGGGAGGAAATAAGGGGAGGGATGACACTCCCTTACATATCAACATCCATGCTTTTACAAGGGATCCCTCCATTTCATAGACAGAACATTATTGCTGTTGTATTATGGTTGAGAAATCATAATGATGTATTACCGTTGTTCACTGTATATGGTTTATTCTTGTAAGACAATTGTTATCATTGTATATCCATTGAAATTTAAATTTAAACTTTATTGTACTTTATGTTAGTTTAATTATATTGGTTATCTTGTAAAATGATATGTTGCTGTATTGCTGATGGAAATAAAACCAAACCCAATAAACTTGAAACTTGAAGTCTACACTACCGACGGATGACGTCATCTCAACCGCGTTCAAAATAAACCAACAGAAGCTGGAGCCGGTGAAACGGAGAGAAGGCTAGAGAAATAAAAAGAGGGAAAGAGAGGTGGGGAGAGTAGAAAAAGGGGCGATTGACAGAGAATGAGAATGAGAAGGAGGAAGAGAAAGGGAAAATATGTTTTACGAAAATTAAATAATAAGAGGTTCTTCCTGTTCGTGGAATTCGGTTATCAATAAAGAAGTGTTGAGTTACGGTGCTATTGACCCATACTTGCCTGTAATATATAGTCCCGAATATCGCATTAATAAATCACCGCTAGCTTAGTTCCATGCTAGGGCTATTTCGAATGACCTGGCTGAGAACTGTAACAACATTATTTTATTTGCTAACTAGGGTTCACTTACCTAAGGTTAACCCTATAGTTGTTGAATTATATGGCTATGAACATGATTAACCAGTCCGGAATCTCATATTGTTAAAACACCGCTAGCTTAGTTCCATGCCAAGTCTAGTTTGGATGCCGTAGCTAAATATTAATATATTAGTCCGAAATCTCGCATATATTAAACACAGGTAGCTTAGTTTAATGATAAGTCTGCTTTGGATGACATGGCTAAAAATTAAACAAATATTATTGTATTTGCAAACTAGGGTTTACTTAGTTGGTACCTAAGGCTAACAAGGTTAATAGTCCGGCAGCCAAATCCAGATGTGGGGCCTTACCTTGTTTTGAGGAAATAAGTTTTTTTTTTAAATAGGTTATGTTGGCGGCCATTTTGTTTTTGCCCATTTCAAAAATTGCTCAACACTGACAAAGTTCCAGTTTACTGTTTGGTCTTCTGCACTCTCTAAGGAAAAAAACATTTGAAACAAAACTTATTTCCTCAAAACAAGGTGTAACCCCATGGATGCCGGACTATAAACCTGGTAGGGTACTAGGAACACTGGTTGCTGCCCGCTTAACTATAATTATGATTAAAATTATAATAACTGAAATATTTTAGTCGCTAACAAGGGTTCACTTAGTTGTACCTTAGGCTAACCCTATAGTTGGGGACTAGGAATAATGTTTGCTGCACGCTAAACTGTATCATTTGAAATATACTTAGTATGGAACTAAACCAGGGGAGTTTAATGATAAGCCCATGTAAATGTTAAACACCGCTACCTTAGTCCCATTGTGATTCTGCTTAGGTGATATCAATTTACGTTTTGGAAACGAGATTATTTTTGCTCACAATGTTTGTATTGGTTCAAGACAAATTATGTACGATGCTTTTAAAGCAAATAAAAAACAGGATCCAAATAATGTACATGTATCTCTATATAAAAACAATAACATGTACTTAGTTTGTTGCATACAAGATGGAAACTAAAAGTCAATTTCTTGGAAGGCACATTTAACATATTATTTTTCTGTACTAGTTTATATTCAGTTGTTTGCATAATTTTCACAAAAATAAAGGTTGACACCCAGTTTAACTTTTTCAAAGAGTGATATAAAACTTGAGTTCCAAAACCAACAAGGAACTGCACTAATTGTGAATACTTCCATTTTCAATTTCAAATATATTATTAATGTATGATATAATTTTTCAACGAATGATATAAAAACTTTCCAGAATAGGGTTGCTTTGTACTATATCGAATATCAAATTACTGCTGCTTGTGTTATACTGAATTAACCTTGGTGGTTCAGTGGCATAATGATCGTTTTGCAACACTTGTTGAATTTCAAGCAGGATTTCCGTTGCTTTACAATTCAGTTCATATTTTGTAAGGTTTTCAAGGTCCTCGCCTGTGTTATTGTGTGGTCACTTCCTCTGTGTAACTGCGGGGAAACCACTCACTTTGATCGGGAAAAATCCTTCCATACATTTCTTTAAAGAAAATTGGCCCAATCACCTTCCTCAGAGTTTCTAATTCAAGTTGTCCATTTTTACGAATCCTATCAACATAAGAATTTAATTCTGGTGGATGGCAGGCCAGCGCATAATCAAAATGTACCTTATCATGCATGATATCGGTGAATGTAGTCAGCTAAACGATTCAATAACTCGCAAACCCAACAAAAAATGTTCGAATTGATGTTTTCATTAAAGTGTGGCACCATAACTGTACTTTCAAGCTTTCATTTAATAGCCCAAACTTGCAAAAAGTGGGTTATGGACATGTAACCTTCAACCACATGCGAGACATTACTGATTCAGGAAAGTGTCAGATTAAAGCTAACTTCTTTGTACATCTATGTCTGATTTAAAATATGAAAATGTATCATTTTGACATTATTGACCTTTGAACTTCGATTACCTTTTTTGTTATACACTCTGTATATCTACACATATCTATCTAGGCACATTTTACGTATTATTCTTCTGGATTAGTTTATACTCAGTTATTTGCATAATTTACATAAAAATAAAGGTTGACACCAAGTTTGACTTTTTCAAAGAATGATATAAAACTTGAGGCTCAAAACCAACAAGGAAATGCACAAATTGTGAATACTTCCATTTTAAATTCCAAATATATTATTAATGTATGATATCATTTTTCAACGAACGATATATAAAACTTGAAGCACAAAAGGAACAATGAAATGCACTTATCATGAATACGTCCATTTTCAACTCCAAATATATTCTTAAGATATGATTACAATATATTGCTGTACATGTATTATTATCTTCTTATCAAACACCCCGTTTTTGTTCTTCAAACACGACAATGCTTTCATTGCTAGCTTATAGAAAGACTGAGACAGCTACTGAAAAGTAACAGCCATATTTCAGATAACCTATAAGGTAATGTAAATATTAATTGTTGTACTTTTGTACTTCTTTGAACGATTGTTACACTTATCTGCTGTACTATAATGCAAACAACAAAATACGAAGGAATATGGCTATATTGCAATGTGGAAAAATAAACAATATAACATCTTTCGATTTGAATATTTATTTGGATTTTTTTTTTAGGGAACAAAGAATGTTCCCCATTTATTTTGGTACGTCAATGACTTGCCACATGCTGGTAGTAATGAATTGGTTTTGTTTATTCACGAATGAGACAGCCCACCTTCCTACCAGATATAATCAAAATAGTGGTTATGTGTTATGGAATATAAAATGTGTATTATCATTCTGTACACAATGTTGTATACGTTAACTTTTTAAAAATTAATCACTGATTTATTTTGTGATATTTTTAAAGGGGTAGTTTAGTTTTGGTAAGGCTGAACTTAAGTAGCTAAAACCTGCACAGTAACATTATAAACTAATAGTTATTACTCCACCATGCTCGAAAGGTATACAAAATTACAAACGACTAAGTAAAAAGCCTGTTATCATTCAAAAAGAGCCATTCAAACACAAGAGGGCGCTTTTTTAAAAGGCATTGGTTTCAACCATTTTTCATACAAAATTATGCATGTGATGTTTTATTGATATAATGATTAAATAGCGAGATCATCAACAACTATTTAAAAAACGCTTTTGAAAATTTTTGAAAAAGTGCAAGCATTTTAAATTTTTTTTCTAAAAATCATCTAATTATTTGGGCCCCAAATAATTATAAGATCAGATATATTTATTGATATTTCAGCCGTTTCTGGGTCGATTTTGACCAAATAAAGTTTATTCTGCCATTAAAATGGCATGTTCTCTCAAATTCGACATTCAGTTTTTCATTACCTCACAAAAAAATTGTGATGTGCAGCGCCCTCTCTACCAAAACTAAACTACCCCTTTAATTGATATTAGTGAAGATAGTATACAAATCGTTCATTTACATACATATATCGCTAGTGATTATGATAATTGATTTAGTGGCGTTGATCACTGTGATAATGTATTAGAGTAATACTTTGTTTTCAAAGTGTCATGAATGTGAACAGTTGCCCTCTTCTATTTGACTCTCATGCGCGTCTGATCGTACCTATCAGTACTGTCATCTGTTTCGTACACACAACCATGTTATTACGTTCAAATAGTTGTTCAAAACACCCGTTTAAAGCTCATTCTAGTTTTCAGTCATGCCACAGCATATACAATTCACCAGATAATCATGATAATACAAGTTTAATTCCTACAGAAGATATGATTTAAGCATATAGGTCCGCATAGGCCACCAGACTTGAAAATAGTCATTAAAAAAGTCTATTACGATGATACTTGAATACTTTTTTTAGGCACTTATTTCAATGTTGGACTACACAGTAACAATATTTACGAAGGGATTTATGATGATAATTATAGTAAAAGGTTAACAATTGTATTATTTGTACAAATCAAATCTGAATGTCTGCACATTTTGTTGTAATAATTGCATGCTTCTCTTTGTGCGATTCAATCCGTATGATTGTGTTACCATAAGATTAATGAGGGTCATTTTACATAATTATTTTCTTTTTATCAAGTGCAATGTTTGTTTTTCTTCTCATAATCAATCGGATTAAGATTTAATCTTGCAATATCTAAATTCAGAGAAAACAGTATCATAGAACTATGCTTCCTCTCTAAACACCGATGAATATGGTGTGTTGACTTCATTGTTGACCTATATGACTTTTTGTTGAAATGAATAATGAATTATTTTAATTATCTTAATGTTAAGAAGCGTCTTCTTGTACTACGTGAAATCGAACTGAAATCATTACCTTCAGTGTACAACAACAATAGCAACAACAACATCATCACTAAAAAAAAATATCAGCAACAATAAGAATGACAATGGAAACATTTAGACATATATATGGACGAGCATTGTCATTCGTTATTTCCATTTCCTTTACACCAATTTATTTGAATAAGCAAGTCAAAGACAACCATTTACATTAAAACCTGATGTTACAATGAAATTTTAACATGTTTATAGTACAACCATGACCGTTTTTTGTTTGTGTTTGTTCGTCGTTAATAATATAATGACATAAATATAATATGTTTGCTTATACTCAACATAAACTAATTAAGTATACAGTACTGCTCATATTTTCGATAATATACAAACATGCCACAAGAGAAAAGTACTTTAAAACATACTTGTTAATATGTAGGTACCTATTATATGTCACTTCTTTGCTATTGATTGTTCGGTTGCTTATTTGATTTTTTAATTAATCATTAAACGATTGGTTAAATTGATTGATTGATGGCTTGATCCGTTGATTGTTTCTTTGAGTATATGATTTATTGTGTGGGTAATTGTTTGGATGATTGATTTCGTGATTTACCGAGTGATAGATCGATTAATTGGTTGATTTATTCTTTGACTGATAAAGTGAGTGGTTCATTGATTGGCAGAGTAGGTGAGCGAGTGAGGGATAGCTCGATTCAAAGATTGATCGATTGCTCGATTGGATGATTTCATTGTTGGTTGAGAAATTGGTTGATAGATTATTCCGAATTTATTGGCCAAGAACCGAAAACCCTCTTGTAATTATGGTAAACAATAACAATATACAAACAATACAATAATACAAATGTAGCAAACAACGTGTATTTACTTTTAAGTATAACATATACATTTCCTGTTCATGTCAAATTATACGTTAGTTTGGCAAAACAAAACTATATCGTAGTTAAATAATAATTAATGCAATATTTTATTCTAGGAAGATTAATGTTTAACTGTTATGCATGAACAAAAATACAATATTGTTGGCCAAGACAATAATGTTATATAATACAACCATACACAGACATATGGAAAAACACATATTAAACAAACATGTAAGTCAGATGTTTGTTTAACTTGTAAGTTATTTACACATTGATAATATAATAATACATACGCGATGTCCATGATTTTTATATGAATATTATCATTGCATCGTATATATTTACAATTAAGTACTGTATAAAAACATTACATATAATATAATACAATTAATTTCATCATAGGCTCCACAAATTTTTTTGTATTTTTTTTTATTACGCCGCTAACTGTGTTCACAATATAGGGATTTGTTCAAACTGCTAATTATAACCTATTTGCTAACAATCACATCGTTACAATAAGGGCATTATTCCATTCGCAACTTATTATTTTCCTTTGAACGGATCTAGTATCTTTGTTGGCAAGTGCAAAAAGTGATAAGTGATTAATTAAATGTGTATTGTAGTGATCTGATATGTCCACAAAGTAATGTGGGAAAATTTCACATTAATTTGATGCTTTTTTTGCTGGAAAATGAGCAAAAATACAAGGTGATAAACTCATTGTACTTACTTTGTACACGGCATGAAATTATCCCGTAGACAATCTCATATCTGTACACTTTAGTCGTAAATATCTTTTGAACGAAATGGAAATTTGAAAAACCGAGACCTGTCCCGTGTTTTTATTGTTAATATGAATATGTTAAGGTATGAGAGAATCAATAGAGATCCAAATAAGTTGGAATTTTGACAAAGTCCATTTAAAGTATTCGTCAAGTCAAACAAATTTCGTCACATGTGGCATGTAATTTTTAAAGACGCGAATGTGCATTATAATGTCCGTGAAAACGTCCATACCCATGGAAAGTCATGTTTTACAAAATAGTGATAACTGAAATCTGGTCCTAAATATATTGCATAACAATTATATTCACCCTAGCCAATCTCGATAAACAGACATTCACTTTTGCTGAAGTTGTCTTAATTGACGTGAATATTGATCAACGTGAGTGTTTGTTCACTGGTGTCATCATTGTATCGCTCATTTTCCTTTACTCCAACGGATGTCTCAGTTGACGTGGATATTCGTCGCGGGATTTGCTCAGGTGTCTTCACCGTGCTACTCGCTTCCCCGTAGCAGTAATGTCCCGTTTGCTGAAGATATTTGCCAGGGGTGATTTTATTTCAGGGTCTTGACCACGGCACTCTATTCGCTTTGGGTTTTGTTTTTGTTTGTGTTGTTACTGCCTCAGTTGAAGTAGATATTCGTCAGCGTTATGGTTTGTTAAGGCGTTATCACCATGCCACTCACTTCCTCCTTTCCTGTCATGCATGTAGGCGTGGTAAGATATCTCAATTGCTGAAGATGTCTCGTTTGCTCAAGACAAACTTTCTGTTTGTGATGAGTTTCGCCAACGTGGGGGCTTGTCCAGGTTAACCATTCGCTTTCGCTTTTGCTTTTTGCTGAAGTTGTCTCAGTTGGCATGGATGTTCGACAGCGTGTGGGTTTGTTCAGGTGTTTTCACCATGCTACTCGCTTTCACGTTGCAGCAGATGTCCCGTTTGATGTAGATATTAATGTCAGGGGTGACAGTTTGTTCAGGGTCTTAATAATGTCACTGGACATCGCTTTCGCGTTTGCTTTTTGCGAAAGTCGTCTCAGTTGGCGTGGATGTTTGTCAGCGTGACGGTTTGTTCAGTGGTCTAAGGTCTTTACCGTGTCGCTCGCCTCCCCCTTCGCTATAGGCATGATAGGTGTGGTCGATTGTTGAAAATGTTTCATATGCTCCAGAATATGTATCAGTTGGCGTGGATATTCGTATGCGTTAGGGGTTTGTCCAGGGTCTTAACTATTCGCTATCGCTTTTGTTTGTGTTGCCTGTAAGTTTGTTCAGGGTCTTAACAATGTCACTCCATCTTTATCGCTTTTGCTTTTTGCTGAAGTGGTCTCAGTTGGCGTGGATGTTCGACAGCGTGAGGGTTTGTTCAGGGGTCTTCACCGTGCTACTCGCTTTCCCGTTTGATGAGGAGGATTTCTTGCTGTTTTTCACCTTGTAGTCGTCCGGTTTGCTGTGGGTCACCGACCACCTGTGCTTCTTTCGCTGGAAGGCGTGCTGAACCTAGACAACAAAGAGCACAACATAAATATGAACGTTTAGGGCCTTGTTTCAGAAAGAGTTGCAATCGATTGTAAAGTTAATTAATAAATATAATAATAGCTTGCATTATTGAACTTCATACAGGGTTTCTAAGCGCAAATTATTATTATTACCCATGGTCATCAGGTACAGTTCAAACCCACATTATGATATTGCGTACTTGCTCAACTCCCTGGGACACTAGCCATATGCTGCCAATGACGCGAAAGCTAATTAACACCCGACCATGGAACCCATTCATATACCTGGGTAGAGAGCAACAATTGTGGATTAATTGTGTTGTTGATGGACAGGGTTGCAGTAAAGTTGCAGTCAGAATTGCTAGTCACAAAAAATGCACATTTGAACGAATCAGATTTGCGCATTTGGTCATTTGATCTGATTTGCAATTAATTGTAACATTACAATCGAATGCAAATATTTCTGCAATTGGGCCCTGGACCGATCGATTTTACCTTAACATGAATTTTCCATAAACCCTAGCCCGAGTAATTTCTGGGCCTGTCCTGAATGGATTAGTCAAAAAACTGTACCAACTCTGTATGTGCACATTTAAAAAAATTAACCCCTTTCACTGCAGAAACCAACAAGATTTCCACGAACAGGGGCGTATGTATAGATACACCCTTTTGTTTTTGTCGTACGAAATACGACAATAGTTATGCAATCGGGTAAAGAGGGCCCCGATATTTCAAAAACTAAAACTCGAGCACTTCTGAAATTTGGCCCAATGAAAATTTTGACCTCGCAAACCCCAAATATGCAATAAAAAGGCCTATTTTCGAGATACGCCTCTTTGCCAGACGACGGCCGCACTACGGGGCCCGAAAATCACTGGTTATTGGAGGGAAGATAAGCCCACCGCACACAGCACCATCCGATGTTGATCCAAACAAATATTGCTTATCTGTACTAAAATCTGTTGTATAATTCAAATCCTGAAGTAATTTTCTTTTTCGTCATAACGGATCGGATCGTGTAGTGTGCGATGAGGTTCATAAGACAATTTGAAAGTTTATCATTAATCAGAATAATGTTATATGGGTTGCGTGGCCTACCTCAGAGTTACGCACGAAGTGAACGAGGAAGATGAAGACTCCTTGTAGAGAGTTGAGGACGATGAAGATATACTGGAAGACCGGAGCGGCTCCCTCTATGGCGATTATTCCAAACACCCAGGTAAGTCCCATGATAGGTAGCAGCAACATCAGACCCTTCACGCCATGCCTGTAAGACAAACACAATCAAGTAGAATCATGTAATGAGAAAATTACACAACACCAGTCCCCTTTTCACCTTGCATGTAAAATAACAAACAAAGTTGAATTGTGTAATGAGGAACTAAGACTAACACTAACACCAACCGCCTCACATCATGACCGTTATACACAAAATTCACATTTACATTCACATTGACAAGATAGGTTAATATTACTCCACAAAAATAAAGCACGTACATTTAAACAATTTAAAAATGTAGTCGCAATTTATATTGTTCTTTCTCATGTTTGGGTGCAGTTCAGACTAAACCCATTACCCACGGGAACCTGGTGGGTCCTGTATCCCCTCTATGAGTATTGCAATATTCAGTTGTTATCCAACTCACTTGACTTTAGTGGTGATGTCACCCTGAAGGGCGGGGCCTCCAGCCAGCTTGGTGATCTGATACACGACTCGTGACGTCACCATGAAGTTAAAGACGATGACCAGACCGACGGGAACTAGGAAGAACAGGAGACTGAGGTCCTTGGGGTCCGTGGTCGTATCAAGTCTCAGGAAACAGCTGCATGACAGAGAGAGATAGAGTGGTATAGGGAGAGAGAGGGGGAAATGAATGGAGGAGAGGATGAGATAAACAGACATGACAGAGGGGGAGAGGGGGAGAGGGGGAGAGAGAAAACATGTTTAAAATGACTTTTGTATTTTTTGTAATTGAAAATCAAAATATTATGACAGAAGTTTTTTCTACAAAACATGCATTTTAGAGAAATTCCAACTCCAAAATCACAATCGGAAACGCACGGCTGGTCTTTTAAAACAAAGTTGACTAAATCATTTATAACACAACATAATCATGAGTACGGTGAGTTTATGTCGAAATGGCTACGTTAATGATTATCCACATGTTTATTTTAAGTATATTTATTTCAAACATAGACAAACGGACCTGAAATAACTCTATAATAATAGAACCATATCTGTTTGTGACAAGGAATGTCCGGAATTTTATTGTCACGGATAAGAACTGGACATATTGGCCCGTATTCACAAAGGAGGTTTGTACAAACCCCGGTTCAAACCGCGGTTTACATCTATGGAATGCCAATTGTAAACTGATGGAGAGAGAATGTGTACCATCAACATTGTTAACAAGTAAGGAATTTACATTCTCTCTCCATCAGTTTACAGTTGGCATTCCATAGATGTAAACCGCGGTTTGAACCGGGGTTTGTACAAACCTCCTTTGTGAATACGGGCCATTGTATATGAAGATAAAAACAAAACACTGATGAAAGATTTGAAAACAAATGCTAGTACTTACAGATCATTATTTGTCAAGACGCCTTTAAATCTATTTACAATAACAACCACGATGGTCAACAACAGTGGGATTCCTGCAGAAAAAAAATATAGAAAGGAAATGTTCGAACGGAAAAAACGTTTGGATAATACAATATATGCACCATCAATAAGATCAAATAAAATGTTATAAATGCTCGATAAGTATTGATTATCAGTTCCCAGGACGCCTTTTTGCAGCAACAAGCGCGATGGTGAGCAACACGCGGATGCATGCACAAACATGTGGGAAAGGTAGTGGTCAAAATGGAATTTCATTTGTAAGTTTTGTTGCAGTTATAGTGTTGGTTGCCTTTCCAATTACTATAAGTTTGTGTGTATATCCATTGTTTTCCTGGTTGATTAGGTTAAATAATAATTATTTCAGTTGTATACCTTGTTAAATTGTAGTGGTATATTTGTCATTATTCATCAATTTGCCATTTTCCGTTGGACACACAATAATTATCTAAAACACTGATAATTAACATTCGATTTCTTAACGGGGTCAAAGGAGGGGTAAAAGGGCAGAACTTACCCCATCCACACGGCAGGTAGTATGGAATCTTTCTCCTCTCGGCGTTCCATACAACAAAGGTGAGAAGGTAGAGATGAACGCCCTCTATCGCCATCCAGCAGAACATGGCGAGGAAGAAATAGTAAATGAGCGCAGCTACCACCGTACATGGTATCTAGTAACAACAACAGTAATGGTGATGATAATACAAGTCATAATGATAATACTTCTACAAGTACTACTACTACTACTACTACTACTACTACTACTACTACTACTACTACTACTACTACTACTACTATTACTGCTACTACATTTACTTCTTCTACTTTCTTTCATTTATTTTCATGAACTAACACTTCCTCTTCTACTACACTTTAAATACATATGATTGTTTCTTATTTTGAACTAGTGTCTTTATCGTATGTGCATTTTGAATCGATTTTAAGCCAGTGAAACAATTTGTTTATT
This sequence comes from Echinarachnius parma, assembly GCA_037951105.1. Lineage (NCBI taxonomy): Eukaryota > Metazoa > Echinodermata > Echinoidea > Clypeasteroida > Echinarachniidae > Echinarachnius > Echinarachnius parma. The sequence continues at coordinate 22,247 of JBAMJV010000919.1, read as the reverse complement.
ATTACTCTGCGAATATACATGTTAATAATAGGAGTAGAATCCACCACCTTCTTAAGTGTTCACATATGTAAGAGAGGTGCGTTACATACCGACCCGGGAGTGACAGCGTTGATGCACAGGAACGTGATCTCAGCGATGCCCACAGCCAGCGCTAGATTGCCGTGGATCAGGATTATGTCACTCTTCAATCTGAGCAGGTAAAGATATACAATGTGAATAATTAGACGTGATAACATTGTACACATGGATATAGCAACAGGGGCCATGGGGTCACTTCCCCGCTTCCCACGTTCATGTCACAACCCTCCCCCCCCCCCCCCCCCCCAAAAAAAAAAAAAACAACAACAACACAACAATAACAACAAACAACAAAAACCATAAAACACACCCACAAAAAAAATTAAAAAAATAAAAAAAACGCATAAGCTTTGTAGTACTTAACAGTTCTCAAAAATTAAGAAATCGTGAAAGGCCGAACTGGCGGTGAATTTAGGCCCAATAATCAAGGTACTGATGGATAATTCGTTTTTCAATTTGAAAAACAAAAAACAAATATGTCACCTCTTTGAATGTAGGGGTTTAATTTAATATGAACAGAGAATCGGACTATTGTCGGGAGGGGAGAAGAGGGAGAAGGAGGGCATAACACTGTAGTATGGATGGACAGGGGTATATAGCCAAGGGCGGGGGGGGGGGGGGGGCTGGATACAGGTAGCAACTTTGGAGACCCCTCAGAGCATGATTTAAACCTGGGGGCCCTTCCCATCTCTTTAAAGCCCCTCTCTGATCATACTCGAACCATGGGCAGCCCCCTTTGAGTATTTCCCAAGCATGGGGCTCCGCCCATCTCTTTTGCAGCCCCCCTCTGAGCATACATGAAACCTGGGGGCTAAACCCATTTCTTTCCAGCCCCCTTTGAGCATACCCGAATAATGAGGAGCCCATCCAGGCATGAATGAACCCTAGGGGCAACGCCCATCTCCGAATCCCATACTTTACCCCCCCCCCCCCCCCCCCCCCCTGGCTACCCCTAGCCATCCACACAACAGTATTATGCCCTCCTTCTCGCCGCCCAACAATAGTCTGCTACTCTGGTCATGTTTAATTTAAACTGTAAAACGAAGTAAATAACATATTCCTTTATATGAGGCTACCCGTATCCACCACCCCTTGACTTTACCCCTAGCCATCCATAATCATTATTATGACCCTCGCCCCTCCCCTTCTCCCCTCCCAACATTAGTCTTTATATCCCCGTATCCAGACACCACCCCCACCCCCACACTCTCCCTTCCCCATCGGCTACCCTATAGCCATCCATAAAACATTATTATGCCCTCCCCCCCCCCCCCCCACCCCCCACTGCTCAAGGGTCTAATAAATGATTATCATGATGTGATCTATCCGATTATGCCATGTTTGGTACGTTTATGGCGCTTTCCGATCATGCAAAAAGATGATTAAAAAAAAATACAAATACAAATAAAACAAATTTCCGCCCCCGTGCCGTGGCTCACGGGGGCGATTCCAAAGGTATCGGGGACGAATCGCCCGTCGCCCCCGTGTATTTTTTTGGTTGCCCCTAGTCGCATTCTCTAAAACCAAGGAGGTAACAGATTCACCGAGCTATTCGGGGGTTACGTGATGTAATGGGAAAATATTTACAAAAAGTCTAGAATCTAGACTAAGTGCACTGCAGATCGCATGGCAAATAAACGCGTGACCGCATTTCGGGTTTCTGAATTCTGAATCGCAAAATACTCGCCATTATGCGTTTTTCAATATTTCGTTTTTCTATTTCCAAAATGGCTATTGGATTCTAATCGTTTTTCCAATTTGTAAAACCTTTAAAAAAATGGATTCTGGATTTCATTTTCGTTTTTTTCGTTTTCAAATTGAAAAATAAATTATCCATCAGTACCTTGATTCCCAATGCCAGCGGCATGCAGAAACGTTCCAACCCATTTGTCTGCATTGAACGGTACTAAGGTTAGGATTTGTCCACACAAGTCCTTTTTTGTAATACTATTTCAACAATACTGATCAATGACATTGGAAAATAAAGATACTTTTGGTAATATTCCCAATACTGTTATTTGGAAGAGGATAAAAAGTCACCTGAGTATTGCGTAACCGAAACACGTGAAGAAGCAAGCGACGATGGAGAAGCTACAGCCGACCCAGGTCAGGAAATGCATCACTATTTGGTCTATCTCGGAGGGCTGTAGAGATGAGGTTGTACATTGTTGAATAATGAAGATGATGATGATAATAATAATAATAATAATACTAATAACAATAATAATAATCATAATAATAACAACAATACTAATATTAATGATAATAATAATAATAAAAGTAATAATAATAATAATACTACTACTAATACTACTACTACTACTAATAATAATAATAGTAATACAAAAACGAAACAAATAACAATGTAGGGCATGACATACCGGTTCTGATGAAACTTGAACGAGCACAGCAAAACTGGTCAGGTGATCACATAGACATGTGACTCTGTTCGTGTCATTTGGCGCTTGGACGAGAGTACAGCCGGACTGCGACCAATTACTAACATAAAACAGAATAAAAACTTATTACTGATGTTTCCATTAGTTGCTCAATATATTAATTGTGTATTGTATGCATTAATAAGTGTGCATGTCGACAAGCCCTAACACCGTGCATGATACAAAAAATACCTTTTGACATGAGCAATCAAACGTTGAACAATGAACATCAAGCACGACCAGTTAAGACCTTACTGTTTAATTATACTAATGGAATGTTATTTTATTCATCTGCAATTCAGAAGAATGAAGAAATCGTGAATTATTCAACAGGGTGGGTTATGAATAAGGTCTATGGGGCTTTCGCATCTCGTAGGGAACGGGTTAACATGCCTGCCATTGAAAACAATTTGTTGACAAAAGAGTACTATAATTGCACTATACACCACAATCATAGCATGTCTTTAGTGACATATGTTATACATCATTACATTCCAAACGCCATGTGACTGATAGATTAATATAATTAATTAAATAATCAAAATAATTCTTTACCTCTCGGTGTAGTTCCAGAACGCACAGACCAGCTCATGACTCGTCATGTTAAACTGTGTCTGCATAAGAAAAAAGAATATGACAATGATACATACTTTTTTCTTCAAACTTGCCAAACGTGTTGTACTACTAGAGAGTTAGTTAATATCATTAGAGGACGAATATTTAAAATCATACGGACAGGAAAGAAACCAAAAGTAGTTTATGTCTACCACTACTTGTACTGCCCGATATGCAACCCGCTATAAAATTGTGCTGTAATGTAGCAGTCACACCGCCAAACCGAATCCAAACCGACACGAGACCGAACAATTCGGGGACGTACTTCGGGGACGGAGTGGTATCGGAATTGTCGGTCTCTTTTGTTGTGACTGCTAACCCCAGTTCAGGCTCTTGTCGGTCCCCGATAAAGTGGAAGTTCGGTCTGGTTTCGGTTTAGATTCGGTTTGGCAGTGTGACTGATACATTATATCGATGGTAGTGGAGGGGGTGTAATTGTTGCAGAAAGAGTTGCAATCAGAAATGGTGCGCACTTCAACCATTCAGATCGGCGCTTTTATTTACATTTTCTGACTTGCAATTAATTGCAACTTTATCATGGATTGGACGCTTTTTGTAACATCCCAGTATCATTACAAGACATCTTTAAAGAAGGTTGCACGTCGGGCAAAATAAGTAAAAGAACAACATAATAATGAGGAAGGCTGGCATCAACAGAAAAAACGTGTCTGGGATCCAATATGACATACTCTGTGGCTTGATGTAATCCAAACACTCATAAGCGTATGATATAGTGATGATGATGAGGTGAAGATGATGAGAATGATGATGATGACGAAGATGATGATGATGATGCTGATGATTATGATATCTACTATACTAAAGTAGCCGATCACGTCTGTCTGTCTGTCCATCTATGCATTTCGTAGTGCATTGAGGCACCAACATCAAACTTTGGGTAGTGATTGGTGATGACCCATAGAGGTTTGTGGTCTGGGTCAGGTCGGGGTCAGTTTGACCAGTGGTCAGTTATGAATCGGCCAATATTCCACGTTCATTTGCCATGCAGTCGCGTCGAGCGCTGATCATCGCACATGCTTGCGACGGAAGTACCGTGAAAAGTGTGTTGCTGAAATGACCTTTCATTATGTAGTCTTTGTTCAGCCTGGAATCGATACGTTGTAAATTACTTACACACATTATCGTATGCCTGTCAAATCGGAAATAACACGTGTGCCGCTGTGTGCGCCTGAATTAAGACTATCGTAATTTGCTTGCGAATTGTTGGCTTCCGACCAAAACAAGATCGTATGTTGTGTATGTAAAGTGATACGGGATGGACGTGTACAGTAGACGGATGTGCGAACATTCCCATTTTAAAAACTGGGATATCTAGGGCCAACATGACGCGATATTTTGACCGGGGAATCCTGAACGATCTGCAAAGTTAGGTGAGAAAATCAATCACATCTGGTGAGTACAACAGTATAATTTTTTTTTTTGGAATAAGGAAGGAAATGACTGATTGACGGGAGTGTTTCTGTCCCGATTCTGCCTATACCCAGTCACATGTACCGTGTACAGCAAGTCTCACGAGTGTATTAGAGTCTGTAGACCGCCTCCGTCGGCGTCGGGCCGGGAATGATGCACCAATTCCAAGCGCCGTTCGGTCCCATAATCCTATATTTCGTGTATGAATTCTGGATTGTATTCGACGTGATGTTTAATACATTTATTTAAAATACTTGCTTATATTTGTTGGATTTCATGCGTATCAGATGTCGAGAAATATTGTTTTCTTTGTATAAACCAAGTTTTAAAATGATTCTTAACCACTTTTAAATTGGTTTTTATATACCATAAAGCGGGTCCTACTAATCGCCAAGGATCAGTACTAGGCACTGCGAAGCACTGCGAAGCACTGCGAAGCACTGCTAAGCACACTACGAAGCACTACGATACCCTTACGAAGCACCGCGAAGAGCATGTCTTCGCAGTACTACGAGGCACTACGAAGACGAAGATTGCACTGCGAAGAGCGCCCTGTACTAAAAACTATGTTTAATGCGCGCACGTAGAGGTAGACTATGGTAGCTGCCAGACTTTCCCTTTCGTTAAAATGATATTTACGATTGAAGTGTTCAGATGTTGAATTATCCAATTGATCGTCGAAACAGTGTACAAGTGCAAGGAGTTGGTGAACATCACTTTGCATTTTTGCTCATCTACTTCTACATGCGCTCCAAATGCTATCTTTTTGCTCTTCGTAGTGCTTAGTAGTGCTTAGTAGTGATTTCGTAGTGCTTCGTAGTGATTCACGGTGTTCGCGGTGATTAGTAGGACCGCCATAAAGCTACAAGCCAGTGTCACAGAATGCGCGTAGGCATTCTAGCCGAAGCACCAAACAGCACTTAGATATCACCGCCGACGTAGGGGGCCCAATATCTGCACAGCGTCCATACGACAATTCAGCCTGCTGCTTTTCGTGACGTTTTAAAGAGTTATAAAACATATTTAATAAAGTAAACGACTGTTCTCTTAATTTTTTGTGGAATGTACAAGTCACTAAAATCACTTCCAATAGTATACACATACACATTTACAGAAATGAATGCTAGAATTACGGACAGAAACACGAAATGAAAGACAGATTCTGTCAAATCGGTTTTAAAAGACTATTGTAAAAAATGATCCCATAGTGCAGTACCTCTGCAAATTAAATACGGTTATGCTTGAATCTACCCAAATATGTGTTTATAATTGTTCACCCAACTAGATTGAAAAATGAGCTACCACACCACCGTGATAGTGTGCATATGTCTATCACATTGGCCAGATATCGTTTGACGGGACCCTAATGCGTCGGGGCCCCGTCCAACGACGGGTTGTGGGACGGGATTGAGTCGCCCGTGTTTATTTTGTCTTATACTATTTAAATTATGACTCTGGGAATAGTAAAGATTTAAAGTATCGTTATGTCATCATCGCCTCTCTCTCACAAAAACCCGCGGATTTCCGCGGGTACAGCTAGTACTTATAATGATGATGATGCTGATGATTATGATATACTTATAATGATGATGATGCTGATGATTATGATATACTTATAATGATGATGATGCTGATGATTATGATATACTTATAATAATGATGACAAGGATGATGATGATGATGATGATGATGATGAAGATGATGATGATGATGACATTAACGAAGGGGGAACATAATCACGCTTTATTTGAGAGTGGCATTGTTTAACCAGAACGTCAATGACGTAGCGCTCATCCGCCATCTCGCAACATCAAATATCGCAAATTTCATGTGGTACACTTTTCAACTGGTCAAAAAATAAAAATGTGATGCCCTGGAAGGGACATAAAAATTAATTTTAAAAAAATTAGAGTGAAAAAAATATAAATTTGACGCCCCAGAAGGGACATGGGAACAAAAAAAATAACAAAAAAAAATAAATAATAAAAAAAAAATAAATAAATAAAAATAATAAATAAATAAAAAAAAAAATAAATAATAATAATAAATAAATAAATAAATAAATAATAAAAATAAATAAATAAATAAATAAATAAATACAAAATTACCATAATTAATTAATGGAGAAAAATTTCAAAATTCTGTGTAGAAGTTTAGTGTACCAAAGTTAGCTCTACCAGATAAAACAAACCAAATCAAAATCGGTCGAGAAATGAAGGAGAAGAAGCATTTTTTGTGATTTTTGGAATAAATTTGCATAAATTACCATAATTAATTAATGGAGACAAATTTCAAAATTCTGTGTAGAAGTTTAGTGTACCAAAGTTAGCTCTACCAGATAAAGCAAACCAAATCAAAATCGGTCAAGAAATGAAGGAGAAGAAGCATTTTTTGTGATTTCGAATAAATTTGCATAAATTAGCATATATAATGAATTTCACGATTCTGTGTAGAAGTTTTAAATCCCCCTCCTAGCCCTATCTTATGAAACAATCAGAATCAAAATCGGTTGAAAAATAACGAAGAAGAAGCATTTTGAAAATTGTGGACGGACGGACGGACGGAAGGACGGACGGACGACGGACGCCACGCCATGGCATAAGCTCATCGGGCCCTTCGGGCCGGATGAGCTAAAAACCCATGTGATAACCACAGTTAATCATTTAAAATCTGAGTCTACCTTTTCAAAACCAATATGTGCACTTTAAAGACCATGTGTATGCGTACGGCATTGTTTGCCAATTCAACGGGTTATCAAAGAATGATACTTAAAGTGATCTAGTGTTTTTGTTGATATATTATGAAACCTGTTCTCGTATATGTGAACTGAGTGATGTGTGAAATTTCAATGTTAAATTGTCATATTATGTCATATGACCGAGTAATGCGAAGAAATGCAGAGTTTGGCAATTGCAACATACCTGGTTGGATGTCAAGTTGAATGAGATCGCAATATTTTTGGTGAACTTCTGCTGAGGTCGATCTGTCAAAAGCCCAACACTTATCAACGGAGAGACAACCGTTTCGCTGTTAGAAAGATATGGATGGATATGTGCGTTAGTATGAACTACACTGATCCACGTGTTCAGTTCAGTTTGGTTTACTTGTATTTCTTACACACATTTCAAATAATACAAAACAAACCAGGATGAGTATTTAATACAAACACATGGTTTATAACTTATAGCACGGAAATAAATAAAGCAGTAATACATGCAGTATTAATTTATATAATTTATTTGCTATAAGTATTAATGAGTTTGTATTTATGTACGTATTACTCATTTTGTACCCGATGTATCGATTCATTCCATAACATGAAGACATAGTGTAAAACTGGTTGTCCTGCACAGATTAGAAACAAATGAATCATGAAAACTGAATAACTTACAGTTCCGTTAAAATCATTAAAGTCATTTTATTTTGCAGTGGGGACAAGTAGTATTACTGACGGATCATCTGTGTTATGATCCAAGAAACGGAACGGGGCACTTCCGAAAATATAGTATCAAAATGTCCATCCGATAGGGAATATTTTCGAATACAAACGATACGAAGAACAATCCATTTCTGGCGTGTAGTTAATGTTGTAGGGCGCTCTGAGTGACATGTCAGGTTCGCTTTTTGTCAATTTTCACCAAAGCAGTGCCTGATGAATCGCACTTACTGCCCGTCATATCATGAAAATAACCATGCCCATTCTCTCGGCACACAGCTGAATGCACACTAACAATAGCGCGCGTATTGCTCGTTGTTCAATGCTATAAAGGGCAGTAAGTGCGATTTATTAGGCACTCTGACTTGACTTGGTAAACATGGGAGCCTGACATGGTGTCTCTCAGAGCGCCCTAAAACAAAAACTACACTGTTCTTGGTATAATTTTTCATTTTTCATTTTTCATCTGATGGACATAAGTGCCCCTCCCGTTTTTTGGGGGGCCACCCTGTATTAAGCTACGTTTCTTCCAGACTCGGGGTGTCTATACACCCATTGACCCCCTCCCCCCTCCCCCCCCCCCCCCCCCCCCCCCCTTCAACTCCATCTACAGCTTTGTACGGAAACGTAATGTAAGCTCATAGCTATCTATCATACATTGTTTCGTTGTAGCTGCAGTTGGACCTAGCAATAGCCTCAGCGGCGTGCGGCAGGTACATGCGGTATGCGGCTTGTGCTCCCAACTCTTGGATGACCTCACACGGGATGTCAACGTCAGATGACGTCAAACCGAGCATGCTACTGCAACTACTTCCTGGGGTCACCCCTGAGGTCACGCCGAGAATGCTGTCGGTTGCGGAAAGCTCGATAGCTGGAGGAAATTTATGAAAATAATGAACAATAAAAACGATCTAGCTGGTTGTGATGACTTTCCACTCATGCATGGCATACACTTCCGTCAGAAGTATTAAGTCTTGCAAATTGTATATTTCGTCAATACAATTTAAAGTTTCGTGCTGTCTTTGATTTTAGAAGTCTTTCTGTCAGCCCAGGGGCTAGTATTTGTTTTTCTATAACGTATTTAATATGAAATGCCGAGGAAGGATTCTTATTTAACAATCGTTGCTCAACATACTTAAGCCTGAGACCGCCAACAGCATAATTGGTGGACCACAAATAGGGTTTGATAGTGGCAATATGGTTATATCAATCTCTCCATTGGCATGCTTCCCAGGGAGTGGAAAACGTGTATTTAAAGTGTTACATTGTTAGTATCATGTATCCTATGACAGTTAGGCAATACTTTATTAATACCAGATAAAATGTATCATGGAAACAAATTGTATAGTGCACATATAGCCTAAGAGGCAGCGCTTCTCTTGGCAAACAAATGCATATTCGGTTGAAACTATCATCAGTAGACAATTATTGTGTTGATTGCTTAGGCTAATTGCAACTATTGTCCAATGATATTGAAAAGCCAAGTCTCGTGTACAAGCTTTCTTGTACACGATGTAATAATGTAATATAGGATTTCTCGGTCAATTTCGTAAGTTGGCCACACAAATTCATTTTATGTTCATTCAATTTCGCCGATTCTGTCACCGCAGCTGTTATTTTCGTTCAAATTCGTTTTTTAGCATTTTAATTCATAAAACGATCATTCAAAAACATTTTATTTTCATTCGAATTAAAACGTGTTTCTTTTTCGTAAAATGTTCATTCAATTTAAAGCGAGACGATTCGCGATTACGTAATAACGTCTTCCGTGAATTCAAATTCGTTTCTTTGCATACAATTTCACACGTTTTGCAAACAAATTAAACATGTAAATCTCACCCAGTATGATCATATATAGAATCCCGCAAGCTTAGTTCCATGCTAAATCCATTTCAAATTGTACGGTTTGGTAAGCAACAAACATTTTATTTGTCTTAACTAGGGGTGTATACCCACTAAATCATCACTATTTAGCAACTGAACGATCATGTGTTAAGTAGATATAACCTATAGCCACATCATCGATATAGAATTAGCATGGAACTAAGCAAGAGTGTCTTTTTATGAATATGCAATGATATAAGTGCATGCAAAGTTTCATAATCACAAGCACATTTCCGATCATGATCATTGTTACTGTATGTGATCGTGATCGTGATTGTAATTGAGATGGTGATTAAGATTGTGACTGAGATGGTAATTGTAACTGTGATCACGATCGTAATTGTGATTGTGATTCAGTGTGATGGTGATTCAGATTTTGATGATTGTGATGATTTAGTGGGTATACACCCCTAGTTAAGACAAATAAAATGTTTGTTGCTTACCAAACCGTACAATTTGAAATGGATTTAGCATGGAACTAAGCTTGCGGGGTTCTATATATGATCATACTGGGTGAGATTTACATGTTTAATTTGTTTGCAAAACGTGTGAAATTGTATGCAAAGAAACGAATTTGAATTCACGGAAGACGTTATTACGTAATCGCGAATCGTCTCGCTTTAAATTGAATGAAAATTTTACGAAAAAGAAACACGTTTTAATTCGAATGAAAATAAAATGTTTTTGAATGATCGTGTTATGAATTCAAATGCTAAAAAACGAATTTGAACGAAAATAACAGCTGCGGTGACAGAATCGGCGAAATTGAATGAACATAAAATGAATTTGTGTGGCCAACTTACGAAATTGACCGAGAAATCCTATATTATACTGGTACATGGTGAAAAACAAAACGATTACAATTTTTGTTTCACTTTTCAAGACAGCATGTAATCACTAACCCGCATTTTCCTCTTGTTCTTCTTTATGGCGACGTATAGTAGTCCGGACTTAATTCCATCGCGTGTGTGAGTGCGGAATAGGACTGGTACGCTTGTCACATACTTGTAAGTCACTTAACTAAAGTATTAAACCCCATAACAATTTCTTCATTTGTTCCCCCTAGCCTCATGAATATAAAATCATTTTTACACACAGCGTGTGCGATTAACTGACCAAGGTCAAGTTTTATTCCATTCGAGAACAATAAAACAATTCTTATATTAATTTGTTTAAACCTGTAAAATGTGAAAAGGTTTCCTACCCGCATTTGTTCGTCGAATGCCGAATGATGGTTGTCCGCCCTCTACGATGATCCCTGCTGCCTGTTTGACCAGACCTTCTAGCTCTCTTTGTACATCCTCAGCCGTGGAATCGAGCTTCATCTAAAGAGAATTAAATGGATGTTGTAAGTTTGCTGGTACAAAAACTGGCAAATGGTTTATAAAATAGGTATTTAAGTTATCTGATTTGCGCAATGTGTGGTGTGTGAAAATTCCATGCTAAATGAATGACATATGACCAATTAAAGAGCGGAACATTCAAAGTAGTAATCGATCACTCATTGCACTGACTTTGTGCACAGTTATTATTATTCACTGGATAATTATAAACTATAACCACACATATTTTATTAACGAAAGAGAAATTGGAAAAAACCGTTAGTTGCTCAATGCTTCTATTATACGAATACGATGGTGAATGTGAGAACCGCTAGATTTCCACAATACTCGATACCCTTAACAGTTTGATGCAATTATATTGGTTATTATTAACTATCTGAACATATAATGCATTTTTTCTTTTAAATGGGTGTATATAGCAACATGTCAAACCACATGCTTTTACTAATACACCCTACTTCATTTCCCAATATTTGTATCTTTGTAATTTACTAAATGTTTTACACATTTAAGTGTATTTCTGTAAGTACATTGTTTATATTAATAACCTGTCTTTTTTTTTAATTGACGTAAAATGGATCAACAGATCAATTATACAACAATTTGAATATATAGAGGACTGTTTATGGACGGACAGCTGTAAGCTTGTCCACCTTATCAAAACAAATATTTACTTGGAAAATTCACATTGGACACAAATATGGTTGATTAACAATATCTATATTGTTGAATATTTGTCAAGGGCTGAATTGTGGATATGAGTTATGAAACTGCTGCGTTTCATAAAAAACATGAGCATTGTAAATCCGTGGTTTAAATCGAATGTATCATGTTTATATTATATTGTACCCCTCTCCCTTGGTGCAATCAACAAAAGATGCCTGCCATACAGCAGTGGCCCCAGCTAGTCTTGCGTCCTACATTATAAATGGCTATATGACATAGCATGGATCGTTGTTTATTGGCAGTGTATGCTCGCCATACTTACCCCCTTGCTGCACGTCTCCGCTATGAGTCCGCTGGTCGAGCTGCTAAACATCACATTCACTGCGTTTGATGTCAGCTGGCAGATAGAGAAAATCATATGAAGGAATAATAAGGAAAACTTATTATATTTCACAGTTGTATCTATGTTTCGGGAAATTGGCTGAGCCAAACCACCCAGACTTTAAATAAATGATAGTTCAGGAGAAAATACACTTAACCCAATAAAGCTTTATAAGTTTAAACATGTTTGAAAATGTAATCGTTTCGTATTTTTGCATAAAACACAAAATGCTTAGGAATTTTCATTTTATGTCGACTGGTAGATGGGGAAACAAGACTTTAAAGCATGAAAGGAAAGGTGTTTCTCTCTGTCTGTGAATTTGCAGGGCCAAACCACCCATATCTCCATTAAATGGTAAAGGAGAAATTTATTTAGCCCCGTAGACATAGTTGAGCTATACATGTTTGACGGTGTTTTTGAATTGTATATTCTTCATAACAGCTGGTAAATGGCAACAAACTAGAAATCAATGCATACAACTAAAACTGATATTATAACACCAGCTCTAACAAAACCAGGAACTTCGTCGCATTTACGATTTTGCGTAAATGGCCTGAAAATGTTAAAAATTGACCTCAGGGACGAAATGGACATTTTAGTATCTAGATTGTTAAAGAGATCCCTGTAAAGTGTCTACGTCCACAAACATTTCTTGGAGCTTCCTCGTTTCTCTTCAACCGTATTGTTTAGCTTATGGTAAGAGAAGAATGAAATAGGGTTAGATTTTTTCAAAATATCCCTTTAGTATGAAAATAATTATCATTGATAATACTAGGGTCAAAAACGTTGCCAAACGGTTTTGGTAAAAAGTACAATTGCCGTAGCTGAACACGTCCGGCCGGCGCGCCACACAACCACGGACCCGTGCCGGCGTAGTGGCCGAAACCTTGCCGATAGATAGGGCAGCTCAACGATTCAATGTACCCGACTGTTAAGCTGAGCTATCTTGTGCGCGCAAATTTTGTACCGTCTGTATACACGGGTGCGGATATCGTCAAACGGACAATTACTACTGCGACAAATCTACGGCAGTCCAGCAGTATTCGGTGATAAAATATGAACTCAATATGCGTTTTTTCACTAGGTAAACAGTGTTCGTTTTCTTTCAAACTTTCACAAATCATTCAATTGTATTTTACAATGATATTGATATAGGATTGAAGTCTCAAATGTCCTTTTGTGCAATATCTGACACTTTACAGGGATCACTTTAAAGGGATAGTTGAGTTTTGGTAGAGAGGGCGCTAGACTACTTTTTTTTTGTGAGGTAATGAAAAACTGAGCGTAAAATTTGAAAGAGCATAATATTTAAATAATAAAATCCTCTTTGTTTGATCAATATCGGTTCAGAGACGGCTGAAATATCCATAAATATAACAATTTGTAATAAAGCTGGGGCCCCAGGTTTATTTGTTTGATCAATATCGGTTCAGAGACGGCTGAAATATCCATAAATATAACAATTTGTAATAAAGCTGGGGCCCCAGGTTTATTAGAGAATTTTGAATCAGCCGTTAAAAATTCAAAAAAATGCTTCCTCTTTTCAAAAAGTTACAAAATAGGTATTTAAATAGTTGTTGGTTATTTCTAATCACTATTTCAACAAAACATCACATGCACAATATTTTATTCAAAATGGTTGAAACCGATGAGTGTTTAGAGAGCGCCCTCTTACGTTTTAACGGCACTTTTTGAATGATAACATGATCTTTACTACGTCATTTGTAATTTTGTGTTCCTTTCTAGTTTTAACTATTAGTTTGTAATATAATGATGCAGGTTTTGGTTACTAAAATTCAGTTTCACCAAAACTGTACTCTCCTTACCAGAACTCAACTATCCTTTTAAGCAACTGGTCTAGTTTATAATGAGATATGCAAAATTCCGAAATATTATCGGGAAAATCTTAGGATAAAATCAAGAATAACGTGTACTTTGATTTGAGTGTTGAACTTTTTTAAAGGCATAATATAACATTGATTCAAATAAAGGAGATGTCATGATCTTGATGTAAAATTTATGAAAAGTCTAAAATACTTGCATTTTTCCTTTAAAATTTTTTTTTTCCAAGGCTACAAGTGGCTATCAATAACTTTTAAGTCCAATTTGAGTTAAGTTCAACTTAGGATCTTTGTGAAACACCCCCTGGTGTTTATTGTTGACTCACATTGAGGAACGTCTTTGCCTGGTCGGTGGTGGCGTTTTTGAGAGGTTTTCGCGTTAACACTCCAGCGAAGCTCCCGAACGCAAACTCCACATCGTCAGCAGACACCAGCTCCTCCGTCTCACCGAGGGATGAAACAAACATTGTCATGACAACCTCTGCATCACTGAAATTCCGGAACCCATTCTTGCTTTCATTGAGTAAAACTTCCTAAAAAAGCATACAAACACGTTGTTATAATTGTTTAACTAAACGGAAGTTTGGTCCACACACATTTCTTTTTCTTTTCAAAACCATATCAATATTCCCATCGCCCAATCACTTACTTATATTGGCACACTAATATCATCAACTAATTAATTTAATGACAACTCTATACATAGTTATTATCAATGGCGTATCCACGATATTTTCAAGGGGGGGGGGGGGGTAGTCGCAGAAATGTGTATAAACCGAGACCAAAGTACCTTCAAAATTGTTGAGGTCAAGACCAAGACCCAGTGTTTGTTAATCCTGTAAGCGGGGGGGGGGGGGGGGGGGGGGGGGTCTTGGAAAAATTTCGAAGCCGAGACCAGGACCGGTCCAAATTGTTGAAGTCGAGACCGGGACCCAGTGGTTAATAATGATGTAAGCGGGGGTGGGGGGGGGGGGGGGGCGGGGTGTAGTCGTTGACAATTTTCGAAGCCGAGACCGAGAATTTTCGACATTATCGAGACCAGGACCAGGTTCGGTCAATAATTTTAGAAGCCGAGACCAGGACCTGTCCAAATTTTATAGGCCGAGGCAGAAGATTTTAGCCATTTTCGAGGCCGAGACCATCGTCAATGTCGGTCGCGACCGCTAAAATCAGGTCTCGAGACCATTAATAATTTGAAAAGGGGGGTTCAATCCCCCCAAAATAGTTATTTTTTGTCAAAGTGGGGGGGGGGGGGGTGGTAACCCCCCCCCCCCCCCCCCCCCTGGGTACGCCTATGGTTATTATACATGTAACACCAACTTACCAAGCGAGATCGTTGCTCGGACATTGAAGGAGCCCCCGTCGAAGCCTCTACAGAAGTTGTGCCCATTGGCTGAGGATAAGTCGTATCAGCCCCCGTCGAAGCCTCTACAGAAGTTGTGCCCATTGGCTGAGGATAAGTCGTATCAGCCCCCGTCGAAGCCTCTACAGAAGTTGTGTCCATTGGCTGAGGATAAGTCGTATCAGCCCCCGTCGAAGCCTCTACAGAAGTTGTGCCCATTGGCTGAGGATAAGTCGTATCAGCCCCCGTCGAAGCCTCTACAGAAGTTGTCTTCACATTCGTGGTCGTTTGTATTGTTTCAGTGCTCGTGGAACAGTGCTTAGTGGTTTCATTGGCTTGACCTGGGAAGTAAATCGAAGGTGACGAGATAAGGATGGGCACGAATTGCATTGAAACTGGCAACATTTGAGTTTCAGCGGATGATGTCAATAAAGAGGAATGTACCAGATAGGTAATTGACAAGAATTTGGGTTCAGAGTGAGATGGTATTGAAAAAACAAACTTGTAGTTTCTTCCATCCCCGCTGGTCATAGTGAATTTACCGCAGCCACCTTTAAATCGTGTGTATACATGATAATGGGGTGTATATTCGGCTCGTGGCTGTTTCGATGACTTTACCTGATAAGTAAATCTAACATGATGATCAGAATTCGAATGGATTGAAATGAAACTAACAACGGTATTAATACTTAATCTAGGTGGGTAATAGGGAGACTGTCCTTCATAAAAATTAGAAAAGAGCTAGATAGGTGATGAAATGACAGCAGTTTAAAGGGGTAGTTTAGTTTTGGTAAGGCTGAACTTTAGTAGCCAAAACCTGCACAGTAACGTTATAAACTAATAGTTATAACTCCACCATGCTCGAAAGGTATACAAAATTACAAACGACTAAGTAAAAAGCCTGTTATCATTCAAAAAGAGTCATTAAAACACAAGAGGGCGCTTTTTAAAAAGGCATTGGTTTCAACCATTTTCTTACAAAATTATGTATGTGATGTATTATTGATATAATGATTAAATAGCGAGATCATCAACAACTATTTAAAAAACGCTTTTGAAAATTTTTGAAAAAGTGCAAGCATTTTTTTTTTTTTCTTCTAAAAATCATCTAATTATTTGGGCCCCAAATAATTATAAGATCAGATATATTTATAGATATTTCAGCCGTTTCTGGTTGATTTTGACCAAATAAAGTTTATTCTGCCATTAAAATTGCATGTTCTCTCAAATTCGACACTCAGTTTTTCATTACCTCACAAAAAAATTGTGATGTGCAGCGCCCTCTCTACCAAAACTAAACTACCCCTTTAAGTAATTTTGTAGAGTGAGTTGGTATTGACAAAAAGGCTGTAATAAACCCTTAGCGAAGTTAGCAAGAGCTTTATGATCAATATACAGAGCAATGAAACATATAGATGATGGGATATCAAGAGCTTGGTTACACCGTTGAGTTTCTATAGAAATAGAGCTGTAGATTGAACCGAATTGAAATGAAACTAACAACGGTATTAATACTTAATCTAGGTGGGTAATAGGGAGACTGTCCTTCATAAAAATTAGAAAAGAGCTAGATAGGTGATGAAATGACAGCAGTTTAAAGGGGGTAGTTTAGTTTTGGTAAGGCTGAACTTTAGTAGCCAAAACCTGCACAGTAACGTTATAAACTAATAGTTATAACTCCACCATGCTCGAAAGGTATACAAAATTACAAACGACTAAGTAAAAAGCCTGTTATCATTCAAAAAGAGTCATTAAAACACAAGAGGGCGCTTTTTAAAAAGGCATTGGTTTCAACCATTTTCTTACAAAATTATGTATGTGATGTATTATTGATATAATGATTAAATAGCGAGATCATCAACAACTATTTAAAAAACGCTTTTGAACATTTTTGAAAAAGTGCAAGCATTTTTTTTTTTTTCTTCTAAAAATCATCTAATTATTTGGGCCCCAAATAATTATAAGATCAGATATATTTATAGATATTTCAGCCGTTTCTGGTTGATTTTGACCAAATAAAGTTTATTCTGCCATTAAAATTGCATGTTCTCTCAAATTCGACACTCAGTTTTTCATTACCTCACAAAAAAATTGTGATGTGCAGCGCCCTCTCTACCAAAACTAAACTACCCCTTTAAGTAATTTTCTAGAGTGAGTTGGTATTGACAAAAAGGCTGTAATAAACCCTTAGCGAAGTTAGCAAGAGCTTTATGATCAATATACAGAGCAATGAAACATATAGATGATGGGATATCAAGAGCTTGGTTACACCGTTGAGTTTCTATAGAAATAGAGCTGTAGATTGAACCGAATTGAAATGAAACTAGCATTGATCAACAAGATACGAACGGCTGGAACGTATTGAGGTGGTCATGCAAAGTCTTTTTCTTGGATAAAATTTTGTGACATTTTTCTTTGACTTATTCAGGTATAATACACATTTCATGATGACACAAACATTACAAATGAGGCATAAGTTTAAGGGAAATTCAGCAGTGGTTCCAGTGATACATATTTAATTATAGTAATACATAACTAAGAGATATGAACTTTCAAACATGAATTGCGGAACCTTTTACGAGGGATTTAATATGTTATAACTGTATTAAAAACAAGGAGGGTCAAATATGCTTACTTAGATAACGAATGTGAGAGAATCGAAATTGGCTATATACAAATGTAGAACAATTAAGCAAGTCGCAGGTAGTTTTAAAGATAAGATTGGAACATTAAAATAAGAAAGAGGGCCACGACCAAGATGTAAAATCCCGCTGGAAGGAATACACCCTTGAGTTGTGCAAGAAGGACATATAGAAAGAAAGATATATTAGAACATTTTAAGGAGAAAGACTATGAGAACGAGCCAACAGTCATAGAAAACGAGGTAAGGAAAGAAGTAGCAACTGGTAAAGCACCAGGAATCGGCAATATACACATTGAGTTATTTAAGAAGACAGAGGAAAAGTCAATCAGAATCATCACCGCATTATGCCAGGAAGTTTGCTCAAAGAAGTCTTGGCCAGAAGATTGGAAACATCCATTATGTGCGGTTGCCAAAACAAGGAGACTCTCGAATATGTTCGAACAACCGTACCATATCGGTCATTGTTCACGCAAGCAAGATCCTTCTAGAAAAAATATTTAGAAAATAATAAAACCCTACATAGATGCAAACACTGCAGATGAACCAGCTGCATACTTGAAAGGGAGAGGATGTGGAGACCGAATAGCAAATATGAGATGGCTACTAGAAAGATGCAAAGAGTACCAGCAGAAGCTGTTTTCTCACTTGTCTGTTTCATTGACTACATCAAAGCATATGACTGCGTTGGCCATGATCTGCTGTGGAAAGCATTGAGAGAGCTGGGCGTCCCAGAACGTCTTATTGTGTATTGAACAAACTATATACAAAGATCAGAAGGTCACAGTCGGGTCTGACGTCGGCAACACCGATCAAGTCGTTCCCTGTAGGAAAAAGTGTCAGACAAGGATGCATTCAATCACCATATAGTTTTATATCTCTATGCAGAACGTATCATGCGAATGGCAGGGCTTGATGAGATAAACATCGGGGCACGAATGGAAGGGAGACTGATAAATAATCTCAAATACGCTGATGACACACCACTCATAGTAGATAGAGAAGCAGATCTACAAACACTCTAAAAAGCAGTGAAGACTTTCAGCGGAAAGGCAGGACTTCACTTGAACCTTAAAAAGCCCAAAATAATGTCAACAGGAACCATTGGAGAAGTTATGATCGACAATAATACAGCAGGACAGGTGGAGGGTTTTGTATTCTAAGGGTCAATGATCGATAGGGATACTGATACAGTCAAGAAATGCGAAGACGGATTTGTATGGGGCAAACTATAGTCACTGGACTGAACAAGATTTAGAAGACTGATTACAAAGACACAAGACTGAAAACACAAATCCGTCTAGATGAAGCACTTGTTTTCCAAATACGTTATATTGTAAAAACTCAGACAGGAGACAAATTGAGGCCTTTGGAATGTGGTGTTGGAGGAGGAGTACCCCTTGGACTGCACGAACAACAAACCAAGAAGTTCTCCAAATACATTCAAAGATCAAATTACTCCTTGCGCAGGTGAATCAACTTAAAGCTTCTTACTTAGGCCACATCATTTGCAAAGACAGTGGATTGGAGATAAACATGATGACTGGAACGATTGAAGTCAGAATAAAGATAGGAAAACCCAGAAAGAGATGACTGGATAGTGTAAAGAATATAATGGAGATATGTGGTGTTGGTGGAGGAGTATCCCTTGGACTACATGAACAACAAACCAAGAAGTTTTCCAAAAACATCCAAAGATCAAATCACTCCTTGCGCAGGTGGATCAACTTAACCCTAAATAGACCGGGCTATTTGAGGTCTTCCTATGGCCGGGGGGGGGGGGGGGGTGGGCATTATGGCCCCCCTTAAGATCTCGGCCGCGGAGCGGCCTATCGCCGTGAAAATGTGCATGCATGATAAGTGAAGTGTATAGAATACAATGGTAATTTAATTTTTTATAAAAATTCATTAATATTTATGGTAATTTATGCAAATAAGGTCATCAAATTCATATTTTTACCCATAAATCATATATTCTTCATAATTAAACATTGGTAATCTCTACATATATTCTTTAGAGCATTTGTAATAATATTACAACCAAAAAATTCGAAAGAGCCAGGTTCTTCCTTATGTTTTCTATTGTTTTTTTTATAATTTCTTATGTATTTCTTTGTTTTGTTTTACTTATGTATTTTATTGTTTTTGTTGTTTATTTTATTTCTAACTATAATTAAATTATTTTGAACCCCAAAACAAACATATAAAAAGGTAAACAAGACCAAATAACCAATGATATACCTCTTTTTCTGAAAACTTATATTTTACTTGTTTTGTACACAAATCACGAAATTGAACGATTTTCGGGCTGACATGCATAGGCAAAAGGTCACGTGACTTCGTAACGGTAGGGCCGATTTTCAACAAAAAAATATATATGCTCAAGACACAAACTAAAAAAGTCACCAAGCAGCGGCGCGTATTCTTACACCGTTTTGGAGCAATTACAAAAAATCGCGGAGGGGGGCAAGGGCCATTATGGCCCCCGGTCTACTTAGGGTTAAAGGTTCTTACTTAAGCCACATCATTTGCAGAGACAGCGGTTTGGAGATAAACATGATGACTGGAGCGATTGAAGGCAGAAGACAGAGAGGAAGACCCAGCAAGAGATGACTGGATGGTGTCAAGGATATGATGGAGAGATGATAGTATGTTGAAAGAGGCTTTGCAAGACAGGAAAGCCTGATGAGAGAGGATAAGAGGGGTCACGAGAGGAAGGCTACGGCACATAGTTTGCTCAATCATGGATGTTCAGCACAATGATAACAATACGAATACTTACAGTCGTACACAACCTCAAGGTACATTCAAACCTGTCTATAGCGACCGCTCAAGGGACCGGTGAAAAGTGGTCGCTATAGACAGGTGGTCTCATTAGACAGGTTGGCGGCCATTTTGAATTTCTGGTCGAATATTGTGCCTATATGCACATGCAGTGGCGTAGCGAGGGTCAAGTGATTGGGGGGGCACAGCTGCGAGGGAGCGTAGCGCCCGAGAGGGGGAGGGTGTGGGAGGGGGGTGTCCCCCCTCCCACGGTAGAGAGCTTTTGCAAATTTTTACTTGAAATAATGCAATTTGGTGCATACCTTGGAAGGAAATTTGATAATACTGAATTAAAGAAATAATTTCCCTCATAATAAAGTATACACACACACAATCAAACCTACGTGTACACACACACCAGACTCAAATACTCTCACGCCGTATGCTTGTCTACATTTATTTGGGGGAGGGTGTGGGAAATTTTTGAAATTGGTGTTTAAAATATCACTGTAGAAGTATGGTCATTATTGTCTTTATCATTGTCTTAATCATGGGTGTTAAAATGGTATATAATAGTGAATCTACTCGTTACGTATTTTAAAACGGTAATAGCGAGGAAAGATTAAGCCCGTGAGATGGATCCACGTGATCCTGTATACTATAGAGCCATCGATATAGTCTAGGGCATTGAGCTCCAATGGAACTAAGCAAAAGTGGAGGGGAGACATTGCGAGGAAGCGAAGCGACCGATTGGGGGAGGGGGTGTCCCCCTCCCACAGTAGGGAGCTTTCGTATTTTGGGGCCTGAAATTGTGCGATTTGGTGCACACCTAAGACAGAAATTTCACGTAATATAAAGTATATAAGTATGGAACCAAACATACTTGACAAAGGAGGGGGACAATCTCCTCCCCTTTCTAATGTGGGGGACATAATATTCCAATTTTATTTGCATTCAGCGCATATGGACCGAATTTACTAAAAGATATATTATTTCAAATTATTTTATTTTCCGATGATAGTGTGCTATAGACATGATAGATGAGGGTTTAATAAATTTCGTATATATCAGTATTTCAGAATATGCGCGCGAAGCGCGCGGCAAAAATTAAGATTTACAGTCCTTTTCAAACTAAAAAAAAAACCAGCTATGCTCGGGTCCCTTGAATTAGTTTCAGTAGGCCTATGCTCAACTGATGCAGAAATCGACTCTGGAGAAGATGACTGGTGCTCCTTCAATCATGATCATCAACAATATGCCTAGATTATGCATCATGAATTAATGGAACGGGTGCATTTGGAGTGAAGAAATTAGTAAAAGATGTTTGTCTTTACCTAGACATCTAGGACTACGTAGTGCAGCTATGCGCCTTTATAGCCTGCATGAA
>JBAMJV010000918.1:0-83875 GCA_037951105.1 Echinarachnius parma | reverse complement strand
CATAAACAGATAAAGGCTTCTATAGGTTCCCGTTCTACCAAGACCACACTTAATGGCGGAGTTTACCCCTCTGCACTGGCTCACCTAGTGCAGTGCGCACAAACTAGACTACGTACTAAGTTCGGATAGGTTCCACGATCCCCACATATTTAGAGTCCCAGTTCCCCAGTTACTTACCTACGTCCCGGGGCGAATTTTTTTTCGCACATGGTAAAGCAAATTCTTGTGAATTATTCATAAGCAGTGATGTTAGCCACAGTTTTCAGACTTTAGTGAAAACTCTGCGTGAGACATTTACTAAATAAACCGTTACTCAACATTTATTATGGCAAAAGAAAAGAAGCAGAGAGGATTTGAACCCCTGATACGAAGCGTTGAAATC
This sequence comes from Echinarachnius parma, assembly GCA_037951105.1. Taxonomy (NCBI): domain Eukaryota; kingdom Metazoa; phylum Echinodermata; class Echinoidea; order Clypeasteroida; family Echinarachniidae; genus Echinarachnius; species Echinarachnius parma. The sequence continues at coordinate 83,493 of JBAMJV010000918.1, read as the reverse complement.
CACAGCATGACCATTAGGCCACGTAAGTTGCCGATGGTCAGATGGGTCTCATTATAATCATAATCCTCAAACTCACCCTAACCCCGATCCAAGTTATGAATATTCATGAGCAGCCCTTGACATACATCGCTGCTTATGAATAATTCATTAGGATTTGCTTTACCATGTGCGGAACAAAATTAGCGTCCGGGGGGGGGGGGGGGGGGGGGGCACTCGAATTATTTTTTTGACGGGGGGTGTGAAGCACGGAACTCTGAAATGGTGGTCTGAAGAGCTGACTACAAGCACAAAATATAGGGTCTATGGAGCTACAAAAACCCCAAAACGGTAGATAAGGGGTCTAAGGAGCAGACTAAAACTACAAAATACATAGACTTGGAGCTACCAAAGACCTACGGAAACCCTCAAAAAGGCTAAAATGGTGGTCCAAGGAGCCGAACTAGAAGAAGAATAATGGACTTGGCGCTACTCAAATACCTAGCCAAGTCATTCCGGGGGTCTATGGAGCCGAACTAGAGGAAGAATAATGGACTTGGCGCTACTCAACTACGTAGCCAAGTCATTCCGGGGTCTAGGTCTATGGAGCGGCAATTTTTGAAAATCGGGTATCTTTAGAGCTGCGATCGGGTGTGAAAACGGGGTTCTTTTAAGCGGCACATACCCGTCTTACATTATACATGAGTGCCCCCCTCCCCCCTTCCCCCCGGGACCTAGGTACGGGGGAAGGGGGCAGGGTGGGCTAAAGTAGGCCCCCAATAATTTTGACAATATCTGTAAAGGTTTATTCCAATCATATGGAGAGATCATTGTGAAACTATAGGGCTGTTCCTGCGTCATGGTCGACACTGGCGTAGCGTGGTCGGACTTTCTCCAAATTATTGGGGGGGGGGGGGGGGGGCACGTGCCCCCGTGCCCCCCCACCCCGTAGCTACGCCATTGAAAGTCGAGCTCTCACCCCCGGTGTCAAACATTTTTGGACCACCTTAGGGAAAACAAACAAATATGTGACACCGAAACAGAGGTGGCTGTTTATATCAGCTTCCTGCTCTAGGCGGAAGGAATGTGGAAATCTGACCAGAATGACGATCGAGGACACTATGTGGTATACTCCTAGCCTTTACTCAAGACCCAGTGCGCCTTCTTGGAAAGAAGGTTTGAAAGGAATTATATTGAAAGGCAAATACCCCAAGCCTGCAGACGGATAAGGGGGCGTACATGCAATAGAGCCACTTATGTATACAATGTGCCACCGCACAATACAATGGACATGGTCAAGTATATATTGTGCGTGTATGCACAGCCATGGCACGTTAGGAGTTTTAAGTCATAGGCGTACAGGCATATTTTGCCGGGGGGGGGGGGGGGGGGGGCCTGAATAGCATCTTCTTACTATGTAGCTGGCCGAAAACGACTTGATTTTGCCCTAACATGACGTGATTTTGCCCGAATTTAACATGATTTTGCCCTAACATGACGTGATTGTGCCCGAATATAACATGATTTTGCCTGAATATAACATGATTTTGCCCGAACGCGGGGTTCCTTTTACCCGAATATGGAAGTTTTCACAAATCATGGGGAGGGGGGGGGGGGGGCTGCAGCCCTTTAGCCCCTCGCCTCATACGCCTATGCATTTAAGGTAGACTTTGTTAATGGCAGTTTTGGTTTAAAAAGACTCCGTGCACCAATGGGGATGTACTGGCCTGGTTGCCACCCTCTACCAGCTAGCTCGGACCGTACGCCCGTCGATAACGCGGAGGTCTTGACAAAAGACTACACAACTTGGAGGGTGCGGTTGAGGGTGAAAGTATTGGGCTATACATGTTCAGCATTGACAGGTGTGTTGAGTAGGTGCTTGCTGTATACTCTCACTGTGTTACAGTTGGATTACTACATTTGATGTGCCGATAAGCTGTTGTGTTGTGGTAAGATTGCTCAATTATTGGTTTTACGAGATTATTGCTAAATTATAGTATACACGATCGCTCCATTTACGATCGCCTCGTTGGGAGAATATATGACTTTAATTAGGAGATTGTTGCTAAATATTCAAGGGGAGGGTAGTCTACTAGCTAGTCTACCAAGTTTGAGTATACATTGTATTCTTCTAACATGTCTAATGTGGCTGCATTTTGATGAGTTGCTGTAGTGTAGTGAGATTGTTTGATTTATGTTGTGAGAAGATATAATTTGATAAATAACATAGGCGTAGGAGGAATGGGGAGGGGGCTGGGGGCTGTCATGTTTGGGCAAAACCATGTAATATTCGGGCAAAACCATGTCATATTCCGCCGGCAAATCCATGTTATATTCTTGCAAATCCATGTCATGTTCGGGCAAAACCATGTAATTTTCGGGCAAATCCACGTTCCGTTTTTCGGGCAAACTCATGTCATAGGCATATTTGCGCAAAGTCGTGTTACATTCGGGCAAACAGACTCTCAAACTCATGTAATTTTAGTGCACAAAAAAGTCATAATTCGGGATGCTTATTGGGGCAAAATACATTATAGCCCCCCCCCCCCCAACCCCCTGAGAAAAAATGGGCTCCTACGCCAATGCTAAATAATAACGATTATCCAGTTTTCGACCGAAAATCTATCTCTATTATGCGCCTGTCAATTGAATTGTTTCTCCGGCCCCCGGGTACCCGGGCACTATACGGGGAATGCGGCCCCTCTAAGCTGACAAGTCCCGCCGACTTCCCCGCAGGGCAGGGCATAACGGCACCGAATCACCGACGAAGTCCCGGCCCCCATACCACCGGAGAAATGTTCAATCCTGGACGAAGACCCGGCCCCCATCCACCGGAGAACTTTTCAATCGTGGACGAAGTCCCGGTCACCATACCACGGGGGAATTTGTCGAATCGCGGACGAAGCCACGGCCCCCATACCACAGAAGAACTTGTAATCGCGGACTTCTAGAAATGTCGGGAGAAAGTTTATATTAAACAGTTCTTGATTTCGAATGAAAATTGTCACTCTCTATGAATGTACACTGGCTTCTGGGCTTCATATTTTATGGAGGTGTCAAATAATTTGTTTTTCTATATGTTATGAAAGCGGATACAATATGGTTATTAAAAGGCCTATGTAAAATACTTGTATTGTGTCTTATTTTATATATTGCACAAAATTACTGTTAATTTTAAATTATCTATTTAATCAATAATTGATGGATTTAGTTCCAAAATATTCAGAATTACCTCAGTTTCGAGCAAATAATTAGTTTTCCCGAAGTATAGGAACTAAAACTCTAGCGCTTGTTCAATACTTATCGTACTAGTATACTACGTATTAGTCTATACATGCGAACGTAACGTTGGCCCAGCTGCTTATAACTCGTTTGAGAATTGGCCACAGTTTGCTTCTTTTTTCTTCTTTTTCTCGGATAGTTATTCACTTAAAGTTTCAAGCCTGTCAGCTTCCAGCGTAAACATTTGTACATCAAGTCAATCGCGAGAAACGGTCTGATGTACATTTCCCCGCGCGCTATGCATGCGATATGCATGCATGCGCTGCTACGTACGCGAGTGAAAGACGGACTTCATCACATCTTCCGTGCAAGCTCCCGACGAGATCCCTGCTCAAATTCCCGGCCCAAATGAACACCATCGAGCCACCGCCGCATCCCCGTACATGGTCCCCGCCCGGCAAGGATGTCTGGACTCGAGCCACCGCCGCCAGGCCGTACATGGTCGTCGCCCTGCAGGGATGTCTGCAGTCGAGCTACTGCCGCAAGGCCGTACATGTTCCCCGCCGGCAGGGTCGTATGCACGCACAAACCCCCGACAAAACACGGCGAGTACCCCGGTAGTGCCCGGGTACCCGGGGGCCGGAGAAACAATTGACAGGCGCATTACTCCGACGGTTGTTCCACTGACCGCACTCCATTTAGTACGAAGTCAGATTTATAAAAGAAAACCCCATGTATACAGTGGTGAAGTGTGATGTCATCTATGACGTCATAAATACCCTTTTTAGAATTTTCAAATTGGAACTTAAAGGGGACCACCAGGCAAAGGACAACACATTATTATATGTTTTGGTACCGTTTTGTGATATCAAATAGATACCCAACATTTTGCAAAGGGTTGTGTAATTCATAATCAAAGCAATTAATTTCCACCACTTACGGAACCACGGAATCTCGTGGTTCCACATGGGCCAGGCATTTGCGAGTGCGCCAATGCAATTCACGCGTACGTCAATAGAATCCCGGATGATTCTTTCGCTCTGCATAGAGCGCCGCTGGCTCTGCTCGCATAATAGTCTGCGCATTCAGACCGCATGACCGCATGGCTGAGAATGGTGATGCGTTTTCCAATTATATATTTTTTCTGAAAACATATTTTTGTGAACTTATTGAAGGAATGGAATACTAAAGATGTTACCTTTCTATAAAAAGATTATTATTTTTGGGTGGTGGTACCCTTTAATTTTCAGAAAGAGGATACAAAATAATGTCTAAATACTGAAAATCAATTGAATATGTAAAGTATTGGCAGAGATATGCCCATTTTATTTCCAATAGGCAATCAGTGTAATAGTGCACTGGTTCATAACTGTATGAACCAGTGCACTATAACACTGATTGCCCATTGAAGTAAAATTAATTTGGATGGGCATATCTCAGCCAATACTTAACATACTCAATTGATTTACGGTATATAGACATTATTTTTCATGCTCTTTATGAAAATGAAGTTCAAATTTGAAAAAAAAAAAAGGATTTGTATGAAGTCATGGCTTCTGTACTCTATACAGTCGGTTATTTCTGACCAATCCATTTCATGCTGCTGCTGTGATGGCAACTGCCAATTTTGAACTGTCGTGTCGGAATTTGATGAGTGTGGCGGTTTACTTTCGCTTGGTTTAGACCAATCGATGTCTTATAGTTATAATTATAATGCCTGTACAAATAATACGGTGTTCCCACCTTCAAACTTGATCCCCTACCCAAATTCTCAACCCTAATCATTATCCTATAAGTATTTGCGACTTTGGGAGTAGACCGAATAAGTGCTGACCAACTGGCTTGTAGACAGAATGGCTGGTAGACCAAATGAATCGTAGATTGTAAACAAAATGATACGTAGACCAAATGGATTGCAGACCGAATGTATAGTCTACCAACTCAATAGTAGACCAAAATTGATTAGTAGACCAACTGGATGTAGGCCTACGTCTAAACTAGACTAACTGAGTAGTGGAGTAAATGATTGTAGACCAAAATGGCAAGTTACGGACCATGCAGGCAGCACTTTCCCAGTGCGCGAGTGTGATGTGGCTGAGTATTCAGGCCTGTAGCCAGGGGGGGGGGGGGGGGGGGGGGGGGGTGCGCTGTGTGAGTTGTCTTGAATAACGATGTACCTTGTTGACTACCCCCCCCCCCCCCCCCCGCTTGCACAACTAAACCAGTGGTATCGGCCTGTCCCGTAATTAAGATTTGTCAAGGGGGGGGGGGGGGGTTACATATTCAATTGATTTTCGGGATTGGGATATTATTTTTGATGCTCTTTCGGAAAATGAAGTTCAAATTTGAAAATTCTAAAATAGATTTGTGTGACGTCATAGCTTCTATACTCTATGAAGTATCTTTGTGAAAAGTCATAATTAAAGTCTGGTTCATAACTTTATGAACCAGAGCAATACAACATTGATTGCATATTGAAATAACATTCATTCGGATGGGCATATCTCAACCAAAATTAAAAAAAATAAAAAAATCATATCCAATTGATTTTCTGTATTTTGGAAATTATTATTGATGATGTTGTTGTTGTTGGTGATTGTAGTGTATTACTTAACTAAACTAAAGGTAGTAAGCAAATAATTACCGTTGGTGAAGGCGATGGGACAATCTATCACTTTCGAGGCGAGCTGGATGTAGCTATCTTTCCGAAGCGAAGCTGAGGAAAGATAGCGTATACATTCAGATCGCCGAGGAAGTGATAGTTTGCCATCGCCTGAAACCAAAAGGTGATTATTTGCTTTATATTCCACATCGAACTTAGATCTAGTCTAGTAGTAGCCTACTAATAATGTAGCCTACTAGTAGTAGTAGTGTAAGCAGGCCTACCCCTAGTCTACTCTAAGTACTCTAATGCCCGGCGCAGACAGAGCCGACTCGACTGGTTCACATCGAACTTAGATCTAGTCTAGTACTAGTAGTAGTACTACTACTGTACTAGTAGTCTAAGCAGGCCTACCCCTAGTGAACCTAGTCTACTCTAAGTACTCAGAATGCCCGGCGCAGACAGAGCCGACTCGACTGGTTGTCATTCCGATCGGCTCAGTTTTAAGTGCCTTGCGACACACATTTTGCCAGTCGAGAGACAGTCGGATGCCAGTTGGGGCCGATTCAACACGATAAATCTGCTCCGACCGACCAGGCCCAACTCTAGCCTGATTAAAGCCAGTCGGATCGGGTCGAGTCGGCTCTGTCTGCGCCGGGCTTAAGTCTAATTTCTAAGTCTAAGTACTGTTACTACTATAGGTTTGATCTACTTACCAACAATGACTTGTTATTCCAATTTCGGTAACAGGGTAATTCCAAAAGCTAAAACGCGAAATGTAAACTCCAAAAAAACAGTTCAAAAGTCAACAAACGCGAAAATAGAGTCTCCCCAACACTTGGTCTAGCGCTTTCAAGTCCACGTCAGACAATTCGTTAAAAAGTATGCTTCCAGCATCGCAATAATCTTGGAACACTTTCAGGCTGAACTTAAGTTGTCGCTTTGTATTTTTACTTTCACTCTCAAGCAAAAAAGTGTCCATTTCAGCTTCGTTAAAGAGCTCAAATCTTACGTCTGTGGCCGCCATAGTAGAACAACAGAACAAGCAATTAACAGCAAACGGTGCATGTATGTAATGCATGTACGATACACATACAGTGCACTGTGCAGTGCAGTGTACTAGTATCTCCGTATACCGTATGCATGCACAACGAATACAATTACATTTGTAATTCGCGCGCATAGAGTTATCGCAACGGTACTGAATTTGAGTGGCCACACACTCCACGTTAAATTCAATGCAACCGCGGAATGTAGATAGTACTTTACCAATTATCTAGTGAGTGCAACGCACATTCGCCCAAGATATCTACACAGTGTAACGAAGTTTTCTTCTCCCATCAATGATGGGCGAAACTATGTTTCATCACGTGATTAACTTTTGACCAATCGTAGAGCAAGATTCTTAGTATGTGGAATATAATATTTTATAATTACAGTGTACTTCACGTATTGATTTAGCAGAACGTATATCATGGACAAATCAACTCCTGCGGTTATGATGCAACCAGTATCAACTGGATCTATTCAGGTATAGTATATATCCCGACAATTGTAGTATGTTCAATTATTCCCCCCCCCCCCCCCCCCCCAACACACAACAAAAATATCCTCCTCTCCACTTTATTATGTTACAATTTCACTTCTTCCCTCTATATCAATTGAATATCTATCTATATATATATTTATCTATCTAGACTATACATCCATCCATATATCTATCTATATATATATCTATCTACCTATCTATCTATATAACATCTATCTACCTATCCATCTATCTAAATATCTATCTATATATATATCTTTATATATCTATATATCTGTCAATCCTTTCAATCCTTCTATCCAATAATATATAACTATTAAAAAAAACGTATATCTACATATCTATATCTAACTTTTGTAAAACTATGGTACATGTGTTATTTTTAACATAATTTATATTGCAGTCTTCAGTATTAATGCATTTAACGATACTAAGGTTCGGGATTTAAATGCTATTTTAACAATGCTTATCAATTAGTTTGGGCCAATAAAGTTATTTTCGGATAATTTTCACAACACGACCTTTAAACATGGTTTTACATTACCGTATATTTCTATGAAACATGAGGTAGGCTCGTGAGCGATTTTCGGAGACTCTTTCGGCATTTCCCTACCAGAAAGAACACAGTGTGAACACACTGTGTTTCACAGTGTGGACCATAATGTTAAATTGGAGAGTTTTAGCAGTGTGAAAACCAACTCGCACTGTGAACATACTGTGACCACTGTGTAAAATTGCCTGCGCTCACAGTGTGTAAGATAGTGCGCTCACACTGTGTATCTCAGCAATTTCACAGTATGTTCACAGCTGTGTGATGAGTGTTCACACTGTGAAAACGCTCCAATTTAACAAAGTTTACACCGTGTGCTCACACTGTGGTCCCTTACTGTGAAACACAGTGTGTTCACGTTCTTTCCAGTAGGGTTAGGGCGAAATTGCCCAGATCCCCGGTCGGTATGTGTTTGTTTTAATATCCCAAACCCCCCGTATCTACGCTTTGTCTTTGATTTGACCATCCTTGCCTTCTTGCCGTCTACTTCCCAGACTGACGGTGGCCACCAACCCGCTGATGCCCCGTGGCGTACCGCGTCCCTTGGACCTCAAATCTTTTCGACTGCTTCAACGACGTACCATCATGTAAATATATATTTTACTTAAAGGACAATGAAATCCAGACATATCATTGTATGCACTATAAGACACTAAGAAAGATTAATAGTCTCTACAATTTTGAGCAAAATCGGTCAAAAAATAATTAAACTATAGCTCTTTTGAAATAGCCATTTATTTATAAGAAGTGAATCAAATTGGCAACACACTCTGGCAAAGTTGTGGACTACTCCCCATACGTTTAGTACACACAATTTAATATTTTCTCAAAATGTATGCTTACCCTTTGTTTGAGTTCGACGTATGTTTTGTGGAATACATTCATACAAAACATATCATGAGTTTGGGGAATGGAAAAGTGTGGCTTTGAAGAAAACAAACAAAAAAATGGACAAATTTGTGTACAAAACATATGGGGAGTAGTCCACACACTTATCAGAGTGCGTTGTCAATTTGAGTTCCCCGTAGGAATAAATGGACATCTTCAAAGAGCCACAGTTTTCTTATTTCTTGCCCGATTATGCTCAAACTTTCAGAGATTAGTCCTCCTAATCTCTTAAAGTATATGAAGCAACAGTTTGCTTGGGTTTCATTGTCCTTTAAAGTGATCAATTAACTTTGTAAAATTCAACAAAAATTCATTGGAGCTTTTACACTTCTCTTGTACGTTGTTGTTTAGTTTTGACCATCTTTGGCGAGGCAGTGAAGCGACAACCCAGCAGCGTGCCCGGATTTTTATGACTGAGGGGGGGGGGGGGGGTGGATAGGGGGCCCCAACAGTTTTATATTTAGCTGTTTAGAAATTGGAAAATTATTAAGTTGCAAGCATCATGTTATGAGGAGGGCTTTTTCCAAGTATGGACACTAGCCTGATAGATACATAGATTGCAAGCATCCTGATGGAACCCTGAATATAATTAGTCAAGGGATACCCAAATTGGGAAGCTTATTGAGGGTCCAGGAGGCGGAGCCCCCGGAAGCTTTGGGATAATTGTAATATCCAGAAATAAAGATGTTGTATATATATGTGAATAGAAAATGGTTAACTATTGTATAGTTAGTTATATAGTTAGCTCAATATAAGTGGGCATAGAGAGAGGTCCTGAATAAAACTATTCAATGGATACAGGGCCGGGACTGGGTCAAATAACCTTAATGGGGGTTCCAGGGGGCACAGCCCCAGAAGATTTTGGATTCGGGCAGTTTAGCACTATCAAAATGTGGTTTAAAGAAGACTTTAGTATCAACTTTCACACTATGAATAAGAGGGGGCAATGTTCCTTTATTTTAACGTCATTATATATTTTGGAACCCCAAATATTTGGGGGGGGGGGGGAGATAATAACACAGGCCATCCCCCACCCCCACCTGAAATATTGGGGGGATATATCCCCCCCCCCCCCCCCCGTGATCGATGCCCATGATGTAAACAGTGCTGCCTTGCCGGTTTGTGGGCGAATCGTGTTGTGTGCCCTTATGTCTCCCTGCCGCCATCAAAGTTCAGAGGTCATAGGTCACAATGCTAAATGCTGTTTTACGTTTTCCTACTTTTCTTCTTAGGCCTTCTGGGGCTATTTTGCGGGCCCTGTCACCAGTGCTGCCTTGCCGGTGATATGGGCGAATCGTGCTGTGTGCCCGTGTGTCTCCCTGCCGCCATCATACCGATGAGGGCGCTCGCCCGCGGACGTCATAATATCCAGGTAACTGTTCTGAATCATAGACAGATAGAGCTGTATATAGGGTGGCCCGAAATAAAGTACCAACATGTTTATGTCCATCGGATAGGGTGTCTTTTCCAATGAAAAACGATACCAAGAACAGTAATTTTGGTCGTGAGGTTTTTGTTTTAGGACGCTGCGAGTGAGACCATGTGAGGTACCAATTTTTGTCAATTTTACCTAGTCGGCGCCAATTAATATGCACTCCCTGCCCGTAATACCATTGATCGACCATGCCTATTCTCTCGGCACACGGCTGAGTGCACACTAACAATGGCGTGCGTTATCAACGCTATGAAAGGCGGTACGTGCGATGTATCAAGCACTGGCTTGTTAAAAATTGACAAAAAGAGAACCTGACATGGTGTCACTCACAGCGCTCTAAAACAAAAACTACACGACCAAATTGACTGTTCTTGGTGTCGTTCATTTGAAAAGACACCCTATCCGATGGACATAATACATTTGTTACTATATTTTGGGAAGTGCCCCGTTCCGTTTTTTGGGGGCCACCCTGTATATGAACGTGATAAGGTTTACTTGTTTCTTCAACCAAAGTAAATTCTGTACATATTTATTTCGATGTTCATAGTACAGCATTTACGTATTAATGAGTAGTTGTTTACAAGTTCGTACCACACTACAACAAATAACTGCGTTTATTCCATTAAAGGACCAAAAGAATACAATGTACTTTGACACTTATTCCATAGTTGATGACTTGAAACATAGGTCTGCCGAAACAAAATCCATGATAATAAACACACTAGTGATTTAAGACTAGTTTTCTGATGCCAAATCTCACTTAGCAGCCAGTTTACGCCCCACCAACATTTAGGGTCCGGAATCGGCAGCGTGATCGACATGTGATTGACAATTCATTGGCTTACGTCATGACGCGTCATCTACAGAATTTAGTTCATTAGTCCGTTCTTTAGATGACGTCACATTTTGGCGATTTAAAAGGGGCGTTCCCAGGACAATTAGATATTCACTAATTACCCCAAAATTGATTGATTTCATGAGAAATGACTGCCAAATTCTTTTTCTTTGGGACAAATTACACATAGAGAGCCGAATCGTGAAAATTAGGCCATCTAGACGCTGTAGTTCCTGCAATGTAAAGCGGTTAGAGATCAGTCATATTAGGCGCTACATAAATCGAATCATGATTTTTATGTTTATCATTAAATAAAGTAAACACTAAAAAAAACATTTACAGGGACCATGTAACATTGTCGAAATCCACAAAACTTACTTAGAACTCTAGCGGTTATCGCATACCTTGTTGTATTTGTAATACTAATACAAGCATGAAACAGGTTTTGGTTTTCCGAATTTCCCTTTTTTATGAAGATATTTATGATTGAAATGTTCTGATTTATAATTATCCACTGGATACTTATAACTGTGTACAAAGTTAGTGCAATGGGTGAGCAAATAACACTTCGCATTTTCGCTCATTACTAGGTCATAATTTGTTATGACGTTTATTTACCATGGAATTTGAAGACATCGCTCATTGGACATATCAGATTACAGAAATGCACATTTTATCAACCCTTTGTCAGTTTTTGCACTTGTGAACAAGGTTACTTGATGCGTTTAAACCATGTGACATAATATTGAACAATCACAGTGTATTCCTCCCGAAATCACGTTTACTCTTGTCTATACGGCGCTTACTCCGTGATGAGCGAGTGATCGGTGCTCTGCAGCCCTTCTTACGAATAGACCGCTTCTGTAATGTATGCAAATACTATGCGTAAGGCAAGCTTAACAATAGTAACTAGGTCCGGCAAGCTAAGTTTGCCGGAGTTTGCCGGACCTAGTTAATATTGTCAAGCTTGCCAACAGGGAGTCTGACGTCATACGCATATTATTTGCATATATTACAGAAGCGGTCTATTGACCCGGGTTCGAATCGGAAGCTGCGTCTCGGTTGGTGACAACATATAAAGGGCGGTCCGTGACTTATATAGTAATAATTGGTTGAACTGAATTCCCACTTTAAAAGACTGATAACCAACCAACCTTGTTCTCTATATTTTAAATAGGGTACGCTGATGAACGACTGCTGTGCGTCCATGTTCCTGGGTCCATGTGTGCAGTGTCAGCTGGCGCGTGAGATAGACGCCATCAAGACCGGACGCGTTCAGCCATAAGACCTTGAATGGAACGGTGTCGTCGCCTGTGGAGGGCGCTGTAGAAAGATTAACATCACTGGGTAGCATCAAGTATTTGTCGTTACTAGGCGGGCTCCGGTGCCTTTCGCTTAAAGTGATCAATTAACTTTACATTTGTTTTTCTCTCTCAAAAGTGATATTTGAAACTTCAATCATGTACTAATATCATCGTAAGACTCTTGAGAATGATATGTGAAATTTGTATAGAAAATAAATTATTTTTGCCTTGTAAAAAGGAGTAAATCGATGTTTGATTATATCCCGATCGTTCGCGTGAAGTATTCGAATTCGAACACTATGGAGGATTTAGTATCCGAATTCGGATACTATTGACTGCGGTCGAAAGCGTCTACAGACTCTTTAAAATTAAATCTTTAATATCTCCACAATGAGGGAGGCATTTGAAAAAAACAGAACCCATTTCATTATTCTGTTACCATAAGTCAAACAACAAGGTACAAGAGAAGTGTGAAGGCTCCAAGTGATTTTGGTTGAATTTTACAAAGTTAATGAATCACTTTAAAACATACTTTTTATTTATTAATACGAAACACCGTGTGAAAACGTAGTTTTCTGTTCACGGTTTAATGTCCCTAACCGTGTTCACACGGTGTTTTATTTAACGTTTCGTACTAGTACTATATTCGTTTACACCAGCGCAGACCAACGTTTTAAACTGATTTTACTTACTATCTGCATTGTGTCTAAATTTGGGGAGTTTAGTGTTCATGAGCTTACATACACTAATGTTTCGACGACATTATCCAGTACATACTATCAGACTAGTATGCATCTTTAAAACAAACAAATGTTTGCACTATGTGTTTGTATTGTATTAAACAAAGACAGTAATACATCATCAAATACATATCAGACAAATTATCAAAAATAATTACTAACAAAGTACAAAGTAATAAGTACTAACAAAATAATGAAATACTATAATAAATTGGCTTACTTAATTAATGCTTTCAGAATATAAAACGTGTTCATATGAACAAATTACAATGTCAGACGTTTATCTACAGCATAACAAACAATTCTTTGATAAAGTTTAAGATAATTGTTCGCGTTCGTGTTAAATTACACTAATAAGTTGTTTTCGACTTCGTGGAGTTGTAATGTCAAAAGGACATTCATAACATACCATTTTCTTAGTAAAAGAAAAACACAGTTTAATACTCAGTTTCTTTATTGTTTTTACATTATCAGTTTATTTTTGTATGCATTGTCACATACGTGTTTTTATACATTATGATTATCGGCTGAATATACAAATGTCACTCGTGCCTCAAAAAAGTTTTTACCTACTATACGCTTTAATGATTTTCTGTCTAAAGACTTACATATCATTTAACTTAGTAGTCGGCAGTGTCTAATCATGCTGTTGGTTGTAACGTTCATGTATATAAGAATGTATAAACAATTTATTTCCTGTTTTTAGACTTAACATAAAGAACGTTCCATATCAGTTGCATTATGGAAATGTAGTTGATTTTTAATAGTACTTATAGCCCGGTCACATATCAAGGGATTGCGCAAACGTATGTCAAACGGAGAGCTAAATTTTCCATCCGTTTTATGCGTTTCTTGTCCGTTCCTTGTCCGGTGATATACGTTGATCTATGTTTTGTACAAGAAGCAATGGAGACGACTTTCATCAACGGAGAATTTAATTTCGCAAATTGTCTATTCGTTGGGCATACGTTTCCGCTATCCGTTGATATCTGACCGGGCCATCAACAGTACACCAGGGTACTGATATGGGTGGTCCGTTCCCTAGCGGAAAGAACATAGTGTGCCATGTATGTAAACACAATGTTTCACAGTGTGGACCACATTCCAAACACACTGTGTAGACCATGTTAAATTTGAGCGTTTCTACAGTGTGAACACTCATCACACTGTGAACACACTGTGAACACACTGTGAAATCGCTGGGATACACAGTGTGAGCGCACTATTTTACACACTGTGAACGCAGGCAATTTTTCACTGTGGCGACAGTGCGCTCACAGCGTGATCACAGTGTGGTTACATTGTGTTCACAGTGTGTTTACAGTGTGAGTTGGTTTTCAACCTGTTAAAACGCTCCAATCTAACACTGTGGTCCACACTGTGAAACACCGTGTGTTCACACTGTGGCATTCTATGTTCTTTCTGGTGGTTCGTTGTTTCATTACACAGTGTACTAGTCTGATGAAGAGACTTGTATAATATGCTAACATTAAAACATTTTTATTTTTTACAAATGTGATAATTATGTTGTTAACCCGTGTATTTGTTTATTTATTTTCCAGCGTTTAATGTATATACAAAGGATGTCTAAAGTCACAATGACATAAAATATGTCTACATTATATCAATATAGTTGGACCTCGTTCTTAAACAAGGACATTAATTGTCGTGAATATCAGGGGGTGTTTCACAAAGATCCTAAGTTGAACTTAACTCTAAGTTGGACTGAAAAATTATGGTAAGCCATTTGTATCCATAGAATAAAATATATCCAAAAGCTTAAAATTCAAGTATTGTAGACTTTTCATAAATTTTACATCAAGAACATGAAATCTCCTTGATAATAGAAAATAGTAATGATTTGAATCAACATGTTATGTCTTTTGAAATGACTTTTACAAAAAAATGTCAACGAAACTAACGGCTTTCCATCACTTTGAAGTCCAACTTAGAGGTAAAAAAAACGAAAGAACATGAAGAGTATTGTTATATCAGAGTTCATAGTAACGAGGCTCCACTGTAAACACCTGATCACAATGGACCCACGACAGGTTGGGGATTTCGTGGCTTGTTTTGCGATGTTGTACGATAGCCGCACGACGGTCGTAGGAAAAATTGGTGTCGTGCGACGGAAATCTATCGTGGCTTGACATTTGGACTACCCTATTTTATGTCACGACAGATCCATGATATTGTTGTCGTACTGGTGTCGTGATAAAATCATACGACAATCGTACGACATTCGTACGAAAAATAACATGTTGTGGATGCAAACAGTTTGGTGTCGTACGATTGACCTGTAACATAACACGACATTTTGTTCTTCTCTGTCTGTTCCTGTCGCGAAAGCATCTTCATTTCATTGTGACCACTTCCTCGACAACTTCTCATGTCGTACGGAATGTAACCACGACAGAAAATTTTACATTTCGTACGACATCAGAATCATCGTGGGTTTCATTGTGACCAGGGCTTAACTGCTTTGCCATTTCACTATCAACTAGCCTTCTTTTTCGGGCTTTGACACAATTACTGTCCTCGACTATTTATTCAAAGAAGCCAAGCCGAAAGCGCTTTCATTTTTGGCAATCATTTTAGAACAAATGTCTAATTTCCCGACCGTTACCAATGTTACTTATTACTCGATCGTTCAGTACAAAGTTAAATTATATTAAATGTTTAGTTCACACGAAATGTGAATACAAGTTTACACAATAACTGAAATACATGGACCATGGACCATGCAGTTATATCCTGTTAATATCAGGGTAAACGAGCAATGTAAAATAAAGATCTTGGACCAGCAAAAGTTACCTTTTTAAAGGGATGGTTGAGTTTTGTTATAGAGGGCGCTACACAAAATATTTTTTTTGTGAGATAGTGAAAAACTGAGTGTCAAATTCGAAAGAGCATACAATTTCAATGGCAGAATAAACTTTATTTGATCAAAATCGGTTCAGAAATGGTTGAAATGTCCATAACCATAACCATTTATAATAATTGGGGCCCCATAATTATTCGATAATTTTGAACCAGCCGTTAAAAATCGTTTTAAAATGTTTGCTCTTTTCGAAAATTTACAAAGAGGTTTTTAAATAGTTGGTGATTATCTCTCTATCTAATCACTATTCTAACAAAACATGACAAGCACAATGTTTTATTTAAAATGGTTGAAACCAATACACATTTTAGAGAGCACCCTCTTGATTTTTAACGGCTGTTTTTAAATGATAATAGGCCTTTTACTTGGTCATTAGTAATGTTGTATTCCTTTCGAGCATGGTGGAGTTATAACTATTAGTTTGTAATGTAATGGTGCAGGTTTTGGTTACTAACATTTAGTTTTGACTAAAACAGTACTCTCTTTACCAAAACTCAACTACTAGCATCCTTTTAAAGAAAGGGTTGTGTTATATCCGAGCTCTTTATAACGAAGTTCCACTATAATAATTACACCAGGCTAAAGTTACAGCCCTTTTATACGTCGAAAAAACCCTGATTGCAATAACGATTCGAATCATGTTTACAATCACGTGTTTAATGTTATACATTTAAACAAGAAATCGGGATTAATGATCACCTATAAAATAGTTTGCAGAAGTTACTATGGTAGAAGTGTACTGTTGGAAATGCTGAAGATGTTAGCTAATTCACACATTGCATTATTGTTCAAATGTTATCGGTGTACCCCTTCCATTCATAGTATTATTATTTATTCGGCCAAAATTCAAACTGATGCAAAGTATACAAAATGCAAAATACAAACAATCAGTAAAGAAAGTGAAGGAAAGGGAGAAAAGGGACAGTTACAAGTGGGCCAGTGCTCAAAAAGTAAAATTCTTTACTATTGCCCGGAGACATGCGAGCCCTCACAAGTAACTGTCAAGAAAACATAAGGAAACATCTATATTGCATATATACATGTACATGTAGAACAAATTACATATTTAAAATAACAATATTGCAAAAATCAACAATACTAGCCTATGCCACCTCCTCCGGTCATAAATGAAATTAAGACTATAGTACAATATTTACTATAATACAGACAAATTTGAATTCCAAAAAATTGACTAAAATAAAATAGTACTAATAAGCATAACAAATTAAACAATGCTAGAAAATAAATTTCAACCAAGATATAACTGATTTACATTGATGGTAAAATACCTTATTAACAATTAACAATTACAATAAATAATATAATGACATATAATGCGACCAGCCCTTAAAACATAATAATAATATTTTTGCAAGGCAAAACAATGATATATATTACCAGTTATTAATGAGAGATAAACTTTAAACAGGCTAAAATCTGTATCATTGAGCAATTAAAAAGTGTAAACGTATTTTAATAATGCAAGACCAAAATTTAATTATATTAAGTACCATAGATGTAAAACATGTCTAAACTAAACCAAGTGAATAACAACCATATCAATCTGAGATGACTTCAAATCTGGAATTAAGTTATTAAGTTATGTACAGTAATTGCATCTATAACGATAATTTAATAAATCAGAATAGCATGTTAACAATAATAACGTATTAACATAGTTGTCTTACATCAAGTGTAAACATATTTAATAATGCAAGACCAAAATATAATTATATTAAGTACCATGAATGTAAAACATGTCCAAACTAACCAAGTGAAGTAAAGAACTAACATATTAATCTGAGACGTCTTCAAATCTGGAATTAAGTTATTATTTAAGTTATGTACCAAGTGAAGAACAAACATGTCAATCTGAGACGTCTTCAAATCTGGAATTAAGTTATTATTTAAGTTATGTACCAAGTGAAGAACAAACATGTCAATCTGAGACGTCTTCAAATCTGGAATTAAGTTATTATTTAAGTTACGTACCAAGTGAATAACAAACATGTCAATCTGAGACGTCTTCAAATCTGGAATTAAGTTATTAAAGGGGTAGTACAGTTTTGGTAAGGCTGAACTTTAGTAACCAAACCTGGACAGTAACATTATAAGCTAATAGTTATAATTCTACCATGCTCGAAAGGTATACAAAATTACAAACGACTAAGTAAAAAGCCTGTTATCAATAACAAAGAGCCATTAAAACACAAGATGGCGCTTTCTAAAAAGGCATCTGTTTCAACCATTTTTCATACCAAATTATGCATGTGATGTTGTATTGAAATAATTATTAAATAATAGAGATCATCAACAACTATTTAAAAAACGCTTTTGAAATTTTTTGAAAAAGTGCAAGCATTTTTTTAATTTTTTGAAAAAATCATCTAATTATTCGGGCCCCACATAATTATAAGATCAGATATATTTATTGATATTTCAGCCGTTTCTGGGTCGATTTTGACCAAATAAAGTTTATTCTGCCATTAAAATTGCATGTTCTCTTAAATTCGAAACTCAGTTTTACATTACCTCACAAACAAATTGTGATGTGCAGCGCCCTCTCTACCAAAACTAAACTACCCCTTTAAGTTATGTACAGTAAATGCAACAATAACGATAATTAAATGAATCAGAATATCATGTAAACAATAATAATGTATTAATATATTTGTCTTACATCAAGTACAAATTGCGAAAATGTACTGCTTACAAAAATTGCACTGGGCCAATTATACAGTGCAATTGTGTGTATTAAGATATCATTTCCAGGTTGGAATTATCTTAATTGCTATCATAATATAATATCGACGACTAGTCTACGTTGATCGGACAAACGACCAATTAAATACTCACTGCACGCCACTTCGTTCCAAGATGGCGACCGTCAACCTCAAATAATAGCGGGCGATGCCACATCTACCAATTCAAATAAATGGCTAGTCGGCGCGAATCTGACACACGACATATTTATTGTTAGTATTCTCACAACGTATGTCATCCAACGTCCAGTTTTTGAAACCAGCCAGCTGAGTGCAGTGTTCCTCTGATCCGTTTGGTTCATTGGGAGACCAATCTTCAATATAAAGAGACAAATGATAAAACAGAGGAAGTATATTGATATACGTTTCAAATGGAAATAAGAATGTATTCACTAAAGAACAGCGCATAGGTTCGTGCTGTAAGACACGTTGTTGTATGCCCATTAGTCAGTTATGATGTACTATCCCAAAATTATCATGGGCTATTTATGTTTACACATTAAAGGGATAGAATGGTTTCGGTTATACTGACTTGTATGAACTAAAAAGTGAAAGTTATCGTTTAAAACTAACATTACTATAATGTAATGGTGTTTGAATGGTTGTCAAATAAGTAAGCTGTTAAGTTGGCTGTTGTCATGCAAAAAGCAGCTGCAGTTAACACACTACATCGCCCTCTGTACACCTCACGTTTCAACAATGATTTTTCTTCAAAAAGTGTGAATGTGATGTTTGATTAGAATATTTATTCAATAATGAGATAATACAAAAAAAGTTAAAAACACTTCTGGTTTATTTGCAAAAGTTTGTATGACTTTTGTTAGATTGTTATTACAATAAAAAGTTGAACCCATTTATTCCGACTAGATAAATTTGTGGATATTTAAGCTTTTCCTGAAAGGATTTTGATCAAACAAAGATGATCCTGCCTTTGAAATAGTGTGCTCTTTCAAACGTTACACTCATTTGTTCATTACCTCAAACTTAAACAAAAAGCTTCTCCGTTTGCCCTCTAAACCGACTATCCGTTTCATAGATACATTATTAGTATTAAAACAAGGTATACAATGTTTGATTGTTTCATTTACTTCGATGACCTGATATCCGAGATTCCCGCGAGGTATTACCATACCATGACCATTGGCCGACGCCGTGCATGCGTGCATGGGATCCATACAGTAATCGCTTGTGCTCTGAGTCTTTACGTTATGCGTGATTGAATCATCGAACAAAATTCCTGTAATCGGGATTTAGAGCGCAACGCAAGAATGATGGTCATCTTTTATACAGGGTCACCATTTAAGCAGATCATTGAATCTGCTTATTAATTTATATACATGTGTTTCCTTTACACCGGAGATAACTTGATAAGACCTGTTTTCTACAATAGAGTCTACTGAAAGGTTAAGCACGGTATTGGACAAACTAAATTGTAGTAACAAATTGATGTTAAGTCGCTACATTTATTCTAATGGTATATTTATGCATATTTCAATTGTTTCTGTACCGATTTTGATCAAACATATTCAAGTGTAATACCATCGCATCAAGCGCCATCCAAACAATCAATTACTATCCCATTACAGGGATAGTATGTTAATTTCGCAATGGTTTTATTTTCGCGAATTTCGCGAATCA
Organism: Echinarachnius parma; assembly: GCA_037951105.1. Lineage (NCBI taxonomy): Eukaryota > Metazoa > Echinodermata > Echinoidea > Clypeasteroida > Echinarachniidae > Echinarachnius > Echinarachnius parma. Next base: position 63,111 of record JBAMJV010000918.1, on the reverse strand, counting down.
GTAGAGAGACGCGAAGTTAACAACACGCCCAAATATTGCCAGTCATATGTACGATCTTGTCAGCGGGCATTCGCATGCACTTGGTAGTGGATCTGGTAGCTACCGCATGAGAAAGCAACTGTCGAAGCTCAATTTATCTAGATCTAACCTGAACTAAAACTTCACCTCAATCTATTTCCTCTACGTTTGTGACTGCAAGGAATTTGGGAATAATAAAGCAAAAATGCGCGCAATAACACAAACAGCGCCATGTCTGATTCGCCTCTTGATTGTTGCACGTACTGCAAACTGTATACACGTATATGCGATTTTTTGCTGCTGCGCTTGCACATGAAGTTAACTACGTAATACGAATATAAATTAAATTGTATCGGAGTCATTGCTTCATTGCCATGTACACAATGATACTAAGTCATCGGCAAGTTGTAAACAAATGACGCTAGTTGGCAGAAAATAGCCCAAAATAGCGGCGCTATGACTATCAAATTCGTCAATGTGTGATGAAGAAACGATCCTATTTTCGTCGGAAATTGTGCAATCGAGGTAAACCTGAAAATTATGTTACCATATTTTCGTTAAAATCATGTCAGAAATGCTAAAACTGTATTTTATAAGATGATGTATTGTCATGAATGTGGCGCTGCATTTTTGTCACTACTTTTGAGTGAACTTTTTCCCAGCTGCGTGACATGCCGATCGCGAAATCAACAACGCGCGAAAATGACTGTCACCCTCTTATTCGCGAAACATATATGTAGCGACATTATTGGCGTATACAGTCAATGCCAATGATAATACTCACCTATGTAGTCACTTAGACTAGTACCGCTCCTGTCCCTCTCACAAGTCCACGCCCCATCCAAGTCATTGCAGTTGATCGCGTAACGCACTGGCCTTATGGCCGTCAAGCCTTTGAAGATATCGGTCTCCGCTTCGCTGTCCATCTGTAGAAGGGATGGATAGCGAGCTTGTCCGCCGTAGATAACAGGGTCAAGGCCAGCACAGTAGTCTCGTGCCCAGGTCCAGGTCGAATGTTTAACGGGGATGTAATAGCACTTCCCTGGGTGACTGAGCACCCATCCTTCAGGGCATGTCCACAACAGCTCATCTAAAAAGGATTGAAAATGAGACAATTCATATAAATTAATGTGAGCAAGTCACTATAAAAGCTGATTAGATACCAAGATAGTAAACTGCTACCGTATCACAGGTGTAGGTGCAGACACTGTTGTAGTTGATGTTGTCCGTGCAAGACACTGATCCGTTACTCTGGTTTGCGAGTGCAGGTGAGCACGTTATCCCTGTAATCGAATTGCTCGTATTAGCAATTAGCATACTAAGTAATAATGTTTATTAGAAAGGGCAATGTTTAGATTGATCTACAATTCACGTCATTCGCTGCAGTCAATTCGTTCTATAATCCCGAATTGTTTATCTCCAACATAAACAGGGAACCGCCTCTATACACATATTAGATTTCAGGAAAGATAGACAGGAAAAAACCTGATAAATAATACAAACTTACACCTGATTTTTAAGTATTCACCTGTTTTCTTCTCCTGTTTTCATTTTTTTTCGAGATACACCCCTTTGCCAAATAAAAGCCGAGTAATTCATCGCTGTGGTTCACTTGGCTGTATAACGGCAAGTGTGTTATAGTATGTTAAGTGCATTCATACCAAATTGTGAAATAATGGACTTTACCGCTTCTAAATGTATTAAATGTATTTGATAAATATCCTCTGACAAAAAGGTAACATTTATTTGATATTTTCAAAATGAGGTTGCAATGAATGAATGTGTACATGTGGGGCAGGAGTGGGACGGAACCCCGAACACTCCAAGAACCTACCCTGACAAACTGCCTGTGAGCCGGTCCAGCCAGACCTTGAACAGGTGCGGTGACTGCTACCCGATGCCAGGATGTACCCCGTATCACAGGTGTAGGTGCAGACACTGTTGTAGTTGATGGAGTCCGTGCAAGACACTGATCCGTTACTCTGGTTTGCGAGTGCAGGTGAGCACGTTATCCCTGTAATCGAATTGCCCGTATTAGCAATAAGCAGACTAATTAATAATGGTTATTATAATGAGCAATGTGTAGATCGATCTACAATTCACGTCATTCGCTGCAGTCAATTCGTTCTATAATGCCGAATTGTTTAACTCCAACATAAACAGGGAACTGTCTCTATACACATATTAGATTTCAGGAAAGATAGACAGGATAAAAACCTGATAAATAATTAAAATTAAATTTTACACTTAATTTACAAGTATTCACCTGTTTTCTTCTCCTTTTTCCATTTTTTTTTCGAGATACACCCCTTTGCCAAATAAAAGCCGAGTAGTGTTTTGCGCTGGTTTACTTGGCTGTATAACCACGGCAAGTGTGTTATAGTATGTTCAGTGCATTCATACCAATTTGGGAAATAATGGACTTTAGCGATTCTAAATGTATTAAATGTATTTGATACAATTCCTGTAACAAAAAGGTAACATTTATTTGAATATTTCAAAATGAGGTTGCAATGAATGAATGTGTAAATGTGGCGGCAGGAAAGGGACGGAACCCCGAACACTCCAAGAATTTACCCTGACAAACTGCCTGTGAGCCCGTCCAGCCAGACGATGTACAGTTGCGCTCACTGCTACCCGATGTCAGGATGTACCCCGTATCACAGGTATAGGTGCAGACACTCTTGTAGTTGATGGTGTCCGTGCAAGACACTGATCCGTGACTCTGGTTTGCGAGTGCCGGTGAGCACGTTATCCCTGTAATCGAATTGCCCGTATTAGCAATAAGCACACTTATTAATAATGGTTATTATAATGGGCAATCTTTAGATCGATCTACGTTGAAGTCTCTCCACCAACAACTACTTCCTGAGTCCTCGTAGTCAACCAAGTTGATATCCAGCTTGTGGTTCATCGAAATGATATTGATGGAGGAATAATTCAAGTCCGAAGATGTAGTCAAGGGATCTTTAACTTTCCCAAAATGGCATTATAAATACCAACCAACCTACTTACTAAACAAACGAAACGAAACAAACGATCAACCAACAATCTGATTTACAACAACAACAATAACAAAAAAGCAACAACAGCAATAACAAAAACAACAAGAGGAGACTAAGAATGAGTAGTCTTACCCTGTTCGCAGTTGAGTCCACTAGTTCCCAACTGGCAGTGGCACTTGTATGATGTCATGGTTTCCTCGCACCGTCCGTTATGACACGGGTTGCTGCCACAGTCTGAAAAAGGTGTAAATAAAATTGAGATCAGTTATATTTCTAAAGCTACACAGCAGGTTTTCAAACACACATGGCGAACACAAGCTATAATAGTTTATGCTATTAATTGGTCCCATTATCCTCTTATTAGAACATAAATGTAGTACACGTATATGTAGCGGCGGATGAATGACTTTTCTAGGAAAATACATGTCAACAAGGGTCGTTCAGAAAGTTTATAGCCCGACTTTGAAGGAGCAGTAAGTTGTTGCATCCAACAACTTACTTACTCAGATTTCTGCTTTGGAAGAAATATGTGCAAACACTATCGGGTACACAACTATTCACGCGAACGCTGGAGGGCGCCATTGTTAGGTCTGTGCCGAACCCACATGACTGTGATCGATCAATGATGCATTCATGTACTTATCTAGTTTTCACTGCACCAAACCATTGTTTGAATACTTGTAGACGCTTTGATGAGTCTGCAAATCAGTGAAAAATTTGTCTTGATCTTTTTGTTCGGCCATCCACACATACGTCAGAATTTGCGAAGCATGACGGTTAGTTGCACGAATATGGCCGCTCCCATCGTCTTTTGCTGCCGTAACAATTAGTAAAATGTGGGTATGTATTGTTCACAGAAGGATTTCATGGGATCCAGTATGCTGAAATTGCTAAGTCATGTATCAAATTAAATGTCTGTTCACCCTCTAAATGATAATAGTAGACGAAAGCCATAGTTTCATTGTCCTTTAAAGGGATCTAATAACTTTGTTTACATGTGCAACAAGTGATGAGTGGTTGATACAATGTATATCGTTGTTATCTGATATGTCCACTAAGTGTTGTGTGAAAATATCAAGTTAAATGGACGTTATATGGCCGAGTAATGAGCAAAATGAACAAAGTGATATTCAATAACTCATTGCATTAACTTTGTACACGGTTTTCGCGGTCCAGTGGATAAGTTAACATCTGAACACATCAATCGTAAATATCTTTTTTAACGAAAGGGACATTTGAAAAACCGAAACCTGTCCCATGCTTGTATTGTTAATACGAATACAGCAAGGTATGAGGGATTCGTTAGAATTCCAATTAGATTTTGAGGATTTGGACAATGTTACTATTAAGTTCCTAAGGTTTAGTGGTCGCAGTTAAGATTACAATTCGCCGTCTAAATTTTGAGTATTGAATTGAGGCTTTACTAAGGAATTTCCGACTTGTTTGCATATGCCGCTATTTTCTAGTTTTAAGTATCTAAACTTCTACCTGGAATTCGGCAGATGTGGATACCCGGAGGGATGCCGAGTCGGCTCTGTCGGCCACAGGTCTTCGCTCCCAAGTCTGCGAAGATCTGAGCTTGAGGTATCAGCTTTGGGATAGTCTGAACCATCTGGCGTCCTGTTGATAGGTTACCGACTTCAACTGGCTTGCATGGCAGCATGGGTAGAGTGTAGTTGAGCCCGTAGCCATCGCCACAATTTGAGCTTTCTACGTAGTCAGCTGCCAACGCAAGTTGGGCTTAATGGATAGATCAGATTCAACAGATGTTATACTTCTATTGTAGTTTTTGTTTACAAAATGTGCAGTTTCTATGGCATACATTATTACAGGCTTTAATAGGCTGCCATTAAAGAGTTCAACTAACTTTGTTTACATGTGCGAAAAATAATAAAATTGTTTGATATGTATATAGTTGTGCTCCGATATATCCACTTGGTAATTTGTGATATTTTCACGTTAACTGAATGATTGTGGCCTATTAATAAACGACAAATGCAAAGCAATACTTATGTGCGAACAATTTTACTGATATTAGGGTCCTACACAAATATCACCAAAATTGTATATTTCAATCTCATCACCAAAGGCATTTCAAAACTCAACCGTCTTTGATGAAAATCGGGGAACAGATTTGACGAAATGTGTACATGCACATGGCATCCAACGGCAATTTGAAGGCCTTTCATATAGCGCAAACGTAACAAAATAACAATTATTTGAATAATTTGACATGAATATTTACCAATTACAAGCAGATTGAAACCAAAATATACCGGAACAATCTTCCACCAGTTGAGAGTGGCTGCCATGACCTGTAAAATGGGAAATAAATCAGTAATATGAATATACAAATATTACACGGTAATGATTATTTTACGATTAAGTGAGGATATAATTATTTGTAACTCTCCGCGTGCTCTTTTCATAAGTTCTTGTTGTATGTCTGTATTGAATTTTTATTAGCCTCATTAGCCTTTCAAAAAGCAGCGATATAATTAAAATGTTACAGAAGAAATCTGAAAGAGTGATGACATTATAAATAGGAATCAAGTTACTTTGTCTGAATCGAACAAACTCAGAAGGATTTCACACGATGGCCAAGTCGTGATTGCAATTACTATTGGAATAATTTTTCACTTCAATCACGGTATTTTTTGACCGTGTGAAAGCAAACTCGAATCGTGGTCCGGAGGTGTCTTCTAGTCATGATTCACTCAAATTACATTTCCGACTTGACCTCCAAAACACGATTTGGTAGGCGAAGCTTACGTGACCTTACATGCAATTCCGCCAATAAACCGGGCGCTCTTTGCTTCGAGTGTAGTTCAGACCAGGGGGGGGGGGGGGGGGGGGGGGACTCAGATTATAGTCGGACGGGGGTGTGCGGCTGAGACCTCTGAACCCATTCCCTACATCCTAGGGTCCTTTTGCTGTAAATAGGTACCCATGTATAAGGATTTTTTGTGAAAAATGGACCCATGTCTAAGGATTTCAAACTTTAAATATAATTTTTTTTTTAGCTTTAATATACTGCAATGCCAAATCATTTTGCAGCTTCTTGATAACATTCTGTATTAGTAAACTGTACCATACTACATGTAGTTTACAAGTAGTTTACACACATATTGATGAAAAATGCCATGAAACATATACTGTGCTAGCACCTCTAGCATCTGTTTTAATTGAAGGACTTTTACTGTTTTAATTGAAAGATTTTTCAAATTACATTAACATTTTTGTTTGCAACTAGTATAAACCATTTTCAATCTGTTTCAATATGACATGATTTATCTTTTATGTTCTCTAAAATGCACCTTTCTTGTACTTTTTTTGTACACTTTTGAAACAGAGCTATTTTAAATACATGATGAATACGGGTATGAATACACACAAGGTCCAATAGATATAGACTGGGGCGGCGCCAGGGTATATTCTTAGGGGCGGCGATCAATGCAGACGTTGAGGGCGCGAAGCACCTGAGCGAGGGAGCGAAGCGACTGAGCGGGGGGAGGGTGTTGTCGCCCCTCCCACACCAGGGAGCTTTGGCAATTTGTACACTAAAATTGAGCTATCTGGTGAATATTGGAGAGGAAATTCTCAAATTTTCAAATGATAGAAAAAAGTGAATAGTCTTCAAATTATGGTAAAGTAATTTGCATAGATATGAATAATACGAATGAAGAATTGCTAAGAGGAGGATCGAGTACATGAAGCACTTTTAGAGAAATAAATGCCTTTTTTTTTTATACACAGTGTCATTTTGTTTTTTGTTGTGGGGGGTGGGGGGGAGATGGCATCATGGCACAATGATAAAAACAAACATGTTCGGAGGGCTAACAAGGGTGCGAAACCACAATCACACAGGGTCAATTAATTGTTAGGGATGCCTTCATATCAGTATTTTAAAAAAGTAAGCTTTTCATTTGGAGGTTCAGATCTCCCCCCCCCCCCCCCACCCAAAACCAAAAAAAAGAAAAAAAGGGGGGGGGTCGACTTATATATAATCACCCAATGTAAAATATTGTATAAGCGAGCGAGCAAAGCGAGCGAGCTTGAAAACATTTGCATTTTCCACATTCAAAAAATACCTTTTCTTTCGATATTTTTGTATGGGTATATATATGTTATGTGGCGTTATAAAGGGTAATATAGAAATACCCGACGTCGTGAAAATGATATGTTTGTATGCGAGCGAGCGAGCTCAATTTTTTTCTTCACGTTTTCACACCCCTTAACTGCCATTTATTCAATATGTTTGAACGGTAATATACATTCACCCAAGGGTGAGAAGTATTATCTATGCGAGCGTGCGGAGCAGGCTTGACAATTGTAGCAATTTTACATCGACAAATTATTATTTGTTTCAATATCATTTTATGGGTATATTCGTGTTATGTCTTATGATATGGCGTTAAACATGGTAACATTTAAACATTCGAGGTTGTAAAATATTATGTATTTTTATAATTTTTATAATTTTAGCAATTTCAATCCCAAAATAAATTTTAAAAAATTGTTTTAAATGTCTAAGGATTTGTCTTCAAAAAGTCACCCTTCCCAGCGGCACATTCCAGTAAATCCGATATACTTAAGTTCCCCCCCCCCCCCCCGGGAGTTTAGACTGTGAACGTTTTATCTTCGAGTGCAGTGCGTGCAATGCAGTACTAGTGCTCTCCTTCTCGAATTGACAGGTACAAAAAACACGTCTCCAGAATCGCGATTGTAATCACAGTTTTCACAGTTTGCATGAAGATTTGTTTCCTCGTGTGAAAGCGAGGCAGCATAATCATCGTGATTGTAAACATGATTCCAATCATGATTGCAGTCACGATTTGGCTTGTTTTTGAAAGGGCTCTTGTATGTCTAGTGATTTGTTTTCAGTTGTCTATCTTGTACTGAGATGATCAATTGGTAATATTTACTCTGAAAAACTCCCGTGCGTTATTTAGTTGTATATGCGATCTTATGTTAATGGGCAATGAAAGAGAAGTGTCAATCTTCGCTTATTACTCGGCAATATGACATTAATAACACCATACAGTGGACATATCAGATCACAAACATTTCTAGAAATTAAGAAAGTAGATTCTCCCTCATATGACCGTGACCCGTTCCAGAATGACTTGCAATCTAGTGTGAAGCCAGTCAGTAAATATACATGTCTTTTCCAATCGAATTTGCACATTCAGTCACATGATCTGACTTGCAAATGATTTATAGTCGATTGTAATTCTTTCTGCAACCGGGCCATGAGAACTAAATTGATTTGTTTCTTTGTTTAAATAACGATATACGGTAGTCCAGAAATTGAAGGTATTGGATGCCTGTAAATTGTCTAACTCCACGAAAATTTCTTGGAGCTTCCTCGTTTCTCTTCTACCGTGTTGCTTAGTTTATGGTGAGAGAAGAATAAAATAGGGTTAGATTTTGTCAAATGCCCCTTTAGTATGACGATATCTATCATTCAGCTCAAGAGCGTTAATGAACGGTCATAAACCTCATAAACGTCATACAGTTATTCGTTGTAAAAGCTCAGGCATATTTTCGCGCTTTAACCAGGAAAGCAGTGTTCTTCTTCAATGACAAGTAATTTTCGTGGAGTAAGACACTTTACCTGTTTACAGGCATAAACCATTCAGTAAATACACAAATAACTCAGTTTCCCTTTAATGATTACAATAAATTGGATGATAAAACTTACCATTATGGTAGTGTTTTTCTTTACCTCAGTATCGAACTGAATTTGATGTAGCAGTTAAGGCGAAGATGTTATATTGGAATAAGTAGTAATTTTGCAGGTGAGAGAAACTCTTGCTAGCAGGCCTCTGGCAACTGTGATGCGTATGCCTGGAACAAACCAAATCCAATGTGCGCATACAGGGCTGCATGTTGCGAACGAGCATGCGCAAAGCGGTAAATCATGAGTGGCCAATCGCAGCCAGCCGTACACTTGCCTATTAATAGACTTCAGTCGCCATGGTCGGAAATAAGCGGGTCATTTTTGTTTATGGGAAAGGGGACACAAGATTGTGATTGGCTCTATTTCCATTTTTGTAAATTTGATTTGTACATATTATAGCTTATCCTATCTAGCAGTCATGAACTAATAATGATATCCTTAGGTTCACGTTGTTGTTTTTTCCCTGGTGTCTCGTTATGGGAGAAACTAAAACAAAACATACAACCGTACACGTGGAACTTCACAGTGATGTTTGGATTATGTTACATGTTCCTACATTATTATGTTTTATTGCATGTTCTTTATTTGGGATACTTAATTGGTCTTCTAGAATAACAATAACACTACATCTATTTATCGATGAAATTTGTCACTTTTTGTAATGAAAGTTAAGATATTAAATGTTTTGCACTGTTCTATTAGAAGGAGCTGTGTCTAATAGGATTAGCTAGGATACACATTATCAACCATTCCACCACTTGGGGTGCACTCGTTCCATTCCCAAGCGGGAAATCGTAATGAGCCAATCACAGCCCGCCGTACATTCTCCTACCTATCTGGTCGATAATAACCGGGTTTTTATTAGTCGTTTGTTTTCTTTACCTTTCAAGCATGTTGGAGTTATAATTATTAGTTTGTACTGTAAGGGTGCAGGTTTTGGTTAATACAATTAAGTTTGACCGAAACTCAACTCTCCCTTTAAATTGTCAAAATCCTCAAAACATACTTGGAATTCCAGTGGTTCTCTCATAACTTATCATGTTCATATTAACAACAACATCACGGGACAGTATCAGTTTTATTTTCAAATTTTCATTTCGTTCAAAATATATCAACGATTGAAGTGTGTCTGTATGAAATTGTCTACGGGATAATTTCATCTGTGTACAAAGTCAGTACAATGAGTAAGTTATTTTTAATTTGCTTTAACGTGAAATTAGCGTGAAATCTTCACATATTACATTGTGGACATATCAGATCACACCAATATACATGTTATTGATCACTCATCACGATTTGCACTTGTCACCAAAGTTACTAGATCCCTTTCATTCCCGAAAGTGATATGTTTTGTTAAGTTTAGTCCGAAAATACCAAGAGTTTGCCCGAATATAAGAGGGTTTCACCCTATTGAAACATGAGTTTGTCCGACTGTGACATGGTGTTACCCAAATATGAAATGGTTTGGCCAAATATGAGATGTTCTTTGCCTGAATTTGTCCGTTTTTTTTAATTCCCGGAGGCTGTATTTGTGTGACCTGAGTGATGTGTGACAGTTCATGATTGTGTACACAGTTGAATGTCTTCAATAGACACTTTCACATCCGATCACTTCAATCATACATATCTGTATAACGAAGGAGAAATTTGGAACACTCACATCTATGCCGTGTGTTATTGGTAACACGAGTGCAACGAAGTATTTAATAACCGCTGGAGTTCTAAGTACAGTTCCTGGATTTCGAAAATGTATTTACTAGAGCCTTTTAACATAATATTTTAAATCCCCCGACATGGACCAAGACGACGCTTGCAATACAAGTTGGCACAATTTATGTTACATAATACTACAAAATATGGCTCAAGCCATCCGCACAATACGATCCGACGAACAACTACGTATCTGAACAAAAGCAAGACATGCGTATTTAAGCATGTATATTGGTTCAGATCCTTAATCTTTTGTCGGATCGGATCGGATCGGATTGTGTAGTGTGCTGTGGGCCTTATTTGTTTAACGGGACTGATAAATTGCATCACCACGATCACGCAATAATATTGCATGTTTGCTGTTCCCATGGTTACACGGTGAAAAGGCTCGGTTGTTAATCTTCATAATTATGGTGATGACAATTAATTACTAAATGATCCGTTACGGATATTAATACATCAATAACGCTGTCGCGTAGTCCCTAGTCGTGACAACAGTGGTCATAGTCCACTGACCCCGCGTCAGTTTATTTCATATACATGACTGTATTCCTGACGAGATACAACTGCTATTATAATGCTAATTAGTGCTTGACAGTCTTACTGAAAATATTACTATGACACAATAGCTCTCGCGCATACACACACACATACACACAAATAGGCACAGGCTTACACACGTACAAAAACAAACGAACACAAACAACACACCCATTATACACATCCATTCACAGACAGAAACTCACAATCAAACACACAAACACACACACACATGCACACACAAACACACACATACACACGCACACACAAGTACATACCCACACATACACACACGTACTCACGTACACACTCATAGATGCACACACATATTTTGGGGGTTTGAACCCCCCCCCCCCCCTTTACAACTTGTAGCTGGTCTCGAGACCACATTTTAGATTTTAGCGGTCTCGACCATCATTACCACAGAATTCTCAACGAATAGTCTTGGTCCGGAACTCGAAAATATTTGATTTATTAAACCGTGGCTAAATCGAGTCGATTCGTACTATTAAATCGTTGCGAGTCGTTGCGAGTCACCGTGAAAACCGTGAGTATGGGACTGGGACTTAACATAAAGCAAAAATAATATAGACTGATCAGTTCTGACTAATGTATTTATTTATTTTGCATAAGGCGAACCAAATCAAACATGGTACTTTAATACATTATATTATTAATATTATAATAATTTTTATTTCAGTACAAGTTTTTATTAGCATGATATGTATCTTTGCTTTTCTTATTTACAACATATAATTCAACGCCTACACATTGTATGTACTTTTTTATATTTAGCATTTATTATATACGTAGCAGTCACACCAATCATATTATTCTGCATATCATTTAAATTACCTTTGAATAAGTCAATAATAACATTCGCCTTAACTCATTTAGTGCCAATTTCGCATTTTTGTACTAAACAATGCACACAAATGCCATAGAGATGTACAATCCATGGCACTTAAAGAGTTAACTCGTAACACATGGAATATCCTTATTGAATTGATATAAATATCATGTTAATGGCTGAAAAAGTAAATAAGAATTTGAATATGAATATTTTGTAATTCAGTTAACCCTTAAAGAACGAGATATATTTCAAGGCAAAATTTATCATTATTTCCTTAATTATTTGGATAACTCAAAATTCGGTTCAACCTTTTAATGACATAAAAAGTAGGAAAATATTAAGATATTAAAACTTAAGACAAAGTTGCCATTTTGAACGCCAAAATCTATTTTGAAAATATGACAATGCGTTGCGAATTTAAGGATTTTCATAAAGTATAGAGATCTATGCAATAGTAAAAATCCTGACAATTAATAGCCATGTTAGTTGAAGGATAATAATGTATTATTCATTAACCTATTATTATTATCAGTATTGTGTTATCTAATTTGTAAATAAGCCAACCATGTTAAATAATAAGGTCCTTATTTGGATTGATACGCTTTTATCATGAATTCAGATTGAGTATAATACAATATTGGTTAAAGGGGTACTATAGTTTTGGTAGAGAGGGCGCTGCACATCACATTTTTTGTGAGGTATTCAAAAACTGAGTGTCGAATTTGCGAGAACATGCAATTTTAATGGCAGAATAAACTTTATTTGGTCAAAATCGGTCCAGAAACGGCTGAAATATCAATAAATATATCTGAACCTATAATTATTTGGGGCCCAAATAATTAGACGGATTTTTCAAAAAAAAATTAAAAATGCTTGCACTTTTTCAGAAATTTTCAAAAGCGTTTTTTAAATAGTTGTTGATGATCTCTCTATTTAATCATTATTTCAATAAAACATCACATGCATAATTTTGTATGAAAAATGTTTGAAACCAATGCCTTTTTAGAGAGCGCCCTCTTGAGTTTTAATGGCTCTTTTATAATGATAACGGGCTTTTTACTTAGTCGTTGGAATTTTTATATTCCTTTCGAGCATGTTGGAGTTATAACTATTAGTTTGTAATGTAATTTTGCGCCGGGTTTGGTTACTAAAATTCAGCTTGACCAAAACTGTACTCTCTTTACCAAAACTCAACTATCCCTTTAAAAAATAGTTATAACTCCAACATGCTCGAAAGGAATATAAAATTCCAACGACTAAGTAAAAAGCCTGTTATCATTCAAAAAGAGCCTTTAAAACTCAAGAGGGCGCTCTCTGAAAAGTCATTGGTTTCATCCATTTAAGATAAAATATTGTGCATGTGAAGTTTTGTTGAAATAGTGATTAGATAGATAGTCAACAACTAATTAAAAACCTCTTTTTGTAAATTTGTGAAAAGAGGAAGCATTTGAAGAAAAAAAACATTTAAAGGTACAGTTTTGGTCAAACTGAATTTTAGTAACCGAAACCTGCACCATTACATTACAAACGAATAGTTATAATTCCACCATGCTCGAAACGAATACAAAATTACAAACGACTAAGTAAAAAGCCTGTTATTATTTAAAAAAGAGCCGTTAAAACTCTAGAGGGCGTTCTCTAAAAACTCATTGATTTCAACCATTTTAAATAAAATATTGTGCATTTGATGTTTTGTTAAAATAGTGATTAGAAAGAGAGAACATCAACACCTATTTAAAAAGCTCTTTTGTAAATTTGTTAACGGCTGGTTCAAAATTATCGAATAATAGTGGGGCCCCACAAATATTACAAATGGTTATGCTAATGGATATTTCAGGCATTTCTGAACCGATTTTGATCATTTAAAGTTAATTCTGTCATTTAAATGGTATGCTCCTTCAATGTTGACACTCAGTTTGTCATTATCTTTTGTGTAGCGCCCTCTATACCAAAACTCAACTATCCCTTTAAGACATGCGTGAATGATGCTTAGTCACTTGTTTTTACCATATTGTATAACCATGTTCAAAGAGATAAAATAGTTCTGGTCATACTGAATTTAATGAACTAAAACGTTTAAGTATCTTGAAAAACGTTTTTAATCTTGAAAAACGTTTAAGATACTTGAAAATAGAAAAGCAATATTAGTTTTCTCCAGTTACTTTGTGTACAATGCAAATGTATGATTTGTCTTACAATAATATGTTAAAGGGATAGTTGAATATTGGTCAAACTTAACTTTAGTAACCAAAACCTGCACCATTACGTTACAAAATAATAGTTATAACTTCACCATGCTCGAAAAGTATACACAATTACAAACGACTAAGTAAAACCCCTATTATAATTCAAAAAGAGCCGTTACAACTCAAGAGGGCGCTCTCTAAAAAAATAATTGGTTTTAGCCATTTTTCATACAAAATTGTGCATTTAATGTTTTGTTAAAATAATGATTCAATAGACATATCATCAACAACTTTTTAAAAACCTATTCAGATTTTTTTCAAAGTAGTCTTCAAGCATTTTTAAATTTTTTTCTGAAAAGTAAAAATATCCCCTGGTGAAGAATCTTTGATTAAAAATATGTTTATGGATATTTCAGCCGTTTCTGAACCGATTTTGTTCAAATAAAGTTTATTCTGTCATTAAAATTGTGTGTTCTTTCAAATTTGACAGTCAGTTTTTCATTATCTCACAAACAAATATTTTGTGAAGTGCCCCCCTATACCAACACTCAACTATCCCTTTAAGTTTAATGAAGAATGACCTCTTATATCTAACATTTAATTACTAAGTCGCCTTATCCGATATTGATATGATTTCCGGGTTTAGTGTATTCTACCATCAAATAATTATGATCAAACGGGTAAATCAAGTATGTAGGTCTTCATTTAAGTTGACATGGTTGAGAGGGGTAAATACAATCATTTGCAAAAAGTTTGTTCATGACACCATTTAATGTTGTACATTTAAACAAGAAATCGGGATTCATGATCACCTATTAAATAGTTTGCAGAAGTTACATGGTTACTATGGTAGAAGTGTACTGTGGGAAATGCTGAATATGTTAGCTAATTCACACATTGCATTGTTTCACCAAATTTGTTCAAATGTTATCGGTGTACCCCTTCCATTCATATTATGTGTATTAAGATATCATTTCCAGGTTGGAATTATCTTAATTGCTATCCACATATTATATCGACGACTAGTCTACGTTGATCTGACAAACGACCAATTACATACTCACTGTACGCCAATTCGTTTCAAGAAGGCGACCGTCAACCTCAAATATAGCGGGCGATGCCACATCTACCAATTCAAATAAATGGCTAGTCGGCGCGAATCTGACACACGACATATGTAAGGTCCCAATTCTCACAAGGTATGTCATTCAACATCCAGTTTTTGAAACCAGCCAGCATAGTGCAGTGTTCCTCTGATCCTTTTGGTTCTCCGGGAAACCAATCTTCAATATAAAGTGACAAATGATAAAACAGAGGAAGTATATTGATATGCATTTTAAATGGAAATAAGAGTTTATTCACTAACAGAGACAGTGAATAGGGTCATGCTGTATGACACGTTATTGTATGCGCATTAGTATTATTATGTAATATGCACAAACGATCATGAAATCTTTATGTTATGAATTAAAGGTGTGAATGTGATGTTTGATACAAATAAATATTACATAATCAGATAATCATAAAAAGTTGAAAAACATCCTGGTGTATTTGCAAAAATGTATATGACGTTTAAATATTGTTATTCTTTCCTGAACGGTTTTTTATCAAACCGAAAGTGTTTTAGACGTCTCCAATTGCATGATTGCAATCACGATTGGAGTTATTTTTCACTCCAATCACGGTATTTTGGACCGTGTGAACACAATCTAGAATCACGAATCGTGGTCCAGAGGTGTTTCTAATCATGATTCACTCAAATCACAGTGCGAATCGGTAGTGTAAACGTCTTGACGTCCAAAACATGATTTGGGAGGCGGAGCTTACGTGACCTTTACCGGCACTTCCGCCGATAAATCGGGCGCTCTTCGCTTCAAATGCAGTCATGCAGTGTAGTATTAGTGTTCTCCTTAATAGTAAATATATTACTCATTGCGGATATAGTATCGAAAATAATATCGCTAGTGATATCGTCGCTGGGCAATTAAAAGGACAAATTGACGGTATCGATAGCAAAAAACGATACTTACTTTTTTGGAAGAAACAACATTTTGACATTTTGGGCAATTATATTTTTCAAATGCCAAATCCAGTAATATTGTTAAGTGAAACAGTAATGTAGGCTATAAAGCGATCAAGTCGTTTAATTTGGCCTACGCTCAGTTCTTTTTAACGGAGTTATTTACGCATTTCTGAATTTGCCCTTTTTACATGCACGATATCGCGTCGATATTGGGCATGAAAAAGGACAAAACGCGAATTGCCCTTTTACGCGTATTGATAATGCACAGGCAATGCGCGCGACTAGGCGCAATAATGGGCAGCTAAAAGGGCAAATCCATTTTTGTCCTTTTTATTGCCCATATCATATGCGCGTTTAGTCGTGTATGCCAAACATGCAAGGGTTATTTCGTAGTCACTTGAATTAAAATTGGTTAAACTTGTGGCCGTACGCATGTGCGGATATTGTGATCAATGCTATATTCTTACGGAAAAGTAGTAAAATAACACATTTCATTCGTTATACATTGATTCTTAACCAAATAACACCTCTCGGCAGTTCGTGAAAACGATTTTGTCCTTTTTGTTGCCCAAATACGCGCAATTTTGTCATTTTGTCCTTTTGTTATTTTTGATTTTCTCAAAAAGTGGGGCACATATGGGAATTCTAAACATATCATCGGATGGGTTTTAAAGAACTCTATCTGAAAATAAAATAAAAACAAAATCGATATTTGACGATAATATCGGCCATTTTGCCCTTTTTATTGCCCAGCGACGATATTCGTTTGTCTCGCAATGTATGGTCAACAAGGGATCTAAAAGAACACGACGTTTTGTGCGCCGCTGCAATATTTCGTCAGGTGATATAATCTTGTTGTTGTTGTTATTAAAAAAATTGGCGTTGCATTCAAATAAGAATATTTTACCCCAAACATTACTTCTTTTTTTCATAATTAAATTTTCAAAACTCAATTTCAAAATTAAAGAATAATACAAAAATTTAAAAAAGGAACAAAAATAATAATAATTCTGTCCATTGCACTGATCCGCTCAACCTACAGTCCGCTTTCTGATGGTATAATCTTGCTAACCCGGCTATGTACGTTTAGCTTCTCGGCACAAGTCCTAGGCAACTCATATACACAGAATGCAGGCGGGGGGTGCATAGTGCCAGAAACATTACACCGAAAAATTAAACTATAATATATTTATAAACAATATCTTACACATACTGTAAGCACTTACATTTGGAGCTTAATCTAAAATAAGTTTAACCCGTCACCAGTTAGTGTGGAAAAAAAAAAAAAACATACACATACACATACACATATTATATTCATAACTTCTACAACACTTTAAATGTATTTGTTCTCTTTATAAATATCATATATCATATATTATATGGTTGTAGTAGTACGTGAGTTAGTTAGTTTTTTTGTTTAAATGGCGACTCAGTCAAAATTGACTATTTACGCCATGTCTATATAATTGGCCGAAGGCCAAACATATACAATGGGCAAGGCGTTTGGCACCTGACTAGTGCGAATGCACTAGTTCGCGGAGGCCACGAAAAACCCCCATCGTGATGGGGGAAACGTGGTTGCGTCCGTGGATGCCAAACGAGGGCGCACTCCCTGTCTCCATGTAAAAAAAATAATAATAATTTAAGTATTAATCTTTATAATCATTCCCACCTACGGTTATCAATATGTGCGCACCCGCGCTCACACCAATAAACGCATGCAAACATATATAATAGCCAAAGGAGCTATCATTTTTTTTAATTTTTATAATGCATATATAAATTTATATATCTTTTATAATATATTATGTATATTATGACCACTATCATCGACAGAATGTACGCACCCGCGTCCAATCTGAGGAAAATATTTTATTTTATTATATATATTATGTATTTGTGTGTATCTGTGTATGCGCCCCCGCGCATTTCACCGAAACAAATTCATATATATATCAAAATCTAGTCTATAAAACATATGTGCACCCCCGCGCACAGGCATGTGTATTTATATCTATACTACAAGTTTACAGAGTATGTGTCTATATCTCATTTATAAAGTGTCTGTGCACCCCCGCGCACTTATATATATAATCTTTACTACATATTTACAGAGATTGAATGCCTTCTGGAGTAGCATCATCAATCCGGACGCACCCGCGCTCGGTCTGACGAGAAACTACTCTATAAGCAACTATTACTATGTATGTACAGGGAAACCCCGTTATAACAAGCTCGCTTATAACGAGGTACCGTTTATAACGAGGAGAATCTGTTTTGGCCTGATTATAACTGTGTGTTATCCGGGGTTTCCCTGTATTTATATCTCATCTATAAATAATGTGTGCACCCCCGCGCACTAAAACATATATTTATAACTTATCTATACACTAACCAACAAAGTGTATACCTTCTAGGACATTATTAGTACGGACGCACCCGCGCTCGGCCTAATGTCATCCTATTTTATTCACAATTATTATATTATATATATATATCATTTTTTTTCTTTCTTTTTCCCCTATAAGTAATTTGTGGATCCCCGCACAATAACTAAAATAGTATCATATTATGCATATAATATATTCAATATAAAATTAATATCTACAGGTACCTATGAACATACATTTTCAGTCAAATTGTATGCCTTCTTATGGCATTATCATCATGACTATAGTATTTGTATATAACAATATATGTATATCTATATTACACATTTAAATAGCTCGTGAGCCTTCTAGAGTAGTATCATCACACCGGACGCACCCGCGCTCGGTCTGACAAGAGGCTACTCTATCTACAACTATATGTATCTCTGTATTTGTATCTATAATATACATTTACAAGGGTGTATGCCTTCTAAATCATTATTAGTACGGACGCACCCGCGTTCGGCATAATACAAACCTGATGACAGTATATATCAATATCAATATATTTGTTTTATATTAATTATAATATTGTACACGTACACTATCTATATATACAAATAAACCACATGTGCTCTTTTTACAGTCAGAGCGTACTACAGCTTGTGTATACTACTATATAGTGAACATATTATCATCAGATTAAACGCACCCGCGCTCGGTCTGAGATAAATGTAAATTATTAACAACTATTAAATATAAATGTATCTATAATAATATATTTAATTTATTACAATTTTTAACTAGTGTATGAACGCAATTGCGTTCAAATAAATGTAAGTACCAATAATATTGTTATTACACTTCTTGTCAGCAGATTGCACGCACCCGCGCCCAATCTGAGGACAATATATATAATATATATGTATTTGTATTAATTATGATATTGTACACCTGCACATTCTATATATACAAAGAAACGCATGTGCTTTTTTACAGTCACGGACGAATTTTGTCTATGAATATTCAGCGTTTACTTTAAAGATTTAAGGATCGCTCCTTTCACAGATTTATAGTACTTTTTTTGATTTTTGAAGTGCACCCCGTCCGGGCAGTACTCCGCGAAGGGGTTGGCTAATCTGGAGTTTTTGTGGTTCCAAAATATGGTCGATGGGGATAACAGTATTGGAACCACTCCATTGATTAGCCGCACGTGAGTAGTACGTGATATAATCTAATGTAAGCAATCGTGTGTTATACTCTTCGGGCGGCTCCAAACGCACTATCTCGCATGAGCGAGTACGTTCGTAATTGGTCAATAAGGGGCAAGGCTTATTGGCCGGCGCACACGGGTGCTCAGCCAATCAGCGGGCCGCTGGCTCGGCTCGCTTGCTCGGCGGGAACAATAGCGTGCTCAACCAATCAACGGGCCGCTGGCTCGGCTCGCCCGCTGGTTGGAATCAACCGGTGCGGGCCGGCTGGTCGGGGAGCGTCATGGCGACGTATCGTACGCATCCAAAATTCTGGAATATCGAACCCGTTGTCTCTGTTGAAATTACTGGGATTGAGGCGGATATGTATAGCTTCTGTTACCCTACGTGTGTACCAATACCGTTCCTGGGAAAGGCACTGAACCCCGTCCCAGTCTAGCTGATGCTGGTTGTCCCAAGCATGTTCGGCTACGGCTGAGTTGTCAGTTCGGCGGAGCCTGACGTCCCTCTTATGCTCAGTGAGTCTTTCTGAAATCGGTCGGGCAGTCTCATCGATGTAGGATATATCACATCCTTTACAGGGGATGTTGTACACAATGCCGTCCCGTCTGTGTTGAGGAATTGGATCCTTGGGCGTGTTAGTTGCTGGCGTAGGGTGGTATCTGATCTGAAGACCGTTCGGATGCCATGGCTCTCTATGCGGCGCTTGAGTTGTTGGGAGACCCCATCAATGTACGGCAAGACTGTGAAAGTATTGTATTCCTTCTGATGCTTGGGTTCTGTCGTTCTCTTCTTGGTGTTGTGTACAAAACGGCGTGGGTAACCGTTAAGACTCAGGGCATTGCGGACACGGGTCCGCTCTCTGCATGGCTGTTGTGGACTTGTCACAATGCGTGATGCTCTGTCAAATAGACATTTCACTAGACCTCTCTTCACCGATATGGGATGGTAAGAGTCAAACGCGGCTATGTACTGGTCTGTGTGGGTAGGCTTCCTGTAGACTGAGGTGGAGAGCCTATAGTTGTCGTGTCTGTGAACTAAAGTGTCCAATAATGCTATCTTCTCTTCGCACTCCATCTCCGATGTGAACGGGATGGATGGTTGGCGGCTATTCATATGTTTGAGCAGATTATCTGTTTCAGAGCTGGAGACTATGATGAAGGTATCATCTACGTATCTCTCCCAAGCACTAGGAATGCAAGAGAGGGGACATGTGTCTAGCGCTTCTTCTTCGAAACTCTCCATGTATAGGTTGGCCACGACAGCCGAGACCGGACCGCCCATGGCTGCCCCTGCCATAGTATGAACCTTTATACAGAAAGTATGTGGATCGAAGGACAAATTTGAGGAGTTGGGTGAGTTGCTCCGGTGAGAGTGTGGTACGGGTGGGCAAACTGCTGTCTGATTGCAAGCGTTGCAAGGCAGCTGCGCCCTCAATCGGTACATTGGTGAAGAGGGAAACTACGTCAAACGAGACCAATTGTTTGCTCTGCTATGAACTTTGCAAAACCACTCCTTGTTTGATTGACAGGTATGTCTCCAGAAACGCAATTGTAATCACATTTTGCACAGTCTTGTTTTGTCGTGTTAAAGCAAGGCAACATAATCACCGTGATTGTGAACATGATTCCAATCGTGATTGCAATCACGCGTCTAAAAGCACTCCAAGATGATCTTGCTATTTAAATAGTGTACTCTTTCAAATGTTAAACTTATTTGTTCATTACATCAAACTAAAACAAAAAAGCTTCTCGGTTTTCTCTTCAAACCAACTACTACTTTCATAGAATCATTATCATTATCAAAACAAGGTATACAATGTTTGATTGTTTCATTTACTTCGATGACCTGATATCCGAGATTCCTGCGAGGTAAAACCATACCATGACCATTGGCCGACGCCGTGCAAGCGCGCATTGGATACGTACAGTAATCGCTAGTGCTCTAAGTCTTTTTGTTATGCGTGATTGAATCATCAAACAAAGTTCCTGTAATCGGGATTTAGAGCGCAACGCAATACATATTGGATATATATTAGGATAGCTACAGAATGATGGTCATCTGTTATGCAGGGTCACCATTTAAACAGATCATTGAATCTGCTTGTTAATTTGTATACATGTGTTTCCTTTACACGGGAGATAATTTGATAAGACCTGTGTTGTATCATAGAGTCTACTGAAAGAATTGGCACAGTATCGGACAAACTGAATTTTAGTAACAAATTGATGTTAGGTCGTTACATTTATCTCAATGGTATATTCATGCATATTCCAATTGTTTCTGTACCGATTTTGATCAAACATAGTCTTAAGTGTAATTACATCGCATCACGCGCCATCTAAACCATACATTACAATCCCATTACAGGGACAGTATTATAATGGCAATGACAATGCTCACCTATGTAGTCACTTAGACTAGTACCGTTTCTGTCCCTCTCACATGTCCATACCCCGTCCAAGTCATCGCAGTTGATCGCGTAACGCCATGGCCCTATGGATATGATTGCCGCCAAGCCTTTGAAGATATCGGTCTCCTCGGCGCTGTCCATCTGTAGAAGAGATGGGTAGCGAGCTTGTCCGCCGTAGATAACAGGGTCAAGACTAGCACAGTAGTTTCGTGCCGGGGTCCAGGACGTCTTAATTACGGGGATGTAGTAGCACTTCCCTGGGTGACTGAGCACCCATCCTTCTGGGCATGTCCGCAGATCTAAAAAAGATCGAAAATGAGACAATTCATATAAATGAATGTGAGCAAGTAACTATAAATTAAAGCTGATTAGATACCAAGATAGCAAAAAAAAGGTGTGGTGGCAATCTGAGTATTATCTGGTAAGAACTTGGCTTGTTTATGGGCCCCATTATAGGCAGCCAATCTGGATCCTTTATGGGCCAATATGGGGCACACTTGGCCGAGATAGGTTCCATGTGGACCCCTGTACATTTGCACCATGGGTTTGACCTGGGCTCCATTTGGGGCAAGTGGGTTTTGTATGAATGTGTAAATGTGGGGCAGGAGAGGGACGGAACTCCAAACACTCCAAGAACCTACCCTGACAAACTGCCTGTGAGCCGGTCCAGCCAGACGCTGAACAGGCGCGCTCACTGCTACCCGATGCCAGGATGTACCCCGTATCACAGGTATAGTTGCAGACACTGTTGTAGTTGATGGTGTCCGTGCAAGACACTGATCCGTTACTCTGGTTTGCGAGTGCAGGTGAGCACGTTATCCCTGTAATCGAATTGCCCGTATTAGCAATAAGCAGACTAATTAATAAAGGTTATTATAATGGGCAATGTTTAGATCGGATCACTTAGCTCCTAACGTGCCACGCTCGCATTTTTGAGATTTACAATATACACAAATGCCATCGAGTCTTAACATCCCTGGCACGTTAAGAGTTAATATGTAACTACTTAAATATCCAGTAAATACTTATTGAAATCCACACCTGTGAATTCGGCCAAAATAATTATCGGTTTCACATGCAACCGGATTATGCTTATTATTTATGCTTAGATTAACCTTTTATCGGGTACGGGTTAATCAAGTCACCCGTACAACCAATTTTTGTTTAACCACAGTTACAAATTACTTCACTAGTTAATCCCTTTAATTAACATGGCAAGCATTTCTGTGTCGGTAGTGCATGCCAACCATCAATGGCATGTGAAATATAACAAGAGTACAATGGTTCAACTACTGATCGTCTTTTAGGTATAGCGTACTTAGATACATTTAGTAGAGTACCGAACTGTCATCTAAATGTTACTGAAAAGCAAAATGAGATTACCGATGCTGCAATTACTGCCAGTCCAGCCGGGCTCACAGGCGCAAGTGAAGCCATCCAGTGTGTTATTACACTGCCCATGTGCGCAGGCCTGGTTGTCCAAACAGGCGTCGATTCCTGTGAAAAAGGAAACTCCATCAATATATTATTGGAAAACAGGGAAAGTGTGGAATGCCTCTTTGACGACTTTGATGATCATGTCCTTCATTGGTTTTCTTTAAGTCTGATCTATAAAAATACAATATAGCTCACATTGTGATATCATACAGATGTTTACTGTAGAAGGGGGAACATCACGGAACGTTATAGTTCTGGTTCTAGTTCTATGATAATACTTATCAACGCCAGTTCATCATCTATATATGGGGATAACAGTTCCTGAGAAAGAAACTAATTGGTTTATGGGGACACCTTGAACTGCTCCAAAGAGGGCAATTCGATGATGTTTTGAGGTAGCTCGTCCCAGTCCTTAAGTGCTTACTCCCTTGGTTTGATGTTATCCGGTATCGGAATCGTGATATTGTTATTCACTATCTTATAGAAAATTAACAGTCGAACCACTTTCCCTCTCTCTTCCACAGTTGGGAGGTTAATTTGTTCTCTCATGGATGTAAGACTGGCATCACGGTGGTAGTTTCCGCATATGAAGCGTATTGCAACTTTTTGGATCTTCTCTAGTCGGTCTATCTGAGTATGCTTGTTGGGGTCCCATACGACTGAAGCATACTCTTGCTGAGACCGTGTGAGAGAGATACATGTTTTTTTTTTTCACTTCTGCTGTACATTGTTTTCCAAGATTTCTCCGGATAAATTCAAGGGTTTCCGTGGCTTGTTTGTAACCGCATCTACATGCGATTACCAGTTTAGACGCTTATGTAGCTCGATTCCAAGATATGCTATGCTGGCTACACCTCGGAGATCATAACCCCTCATAGTATAAGAGTGTGTAATGGAATTACTCTTCCTATGAGTTCGCATTAGGTACAATTTATGGCATTGAATTGCATTTGCCTACGATCAGCCTACTCCAAAAGTCTGTCCAGATCTGATTTGAAGTTTAACCGCGTCATCTACAGATGTTATACTCCGCATCAAAAAGCAATCGTCCACAACAAAATGTGATGGTAGAATCGAACTCATCACAAATGGCATTTATAAACGAGAGAAACATCATACGACCTAGAACTGTAACCCTGAGGCAGTTCTGATATGACGTGAACCGACGTTGAAGTCTCTCCATCAACAACTACTCCTGAGTCCTCGAGGTCAACCAAGTTGATATCCAGCTTGTGGTTCATCGAAATGATATTGAAGGAGTAATAATTCAAGTCCGAAGACGTAGTCAAGGGATCTTTAACTTCCCCAAAATGGCATTATGAATACCAACCAACCTACTTACTAAACAAACGAAACAAACGATCAACCAACAATCTGATTAACCAATCAACCAACCGACCAGAAGAAGAAGAAGAAGAAGAAGAAGAAGAAGAAGAAGAAGAAGAAGAAGAAGAAGAAGAAGAAGAAGAAGAAGAGAAGAAGAAGAAGAAGAAGAAGAAGAAGAAGAAGAAGAAGAAGAAGAAGAAGAAGAGAAGAAGAAGAAGAAGAAGAAGAAGAAGAAGAGGAAGAGGAAGAGGAAGGAGAAGAAAAAGACGACGAAGAACAAGAACAACAACAATAACAAAACAGCAACAACATCAACACAAAAACAACAAGAGGAGACTAAGAATGAGTAGTCTTACCCTGTTCGCAGTTGAGTCCACTAGTTCCTGACTGGCAGTGACACTTGTATGATGTCATGGTTTCCTCGCACCGTCCGTTGTGACACGGGTTGCTGCCACAGTCTGAAAAAGGTGTAAACAAATTGAGATCAGTTATATTTCCAAAGCTACACAGCAGATTTGCAAACACACATGACGAACACAAGCTATAATAGTTTATGCTATTAATTGGTCCCATTATCCTCCTATTAGAACATAAATGTAGTACACGTAGATGTAGCGGCGGATGAATAACTTTTCTAGGAAAAGACATGTCTACAAGTACAAGGGGCGTTCAGAAGGTTTATAGCCCGACTTGAAGGAGCAGTAAGTTGTTGCATCCAACAACTTACTTACTCAGATTTCTGCTTTGGAAGAAATATTTGCAAACACTTTCGGGTACACAACTATTCCACACGAACGCTGGCGGCCGCCATTGTTAGGTCTGTGCGGACACCACATGACTGTGATCGATCAATGATGCATTCCTGTACTTAACTAGTTTTCACCGCACCAAACCATTGTTTGAATACTTGTAGACGCTTTGATGAGTCTGCAAATCAGTGAAAAAATGTTCTTGATCTTTTTGTTTGGCCATCCACACAGACGTCAGAATTTGCGAAGCATGTCGTTAAGTTGCACGAATATGGCCGCTCCCATCGTCTTTTGCCGCCGTAACAATTAGTACAATTTGGGTATGTTCACAGAAGGATTTCATGAGATCCAGTAGGCTAAAATTGCTAAGTCATGTATCAAGTTAAATGTCTTTTCACCCTCTAAATGATAATAGTAGCCGAAAGCCATAATTTCACTGACCTTTAAAGGGATCTAGTAACTTTGTTGACATGTGCAAAAAGTAATGAGTGGTTGATACAATGGGTGATTTCAAGTATGGTGTTTAGGGCTGGTGTTAGTGTTTATCAAACTGGTGTTTGTGTGTAATAAACACTAACACCGGCCTTAAACACCATACTTGAAATCACCCAATGTTTATTGTTGTTATCTGATATGTCCACTGGGTGTTGTGTGGAAATGTCAAGTTAAATGGACGTTATATGGCCGAGTAATGAGCAAAATGAACAAAGTGATATTCAATAACTCATTGCATTCACTTTGTACATGGTTTTTGCGGTCCAGTGGATAATTTAACATCTGAACACATCAATCGTAAATATCTTTTTAAGGAAAGGGAAATTTGAAAAACCGAAACCTGTCCCATGCTTGTATTGTTAATACGAATACAACAAGGTATCAGGGATTCGCTAGAATTCCAATTAGATTTTGAGGATTTGGACAATGTTACTAAGTCCCTAAGGCTTGGTGGTCGCAGCTAAGATTACAATTCGCCGTCTAAATTTTGAGTATTGAATTGAGGCTTTACTAAGGAATTTCCGACTTGTTTGCATATGCCGCTATTTTCTAGTTTTAAGTATCTAAACTTCTACCTGGAATTCGACAGATGCGGGAACCCGGCGGGATGCCGAGTCGGCTCTGTCGTCCACAGGTCTTCGCTCCCAAGTTTGCGAAGATCTTAGCTTGAGGTTTCAGCTTCGGGATAGTCTGAACCATCTGGCGTCCTGTTGAAACGTTACCGAGTTCAACTGGCTCGCAAGGCCGCATGGGTAGAGTGTAGCTGAGCCCGTAGCCATCGCCACAATCTGAGCTTTCTGCGTAGTCAGCTGCCAACGCAAGTTGGGCTTAATGGATAGATCAGATTCAACAGATTGTATACTAGTATACTATTTTTGTTTACACAATTTGCAGTTTCTATGGCATACATTATTACATGCTTTAACAGGCTGACATTAAAGAGATCAAGTAACATTGTTTACATGTGCGATCAATAATAAAATATGTTTGATATGTTTATAGTTGTGATCCGATATATCCACTTGGTTTAGTATGATACTTTTACGTTAACTGAATGATTGTGGCCTATTAATAAACGACAAATGCAAAGCAATACTTATATATGTGCGAACCATTTTACTGATACTAGGGTTCTACATAAATATCACCAACATTTTATATTTCAATCTCATCACCAAAGGCATTTCGAAAGTCAACCGTCGTTGACGAAAATTGGGGAACAGATTTGACGCAATGTGTACATGCACATGGCATCGAACGGCAATGTGAAGGCCTTCCATATAGCGCAAACGTAACAAACTAATAATTAATTGATTATTTACCAGTTACAAGCAGATTGAAACCAAAATATACCGGACCAATCTTCCACCAGTTGAGAGCCATGACCTGTAAAATGGGAAATAAATCAGTAATATGAATATATGAATATAAATAATGATTATCTTAGGATTAAGTGAGAATATAATTATTTGTTCTTGTTGTATGTCTGTATTGAATTATTATTCGCCTTATTAGCCTCTCAAAAAGTTGCGATATAATCATAATGTTAAAGGAAAATCTGAAAGAGTCATGACATTATAAATAGGGATCAAGTTACTTTGTCTAAATCGAACAAACTCAGAAGGATTTCACACGATGGCCATGTCGTCGATTGCAATTATTATTAGAATCATTTTTCACTTCAATCACGGTATTTTTTGACCGTGTGAAAGCAAACTCGAATCCTGGTCCGGAGGTGTTTTCTAGTCATGATTCACTGTAATCACAGTGCAAATCTCTAGTGTGACCGGCTTGACCTCCAAAACACGATTTGGGAGGCGAAGCTTACGTGACCTTACATGCACTTCCGCCGATAAACCGGGCGCTCTTTGCTTCGAGTGTAGTTCAGACCCGAGGGAGGGGGGGGGGGGGGGGGGGGGGGGGTACTCAGATTATAGTCAGACGGGGGTGTGTGGCTGAGACCTCCGAACCCATACCCACATACAAGGGTCCTTTTGCTGTAAATAGGTACCCAGGTCTAAGGATTATTTGTGAAAAATGGACCCATGTCTAAGGATTTCGAACTTTAAATATTACATTTTTGTAGCTGTATTATACTACATGTACTACAATGGCCAATCATTTTGCTGTTTCTTGAACAAATTCTTTATTAGTAAACTGTACCATATATTAGATGTAGTTTACAAGTAGTTTACACACATAATGATGAAAACACCATGCAACATATACTGTGCTACCACCTCCAGCATCTGTTTTAATTGAAGGACTTTTCCTGTTTTAATTGAAAGATTTTTCAAATTACACCAGAAATTTTGTTTGCACCTAGTATAAAACCATTTATCATGTTTATACACTCCTTTTCAATATCACATGATTTACCTTTTATGTGCACTAAAATGCATCTTTCTTGTACTTTCTTTGTACACTTTCAAAACAGAGCTATTTTATATACATGATGAATACGGGTATGAATACACACAAGGTCCAAGGTATATACAGGGGCGGCGCCAGAGTATTTTCTATGGGGCGGCGATCAATGTAGACGCTAGGGGCGCGAAGCGCCCGAGCGAGGGAGCGAAACGTCCGTGCGGGGGGAGGGTGTGGAAGGGGGTGTCGCCCCTCCCACACCAGGGAGCTTTGGCATTTTATACACTAAAATGGAGCTATCTGGTGCATATTGGAGATGAACTTCTCAAATTTTCAAATGATAGAAAAAAGTGAATAGTCTTCAATTATGTTAAAGTAATTTGCATAAATATGAATAATACGAATGAAGAATATAAAATAATTGCTAAGAGGAGGATCAAGTACATGAAACACTTTTAGAGAAATAAAAGAACGGTAATATACATTCACCCGAGGGTGTGAAGTATTATCTATGCGAGCGAGCGGGGCGAGCTTGAAAATTGTAGCAATTTCACATCGGAAAATTGCCATTTGTTTCAATATCATTGTATGGGTATATTCGTTTTATGTATTATGATATGGCGTTAAGCAGGGTTACATTTAAACACCCGAGGTTGTGAAATATTATGAATGCGAGCGAGCGGAACGAGCTTGAAAATTTTAGCAATTTCAATACCAAAATCCCGGAGAAAATGAGGGAGATAAGAGGGGAAAGGAATCAATGAAAAAAAAGAACCATGTCTAAGGATTTTTTTATGAAAAGGGGACCCATGTCTAAGAATTTGTCTTGAAAAACTCACCCTTCCCAGCGGCACATCCCCGTATACCCAATATACGTGAGTACCCCCCCCCCCCCCCCCCCCCGGGAGTTCAGACTGTGAACGTTTTATCTTCGAGTGCAATGCGTGCAATGCAGTACTAGTGCTCTCCTTGTCTAATTGACAGGTACAAAAAACACGTCTCCAGAATCGCGATTGTAATCACAGTTTGCATGAAGTCTTTTTTCCTCGTGTGAAAGCAAGGCAACATAATCACCGTGATTGTAAACCTGATTCCAATCATGATTGCAGTCACGATTCGGCTGTTTGTGAAAGGGCTCTTGTATGTCTACTGATTTGTTTTCAGTTGTCTATCTTGTACTGACTGATCAATTGGTAATATTTACTCTGAAAAACTCTCGTGCGTTATTTAGTTGTGTACGATCTTATGTTAATAGGCAATGAAAGAGAACTGCCAATCTTCGCTTATTACTCGGCAATATGACATTAATAACACCATACAGTGGACATATCAGATCACAAAATTTCAAGAAATTAAGAAAGTACATTCTCCCTCATATGAATGTGACCCGTTGCAGCATAACTTGCAATCTAGAGTGAAGCTAGTCAGTAAATATACATGTGTTTTCCAATCGAATTTGCACATTCAGTCACATGATCTGACTTGCAAATGATTTATAGTCGATTGTAATTCTTTCTGCAACCGGGCCATGAGACCTAAATTGATTTTTGTTCTTTGTTTAAATAACGATATACGGTAGTCCAGAAATTGAAGGTATTGGATGCCTGTAAATTGTCTAACTCCACGAAAATTTCTTGGAGCTTCCTCGTTTCTCTTCTACCGTGTTGCTTAGTTTATGGTGAGAGAAGAATAAAATAGGGTTAGATTTTGTCAAATGCCCCTTTAGTATGACGATATCTATCATTCAGCTCAAGAGCGTTAATGAACGGTCATAAACCTCATAAACGTCATACAGTTATTCGTTGTAAAAGCTCACGCATATTTTCGCGCTCTAACCAGGAAAGCAGTGTTCTTCTTCAATGAAACTTTCACACATCATTCGGACATGTCTTACAATAAGTTTGGTATAGGATTGAAGTCTGTAATGTCATTTTGGACAATACCTGACACTTTACATCAGGTGCACCTTTAACAGTTAGTGCGGACTTACGTTGTTAACACCTAACGAGCCAAGTGATAGCATTCAAACCACTGGTAAGCTGTATGCTTTGTATCACAGGCCTCTTGCAGCTACCGTTTGGATGACAGTACATGACAGTAGACACATTTAAATCACTCCTTAAAAGCTTACCAGTTTAACCACCCTTAGGAGTTTCTGCCAAACACATCATGTTTGTATTGCTTAGTTTTACAGAAATATTGTTATATAATTGGTAGTTGTATGTAGTGTTTATACTTTGAATATTGGTATTGGTATGTTTTTTTTCCAGGCGCACACCGTATTATAATAGTTGTATTATTTTCCGTTTGAAATGCGGTTATAAACTCCCGTATGAAGCGCTACATAAATATTATATATTATTATTATTATTATCATTGATGTGATTGCAAGCAATGGTAATTATCAAAACGACGTAGACTTAATATCCATGCCGAGTTGGTCTCAATGGCAACGCTTTTTTTCATACAATAATATATAAAATATAAGTCATTTATCATCCGATTGCGTCGAACAAAATACGTGGTTACCAGTCAGGCGCAATATCGCTTTTCCAATCGTTTAAAAAAGATTGGAAAACGGCTGTTCTTGGACCTCCACCGACCGAGGGCGTACAATGTTCCCCGCGCACTAGATTCGCTTGACAGTCACTTACTGAAAATATTACAATGTCACACAATCAGCCGCCCATACACAAACACAAACATAAACACACACAAACAAAGGCACACGTTTACACATATATTCAAATAAACGTACACACATACACATCTATACACAGAGACAAACGCACACACGCATACACACGTATACATACACACACACACATACACGCACACACGCGCGCACACACACACACACACACACACACACACACACACACACACACACACACACAAGCAAACACACAGACATACACGCACACACGCGTTTGCGGCCTACTGTAAAGTACCGCAGTGAATCGCGCTGGACGGTAATAACCAACCTATTACTCGCACATCATAGCGCAGTGTGCAGCCTACCATATCCTACTGTATCAAACTGCGTTTTCTTTGTCTAGCAGTACATGCAGTGGTACAGCGGCGGTATATATATATTTTTTCTAATCAACAAGTATTCGTCAAAATATTACATTTAAAATATATATCACTGTAACTTTCAACAAGATTTCCAATTTTACTCTATTATACAAAATTCCGTATTATCAACATAAGCACGCGATGCCTGTATTATGCTGATATAAGTAATGTGTCTATTTAGTTGGTTGAAATGATGATCTTTTTGAATGATTTATGAATTAATGCGAGCAGCGGAAATTAATGTATCAGATAAATAGACAGACCGCTATATATCCAATTATCTAAGTTGAGGAGTTTGCCTCAGTTTCTATTCCATTCCATTTTCACACGATACAAAGCAGACCACCGCAGTTCGGGTAATTATGGTAATGGCTGCCTAATCGCAAAGGTTAAACCGTATACTTATAATTATCCTTGTATACAAATGCATGGGTACAACTGGCATGATCAATTGAATGAGAATTTGTTAATGTGTTTTTAAATTGTTTTCAAAGGCTTGTGCGTACAAACCTGTACTTTCATTATTTGTTTGTGCACCTTTCTTTGTTAAACTATTTTTCTATCCCATATTTACATAATTTAGATACATTTAAATCACTCCTTAAAAGCTTACCAGTTTAACCACCCTTAGGAGTTTCTGTCAAATACATCATGTGTTTATTGCTTAGTTTCACATAATATTGTTATATAATTGGTAGTTGTATGTGGCGTTTATACTTTTAATATTGGTATTGGTATGTTTATAATAGTTGTATTATTTTCCGTTTGAAATGCGGTTATAAACTCCATTATGAAGCGCTACATAAATAATTATTATATATTATTATTATTATTATTATCATTGATGTGATTGCAAGCAATGGTAATTATCGAAACGAAATAGACTTAATATCCATGCCGGGTTGGTCTCAATGGCAACCTTTTTTTTGTATACAATAGTGGAAAATGTGCACTTAATGTTGACCGGGGTAATAATATTGTATGCGCTGTGATATAGTTTACTATGAATAGCGTAGCTAAATGCCTAATATTATTATTATTATAATTATATAAAATATAGGTCATTTATCATCCGATTGCGTCGAACAAACGACATGGTTACGCTGAAATTATCATCGAAAAAACGTCTAGAAATGTTCGTGTAGGTTGGTCTCAATAGCAACGCATTAGCGATAAAATAACGGTTAAAACCTCAAGCTATGTATCATCCGATAGCGTCAAACAAACGACATGGTAACGCTAACACTATTAGCGAAACGACGTCTAGATGTGTTCACGACGAATTGGTCCGTTTTGCAACACATTTGTGAAGAACAAACGACTGAAATCATGCATCTCCTTGCGATTGTGTCAAACAAACGGCGTGGTAACACTGAAATTACTAGCAGAACGACATTGACAAAATAAACATGTCGAATTGTTCCAATCGCAACGCATTTTTGATGAAATGGTGGCTGAAAATACGAGTCATTTATCTTGCAATTGCGTCAAACAAAAGGCGTGGTAACGACATTGACACAATTGTACTGGACATATCCGGTTTTGGATGAATTAATGACTAAATTTGTATGTATTTTATCTTCCTCATTGTTTCACCCGAATGGTGTGGTTACGCTGGTAGAATTATCACCCCGACATTGTAAAAGACTATTTCAGTTTTCGGCAATGTTGAGCCTCTCAACATTGAACGTTTACATATTTGAAAACGTTTAAAGGTGCACCTGTAACGTGTCAGATATTACCCAAAATAACATTTGAGACTTCAATCCTATACTAAAATCATTGTAAGATATGTCCGAATGACGCGTGAAAGTTTCATTGAAAAAGAACAATGCTTTCCTGGTTAAAAAAGCGAAAAACAAATTACTGTATGATGTTTATGAGGTTTATGACCGTTCATAAACGCTCTTGAGCTGAATGGTAGGTATTGTCATACTAAAGGGGCATTTAAAAAAAATCTAACCCTATTTTATTATTCTCTTACCATAAGCTGAACAACACGGTAGAAGAGAAATGAGGAAGCTCCAAGTAATTTTCGTGGAGTAAGACACTTTACTGGCCTCTCTTTAATGTTAGCCATTAACCATTCAGTAAATACAGTAAACAACTCAGTTGCCCTTTGATGATTACAATAAATTGAATGATAAAACTTACCAATATGGTAGTGTTTTTCTTTACCTGAGTATCGAACTGAATTTGATGTAGCAGTTAAGGCGAAGATGTTATATTGGAATAAGTAGCAAGTTTGCAGGTGAGAGAAACTCTTGCTAGCTGCAGGCCTCTGACAACTGTGGTGCGTATGCCTGGAACAAACCATATCCAATGTGCGCATACAGGGCTGCATGTTGCGAACGAGCATGCGCAAAGCGGTAAATCATGAGTGGCCAATCGCAGCCCGCCGTACACTTGCCTATTAATAGACTTCAGTCGCCATGGTCGGAAATAAGCGGGTCATTTTTGTTTATGGGAAAGGGGACACAAGATATAACCAATTATGTGATTGGCTCTATTTCCATTTTTGTAACTTTTATTTGTATATAAATTTAGCTTATCTTATCTAGCAGTCATGAACTAATAATGATATCCTTAGGTTTACGTTGTTGTTTTTTTTCCCTGGTGTCTCGTTATGGGAGAAACTAAAACAAAACATACAACCGTACACGTGGAACTTCACAGTGATGTTTGGATTATGTTACATGTTCCTACATTATTATGTTTTCTTGTATGTTCTTTATTTGGGATACTTAATATTAGTCTTCTAGAATAACAATAACACTACATCTATTTATCGATGAAATTTGTCACTTTTTGTAATGAAAGTTAAAGGGAAAGTTGAGTTTTGGTAGAGAGGGCGCTAGACTACTTAATTGGTTTGTGAGGTAATGAAAAACTGAGTGTAAAATTTGAAAGAGCATAATATTTAAACAATAAAATCATCTTTGTTTGATCAAAATCGGATCAGAAACGGCTAAAATAGCCATAAATATAACAATTTGTAATAAACCCGGGGCCCCGGGTTTATTAGAGAATTTTGAACCAGCCGTTAAAAATTCAAAAAAATGCTTCCTCTTTTCAAAAAGTTACAAAATAGGTATTTAAATAGTTGTTGGTTATTTCTCTATCTAATCACTATTTCAACAAAGCATCACATGCACAATATTTTATTCAAAATGGTTGAAACCGATGAGTGTTTAGAGAGCGCCCTCTTACGTTTTAACGGCTCTTTTTGAATGATAACATGATCTTTACTACGTCATTTGTAATTTTGTGTTCCTTTCTAGTTATAACTATTAGTTTGTAATGTAATGATGCAGGTTTTGGTTACTAAAATACAGTTTCACCAAAACTGTACTCTCCTTACCAGAACTCAACTATCCCTTTAAGATATTAAATGTGTTTGCACTGTTCTATTAGAAGGAGCTGTGTCTAATAGGATTAGCTAGGATACACACCATCAACCATTCCACCACTTGGTGTGCACTCGTTCCATTCCCAAGCGGGGAATCGTAATGAGCCAATCACAGCCCGCCTACTTTCTCCTACCTATCTGGTCGATAATAACCGGGTTTTTATTAGTCGTTTGTTTTCTGTGCCTTTCAAGCATGTTGGAGTTATAATTATTAGTTTGTACTGTAAGGGTGCAGGTTTTGGTTAATAAAATTAAGTTTGACCGAAACTCAACTCTCCCTTTAAATTGTCAAAATTCTCAAAACATACTTGGAACTCCAGTGGTTCTCTCATAACTTATCATGTTCATTAGCAATAACATCACGGGACAGTATCAGTTTTATTTTCAAATTTTCATTTCGTTCTAAATATATTAACGATTGAAGTGAGTCTGTATGAAATTGTCCATGGAATATTTTCATCCGTGTACAAAGTCAGTACAATGAGTTAGTTATTTTTTAATTTGCTTTAACGTGAAATTAGCGTGAAATCTTCACACATTACTTTGTGGACATATCAGATCACACCAATATATACATGTTATTGATCACTCATCACGATTTGCACTTGTCACCAAAGTTACTAGATCCCTTTCATTCCCGAATGTGATATGTTTTGTAAAGTTTAGTCCGAAAATACCACGATTTTGCCCGAATATAAGAGGGTTTCACCCTATTGTAACATGAGTTTGTCCGACTGTGACATGGTGTTACCCGAATATGAAATGGTTTGGCCAAATATGAGATGTTCTTTGCCAGAATGTGTCCGTTTTTTTTTAATTCCCGGAGGCTGTATTTGTGTGACCTGAGTGATGTGTGACAGTTCATGATTGTGTACACAGTTGAATGTCTTCAATAGAGACATTCACATCCGATCACTTCAATCATACATATCTGTATAACGAAGGAGAAATTTGGAACACTCAAATCTATGCCGTGTGTTATTGGTAACACGAATGCAACGAGGTATTTAATAACCGCTGGAGTTCTTAGTACAGTTCCTGGATTTCGACAATGTAGTTACTAGAGCCTTTTAACATAATATTTGTAATCCCCCGACATGGACCAAGACGACGCTTGCAATACAAGTTGGCACATTTTTTGTTACATAATACTAAAAAATATGGCTCAAGCCATCCGCACAATACGATCCGACGAACAACTACGTATCTAAACAAAAGCAAGACATGCGTATTTAAAGGAACTACAGCCTAATTTTCACAATTCGGCTCTCTATATGTAGTTTTTCCCGAAGAAAAATAATTTGGCAGTCATTTCTGATGAAATCAATCAATATTGGGGTAATTAGTAAATATGTAATTGCCCTGGGAACGCCCCTTTTTAATCGCCAAAATGTGACGTCATCTAAAGAACGGACTAATGAATTAAAGTCTGTAGATGACGCGTCATGACGTAAGCCAATGAATTGTCAATCACATGTCAATCACGCTGCCGTTTCCGGACCCTAAATGTGGGTGGGGCGTAAACTGTCTGCTAAGTGAGATTTGGCATCAGAAAATTAGTCTTAAATCACTACTGTGTTTATTTTCATGGATTTTTTTTCGGCAGACCTATGTTTCAAGTCATCAACTATGGAATAAGTGTCAAAGTACGTTGTATTCTTTAGGTCCTTTAAGCATGTAGATTGGTTCAGATCCTTTATCTTTTGTCGGATCGGATCGGATCGGATTGTGTAGTGTGCTGTGGGCCTTATTTATTTAACGGGACTAATAAATTGCATCATCACGATCACGCAATAATGTTTCCTGTTCAGTGCGTTACTGTTCCCATGGTTACATGGTGAAAAGGCTAGGTTTTTAATCTACATAATTATGGTGATGACATTTAATTACTAAATGATCCAGTACGGATATTGATACGTCAATAACGTCGTCGCGTAGTCCCTTGTCGTGACAACAGTGGTGATGGTCCAGTGACCCCGCGTCAATTGATTTCATACACATGTATTTATTATTCATGACGAGATACAACTGCTATTATAATGCTAATTAATGCGTGACAGTCTTACTGAAAATATTACTATGACACAAAAGCTCTGGTGCATACACACACACATACACACACCATTACGTTTCACTAAGTTAGCCGTGATCTCCACCACGGTGGAAATCAACTCAACCATTTTAATAGCTTTCGTCAACATTCCATGCCCTGTTAACTGGCCCCCCGAGACCTAGTGGTATTATAGAGATAATCTCCTCCGGTTACACGCAGTAAACCGATTAGAACGGTGTAAACGGTGATAAAATTCTACTAGAGGCACGAATCTCTCAACCTCTCCTCAGGCCTGAGAAGCGGTTATTTTCTAACTTGGGTGAAACGTAATGCATAGGCACAGGTTTACACCCATACACAAACAAACACACCCATATACACATCCATACGCAGACAGAAACACACAATCAATCACACAAACACACACGCACAAACAAACACACACACACGCACCACGCACACACACGCACACGCACATATCCTGGGGTTTTAACCCCCCCCCCCCCCTTTACAACTTGTAGCTGGTATCGAGACCACATTTCAGGGTTCTCGACCATCATTACACCCCCCCCCCCCCCCCCCCCCCCCCCGCTTACAGAATTCTCAACAAATAGTCTCGGTCTGGAACTCGAAAATACATTACCGGTCAGACCTGGTCGCCATACAATTCTTCCAAATCCTTTATTAAAGGGTACCACCACCCAAAAATAATATTCATAAACCCCTCAAAAAAAGTTCGGAAACTCAAGTTCATCGATCATATCTCTCCTATTTTTTAATAAGAATACTCGAAATCGGTGTCACAATAAAGCCTCATTATATACCTTTCAAACGATGCATTATGTGTAGTGATTATGCAATTGGGGCGATTGCAGTAGCCCAGAGAATATGGGGAGGCAGGAAGTGAAATCTCGCAAAATGGCCCCAATGCATTCAATTTACGAGTGCAAGACTGTGTTGACCAGTTTTCTAAAGGTTAACATTCTATTGAATGCTGCCACCCTTTCCATTCATCAAAATTGTTGAATTTGATACCATTCCAATGGAAATTATCTCTTCCTTACGAGGGCATATTAATCGTAAGGATTATGCAAATGGGGTGTGTGCAGGGAACCGGAATATGGAGATGGGTCGAGTGTGAAATCAGACAAAAAGATATAGAGTTGACAACAAATCAGAGCGTTGCATTTTTTCGAGCTTTTGGGAGGATTTTTTAGCATTTCAAATAAAATATTCATGATTTAAATTGATATCAGCGAAAGCCCAACAACTCTTCTGTATGAAAATGTGACAATTATAATGATTTTTGTAAAGGGCAGCTGCAGGGAGATGAATGTGGGGGAGCCTCAAAAGTGACCCATTTCAAAACGCTCTGATTTGGTGTCGGTATCTGTATACCATTGTGTAGAGGATGTAATGCGACTTGAATGAGTTGGCCATGAATGAGAGGAATTCAATTGAAAACGCATGAATAGTGCCTTGAAATCAGAGCGTTTCAAAATGGGTCACTTTTGAGGCTCCCTCCCATTCATCTCCCTGCAGCCGGCCTTTACAAAAATCATTATAAATTTCACATTTTCATACAGAAGAGTTGTTGGGCTTTCCGTTAATATCATATTTGATCATGAATATTTTATTTGAAATGCTAAAAAATCATCCCAAAAGCTCGAAAAAAAAAGGAACGCTCTGATTTTTTGTCAACTCCATATCTTTTTGTCTGATTTCACACTCGACCCATCTCCATATTCCGGTTCGCTGCACACACTCCATTTGCATAATCCTTACGATTAATATGCCATCGTAATGAAGAGATAATTTCCATTAAAATGGTATCCAATTCAACAATTTTGATGAATGGAAAGGGTGGCAGTATTCAATAGAATGTTAACCTTTAGAAAACTGATCAACACAGTCATGCACTCGTAAATTGAATGCATTGGGGCCATTTTGCGAGATTTCACTTCCTGCCTCCCCCTATTCTCTGGGCTACTGCAATCGCCCCAATTGCATAATCACTACACATAATGCACCGTTTGAAAGGTATATAATGAGGCTTTATTGTGACACCGATTTCGAGTATTCTTATTAAAAAATACGAGAGATATGATCGATCAAACTTGAGTTTCCGAACTTTTTTTGAGGGGTTTAGAAAGGTAACATCTTTAGTATTCCATTCCTTTAACAAGCTCACAAAAATATGTTTTCAGAAAGAAAAAAAAATTGGAAAAAGCATCACCATTCTCAACCATGCTTTCATGCAGTCTTGAATTGGGAAGACTATATGCGTGCAGAGCCAGCGCGCTCTGTGCAGAGCGAACGAATCATCCGGGATTCTATTGACGTACGCGTGAAAGCATTGGCGCACTCGCAAATGCTTGGCCCGTATGGAACCAGGAAATAGCAGTGGTTCCGTAAGTGGTGGAAATTAATTGATTTGTTTATGAATTACACAACCCTTTGCAAAATGTTGGGTATCTATTTGATATCACAACACGGTACCAAAACATATAATAATGTGTTGTCCTTTGCCTGGTGGTCCCCTTTAAACCGTGGCTAAATCGAGTCGATTCGTACTAGTAAATCGTTGCGATCGAGTCGTTGCGAGTCACCGTGAAAACCGTGAGTATGGGACTGGATCTTAACATGAAGCAAAACAAATCTAGACTGATCAGTTCTGACTAATGTATTTATTGATGTTGCATAAGCGAACCAAATCAAACATTGGGGTGAGGTTTTAGGGCAGTACACGTACTTATTTTGAAAAAAGGAAAAACGCTGCATAAACGTACATTTTATCTTTTATATAATAATTATTATTTAAGTACAATTTTTTACTAGCTTGTATATGTATCTTTGATTTTCTTATTTACAACATATAATTCAATGCAGCTTACACATGGTATGCATGTTTTAACAAATATTTAGCATGTATTATATACGTATACACATATACACATATTCCATAAAGGTGTAAAATCCATGGCACTTAAATAGTTAACTCGTAACATATGGAATATCCTTATTGAATTGAGATAAATATCAAGTAAATACAAATTTGAATATGAATAATTTTTTTGTTCAGTTGCCCGTTTAAGATCGAGATATATTTCAAGGCAAAATTGATCATTATTTCCTTAATGATTTGGAAAACTTAACATTCTGTTTAACCTTTTAATGACATGAAAAGTTTGAAAATATTAAGATATTACAACTTAAGACAAAGTTGCCATTTTGGACGCCAAAATCTATTTTGAAAATATGACAATGCGTTGCCAATTTAAGGATTTTCATAAAGTATAGAGATCTATGCAATAGTACAAATCCTGACAAGCCATGTTAGTTGAAGGATAATAATAATAATAATAATGTCACCAAAGTTACTAGATCCCTTTCATTCCCGAATGTGATATGTTTTGTAAAGTTTAGTCCGAAAATACCACGATTTTGCCCGAATATAAGAGGGTTTCACCCTATTGTAACATGAGTTTGTCCGACTGTGACATGGTGTTACCCGAATATGAAATGATTTGGCCAAATATGAGATGTTCTTTGCCAGAATGTGTCCGTTTTGTTTTTATTCCCGGAGGCTGTATTTGTGTGACCTGAGTGATGTGTGACAGTTCATGATTGTGTACACAGTTGAATGTCTTCAATAGAGACATTCACATCCGATCACTTCAATCATACATATCTGTATAACGAAGGAGAAATTTGGAACACTCAAATCTATGCCGTGTGTTATTGGTAACACGAATGCAACGAGGTATTTAATAACCGCTGGAGTTCTTAGTACAGTTCCTGGATTTCGACAATGTAGTTACTAGAGCCTTTTAACATAATATTTTTAATCCCCCGACATGGACCAAGACGACGCTTGCAATACAAGTTGGCACATTTTTTGTTACATAATACTAAAAAATATGGCTCAAGCCATCCGCACAATACGATCCGACGAACAACTACGTATCTGAACAAAAGCAAGACATGCGTATTTAAGCATGTAGATTGGTTCAGATCCTTTATCTTTTGTCGGATCAGATCGGATCGGATTGTGTAGTGTGCTGTGGGCCTTATTTATTTAACGGGACTAATAAATTGCATCATCACGATCACGCAATAATGTTTCCTGTTCAGTGCGTTACTGTTCCAATGGTTACATGGTGAAAAGGCTAGGTTTTTAATCTACATAATTATGGTGATGACATTTAATTACTAAATGATCCAGTACGGATATTGATACGTCAATAACGTCGTCGCGTAGTCCCTTGTTGTGACAACAGTGGTCATGGTCCACTGACCCCGCGTCAATTTATTTCATACACATGTATTTATTATTCATGACGAGATACAACTGCTATTATAATGCTAATTAATGCGTGACAGTCTTACTGAAAATATTACTATGACACAAAAGCTCTGGTGCATACACACACACATACACACACATAGGCACAGGTTTACACCCATACACAAACAAACACACCCATATACACATCCATACGCAGACAGAAACACACAATCAATCACACAAACACACACACACACGCACAAACAAACACACACACACGCACCACGCACACGCACATATCCTGGGGTTTTAACCCCCCCCCCTTTACAACTTGTAGCTGGTATCGAGACCACATTTCAGGGTTCTCGACCATCATTACCCCCCCCCCCCCCCCCCCCCCCCCCGCTTACAGAATTCTCAACAAATAGTCTCGGTCTGGAACTCGAAAATACATTACCGGTCAGACCTGGTCGCCGTACAATTCTTCCAAATCCTTTATTAAAGGGTACCACTACCCAAAAATAATATTCTTATTATAGAAAGGTAACATCTTTAGTATTCCATTCCTTCAACAAGCTCACAAAAATATGTTTTCAGAAAAAAAAAAATTGGAAAAAGCATCACCATTCTCAACCATGCTTTCATGCAGTCTGAATTGCGAAGACTATATGCGTGCAGAGCCAGAGTGCTCTGTGCAGAGCGAACGAATCATCCGGGATTCTATTGACGTACGCGTGAAAGCATTGGCGCACTCGCAAATGCTTGGCCCGTATGGAACCAGGAAATAGCAGTGGTTCCGTAAGTGGTGGAAATTAATTGATTTGTTTATGAATTACACAACCCTTTGCAAAATGTTGGGTATCTATTTGATATCACAAAACGGTACCAAAACATATAATAATGTGTTGTCCTTTGCCTGGTGGTCCCCTTTAAACCGTGGCTAAATCGAGTCGATTCGTACTAGTAAATCGTTGCGATCGAGTCGTTGCGAGTCACCGTGAAAACCGTGAGTATGGGACTGGATCTTAACATGAAGCAAAACAAATATAGACTGATCAGTTCTGACTAATGTATTTATTGATTTTGCATAAGCGAACCAAATCAAACATTGGGGTGAGGTTTTAGGGCAGTACACGTACTTATTTTGAAAAAAGGAAAAACGCTACATAAACGTACATTTTATCTTTTATATAATAATTATTATTTAAGTACAATTTTTTACTAGCTTGTATATGTATCTTTGATTTTCTTATTTACAACATATAATTCAATGCAGCTTACACATGGTATGCATTAAAAAAAAAATATTTAGCATGTATTATATACGTATACACATATTATACACATATTCCATAGAGGTGTAAAATCCATGGCACTTAAAGAGTTAACTCGTAACATATGGAATATCCTTATTGAATTGAGATAAATATCAAGTAAATAATAATTTGAATATGAATAATTTTTTTATTCAGTTGACCATTTAAGATCGAGATATATTTCAAGGCAAAATTGATCATTATTTCCTTAAAGGGGCCCTGCAACCCAAATGCATGTTGACCTCTGTTCATCTGTATTAGTGTACACATTCAATATTTGTAAACGGTTTGACCCAAATATGTTTTGTATATTTTTAAACATTTTATCATTTATTTGTCTTCATGTCGCTAAGCCCCACCTCCTAAAAAAACCTCCAGAGCAAATTCTATTGTTGACCTGCAGTGACATCATTTGTCAATCACTGGTCAGCTACCATAAGATTAACAAAAGATAAAAGTACAAAAAGAACATCCACAGATTAGGCTAATCACAATAGCATCAAACGGTTGAATAGAATACCAACTCACACAACTTCAATTACAATAGCTGTTGCTATGTCTGAAGAAAATCACTGTCTAAGCTATTGCATGGAGGTATGCAGGGTATGCTTTCACCAATTATGCCTCTTATTC
This sequence comes from Echinarachnius parma, assembly GCA_037951105.1. Classification (NCBI taxonomy): domain Eukaryota; kingdom Metazoa; phylum Echinodermata; class Echinoidea; order Clypeasteroida; family Echinarachniidae; genus Echinarachnius; species Echinarachnius parma. The sequence goes on along the minus strand of JBAMJV010000918.1, from coordinate 19,946 downwards.
TGCTTATTCAAATAACGAATGGTTTTATCAGGCCCGTAATACCCCTTTAATGATTTGGAAAACTTAACATTCTGTTCAACCTTTTAATGACATGGAAAGTTTGAAAATATTAAGATATTACATCTTAAGACAAAGTTGCCATTTTGGACGCCAAAATCTATTTTGAAAATATGACAATGCGTTGCCAATTTAAGGATTTTCATAAAGTATAGAGATCTATGCAATAGTACAAATCCTGACAAGCCATGTTAGTTGAAGGATAATAATAATGTATTATTCATTAGCTTTTATAATTTGTAAATAAGCCAGCCATGTTAAATGATAATGTCCGTATTTGGATTAATACACTTTTATCATGAATTCAGATTGAGTATCAAACATTATCGGCTGAAATGAAAAGCAAATACAATGTTTGGTAATAACATCTTCGTGATAGTTGAGTTTTGGTAAAGAGAGTACAGTTTTGGTCAAACTGAATTTTAGTTACCAAAACCTGCACCATTACATTACAAACTAATACATGTAGTTATAACTCCACCATGTTTGAAATTAATACAAAAAATACAAACGGCTATTAAAGTAAAAATCCTGTTATCATTAAACAAGACTCGTTGAAACTCAAGAGGGCGCTCTCTAAATAGTCATTGGTTTTTTATATATTCAAGATAAAATATTGTGCATGTGATGTTTGGTCGAAATAGTGAGTAGATAGATAATCAACAACTAATTAAAAACCTTTTTTGTAAATTTTTGAAAATAGGAAGCATTTAAAACAACTTTATTTGAAAGGGCTAGTTGAGTTTTGGTAAATAGAGTACAGTTTTGGTCAAACTGAATTTTAGTAACCACAACCTGCACCATTACATTACAAACTAATACATGTAGTTATAACTCCACCATGTTTGAAATGAATAAAAAAAATACAAACGGCTATTAAAGTAAAAAGCATGTTATCATTAAACAAGAGTCGTTAACACTAACGAGGGCGTTCTCTACAAAGTCATTGATTTCAACCATGTCAAATAAAATATTGTGCATGTGATGTTTTGTTGAACTAGTGATTAGAGATAGAGAACATCATCAAATATTTAAAAAGCTCTTTTGTAAATGTTGTAATGGCTGGTTCAACATTATCGAATAATAGTTGGGCCCCACAATTATTACAAATTGTTATGCTAATGGATATTCTAGCCGTTTCTGAACCAATTTTGATCAATTAAAGTTTATTATTTCATTTAAATTGTATGGTCTTTCAATGCTGACACTCAGTTTGTCATTATCTCACAACAAAATTATTTTGAGTAGCGCCCTCTATACCAAAACTCAACTATCCCTTTAAGACATGGGTAAATGAGGCTTAGTCACTTTTACCATATTGAATAACCATGTTCAAAGTTATAAAATAGTTATGGTCAAACTGAATTTAATGAACAAAAACGTTTAAGTATTTTAAGAAACGCTTAAAGTGAGGCCTGTAAAGTGTCAGATATTGCCCAAAATGATATTTGAGACTTCAATCCTGTACCAAAACTATTGTGAGATATGTCTGAATGATGTGTGAAAGTTTCATTAAAAAAGAACACTGCTTTCCTGAATAAAAAAGCGAAAAGGCGTCAGCTTTTACAACGGACGTTTATTATGGGGTTAATGACTGTTTATTAACGCTTTTGAGCTGAATGATAGATATCGTCATACTAAAGGAGTATCCTATTTTATTATTCTCTTACCTTAAAGGGATAGCTGAGTTCTGGTAAGGAGAGTACAGTTTTAGTGAAACTGAATTTTAGTAACCAAAACCTGCATCATTACATTACAAACTAAAAGTTATAACTAGAAAGGAACACAAAATAACAAATGACGAAGTAAAGATCATGTTATCATTCAAAAAGAGCCGTTAAAACGTAAGAGGGCGCTCTCTAAACACTCATCGGTTTCAACCATTTTGAATAAAATATTGTGCATGTGATGCTTTGTTGAAATAGTGATTAGATAGAGAAATAACCAACAACTATTTATATACCTATTTTGTAACTTTTTGAAAAGAGGAAGCATTTTTTAAAAATTTGTAACGGCTGGTTCAAAATTCTCTAATAAACCCGGGGCCCCGGGTTTATTACAAATTGTTATATTTATGGATATTTCAGCCGTTTCTGAACCGATTTTGATCAAACAAAGATGATTTTATTGTTTAAATATTATGCTCTTTCAAATTTTACACTCAGTTTTTCATTACCTCACAAACCAATTAAGTAGTCTAGCGCCCTCTCTACCAAAACTCAACTTTCCCTTTAAGCTAAACAACACGGTAGAAAAGAAACGAGGAAGCTCCAAATAATTTACGTGGAGTTTGACACTTTACAGGCCTCGCTTTAAGACACTTGAAAATGGAAAAGGCAATATTGTTTTTTCTCCTGTTACTGTGTGTACAATGCAAATGTATGATTTGTCTTACAATATGTTACGTTTAATGAAGAATGACTTGTTATATCTAACATGTAATTACTAAATCGCCTTATCCGATATTGATATGATATCCAGATAAATGTATCGTTGAAAAACAGTATGCAGGTCCTTATTTAAGTTGAGAGGGGTAAATATAATAATTTTCAAAAAGTTTGTTCATGACACCATTTAATGTCACACATTTAAACAAGAAATCGAGATTAATGATCACCTATAAAATAGTTTGCTGAAGTTACTATGGTAGAAGTCTACTGTGGAAAATGCTGAATATGTTAGCTAATTCACACATTGCATTGTTAATGAATAGTGGTAGTGTGTGTACCTGTCTTTTGTTGGTGTTTCTAATTGAGCTATTTCACAGATAAATAGTATGAAGTAGTTTATCAAATTTATTTTGTATTAAGTACACATGGTCAATACGCATTCAGCAATTTTGTTTAAATGTTATCGGTGTACCCCTTCCATTAATCTTATATGTAATAATTTGTCCAGGTTGAAATCAACTCAATTTATATTCACATATTATTATCGACGACTTGTCTACGTCGATTGGACAGACGACCAATTAAATCAGCTCACTGCAGGCCAGTTCGTTACAAGATGGAGACCGTCAGCCTCAAATAATAGCGGGGCGATGCCACATCTATCAATTCCAATACATGGCTAGTCGGCGCGAATCTGACACACGACATATGTATGGTCAAAATTCTCACAAGGTATGTCATCCATCATCCACTCATGGAAACCAGACAGCTGAGTGCAGTGTTCATCAGATCTGTTCGGTTCTCCAGGATACCAATCTTCAATAGAATTATAGAGACAAATGATCAAACAGAGGGAGTAGCCTATATTAATATGCATTTCAAATGGAAATAATAATGTATTCACTAAACAATAGCGCATAGGGTCGTGCTGTTGTATGCCCATCAGTATTATGTTGTATTATATTCCACATACTAATGATCTTGCTCTTCGATTGGTCAAGAGATACTCATGTGATGAAACATAGTTTCGCCCATCATTGATGGGAGAAGAAAACTTCGTTACACTGTGTAGATATCTTGGGTGAAAGTGCGTTGCACTCACTAGATAATTGGTAACGTACTATCTATACCCCGCGGTTGCATTGAATTGCTGTGGAGAATGTGTATTCAAATTCCGTACTATTCAGCACACCATAGAAGTATGACTCTAACACTGCCGTTGTAGGTACCGGGTACGGTAGGTCCGCTGCATTTAATACGGGATTTGAATAGTCACACACTGCACGGTCAATTCAATGCAACCGCGGATGCGACGAGTGGCGCGAATTACAAATGTAATGCGTATACGTCGTACATACATGCACTGTATGTATCGTACACCGCTTGCCATGACTCTTTTTGACATTTAGACTTTAGAACGTTGACTTTTGAACTGTTTTAGTGTTTCAATTAATTACAATTGTTTGACTTGGAGTTGGAGTTCACTTTCATTTTATATAGACCCAAGTGCTAGCCTATAGCCTTAGGGTTTAGGCTATGGAATTTTCATGGAGTTAATTGGAATAGCATTGTTGGTAAGTAGATCAAAGTCTAGTACTAGGCCTAAACATTAAAAACAGTTAGATTGTCTTTCTCGTAGACCTAGCTACCAGTGAAATGTTTCCAATGTAGAATATAAAGCAAATAATCACCTTTTGGTTTCAGGCAATGGGACAAACCATCACTTCCTCGGCGATCTGAATGTATACGCTATCTTTCCTCAGCTTCGCTTCGGAAAGATAGCTACATCCAGATCGCCTTGGAAGTGATAGTTTGTCCCATCACATTCACCAACGGTAATTATTTGCTTACTATCCCCAAAATATTTTGGGCTATTTATGTTTACATATTAAATGTGAATGACAGTAGTGGTAAACGCCCTACCCCAAACAAATTAAATGTACGATCTTATTCCCAACCATGTGAAAGAATATAATTTACTAATATGGCATTATAAACATTAGGCCAAGAAACCGCCTACTAATTTATATGTTTGCAAAATTGTAAAACTGAATTACTGTAAATCGTACCGCCAACGCGGAATCGCGCATACGCTACGTGCAAATGACCTCGTGCGTTTCACGTGGTCTTCGCTATACGGGCTTGTCACCGGCTTGTCGATATCTCCAGCCCAGCGCTATATAGTGGCGCGGACAGATGCGAACGGGCGGTGGGTTTCTAACATTTACGGGCGGGCATTGGATTTATTCCGATATGTCTATATTTTATTAGTGACAGGCCGTTGGTTGTTGTTGTCACAAGACATCACCATCCGTACACATCACGTTGAAACAACATATGCTGAACGTGTGAATGTGTATTGGATTATAATCATGATAATGCATATCAAATAATCAGATAATCCTACAATTCTGGTGTATTTAAATACAACGTATATGACCTTGAAATATTGTTATTAATTTGTTGAATAAAGGCTGGTTATTAATTTTATTCCGACTAAATAGATTTGTGGATATTTCCGCTAATCCTGAACGGATTTTGATCAAACCAAGATGATCTTGCCTTTGAACTTTCAAATGCTACACTCATTTGTTCATTACCTCAAATCAAATATTTAAAAAACACTCTTAATTAACCTACGACTCCTTTCATAGAATCAATATAAGTATAAAAAAAGGTATACAATGTTTGTTTCATTTACTTCGATGACCCGATATCCCAGATCCCGCGAGGTATAACCATACCATGACCACTGGCCGACGCCGTGCAAGCGCGCATTGGATACGTACAGTAATCGCTTGTGCTCTGAGTCTTTTTGTTATGCGTGATTGAATCATCAAACAAAATCCTTGTAATCGGGATTTATAGCGCAACGCAACAGATAATGGATATACATGTATACATGTCTATGTAGCTAACATATGGTCATCTGTTATTCAGGGTCCCTATTTAAACAGATCATTGTATCTGCTTGTCAATTTGTGTACATAATTGTGTTTCCCTTTTCACGGGAGAGAAGTTGATGAGATCTGTGTTATACCATAGAGTCTGCTAAAAGGTAATTTTATCCCGTTGTAATCCTATTTTCTTTCCTCCATTTATTTTAATGGATTCATGCATATTCCAATTGTTTATGTACCGATATGTTTATCAAATACAGTCTGAAGCGACATCCAAACCATACATTACATTCCCATTACAGGGACAGTATTATAATGGCAATGACAATGCTCACCTATGTAGTCACTTAGACTAGTACCGTTTCTGTCCCTCTCACATGTCCATACCCCGTCCAAGTCATCGCAGTTGATCGCGTAACGCACTGTCCCTTGGGATATGAAAGCCGCCAAGCCTTTGAAGATATCGGTCTCCTCGGCGCTGTCCATCTGTAGAAGGGATGGGTAGCGAGCATGTCCGCCGTATATAACAGGTTCAAGACCAGCACAGTAGTCTCGTGCCGGGGTCCAGGAAGTTTTAATCACGGGGATGTGATAGCACTTCCCTGGGTGACTGAGCACCCAGCCTTCTGGGCAGATCCGCAGCTGATCTAAGAGGTTCGAAAATGAGACATGTGGTTAACATGACAAATCAAATACATGAATGTAAGCAAGTCAATGTACAAGAAGGCCCCAAACAACGGAACCCCCCCCCCCCCCCCCCCCAAACAAGTAACAAACTGATTATGTCCATCGGATAGGGTGTCTCTTCCAATGAAAAACGATACCATGAACAGTCATTTTGGTCGTATAGTTTTTTTTCAACGGCGCTGAGATTGACACCATGACAGGTTGCCCATTTTTGTAAATTTGTACCAAGTCTGTGCCTGAGATCTGCCCGTCATATCATCGAACAACCAGTAATACACGCGCCATTGTTAGTGCGTATTCAGCTGTGTGCCGAGAGAATGGGCATAATTGTTTGATGCTATGACGAGCAAGAAGTGCGATTTGTCGGGCGCTGACAAATGGCAAAAATAGAAACCAGAGTCACTCACAGCTTAAAGCACAGGCGTAGCGAGTTACGTAATACCTATTCAACTGGGGGGATGTAATCCGATGAATGAATAGCTCATCCCCCCACTTGAATGGGTATCAATGTCATGTCTACGCCCGTGGCTTAAAGCAAAAAACTCGACGACTAAAATGATTGTTCTAGGTGTCATTCTTATTGGAAAAGAAACTCTATCCGATGGAAATAATTATCTCGATACTATTTTGGGGGAAGTGCCACGTTCTGCTGTTTTGGGTCACCCTGTATAAGCTGAAGAGATACCCATACATGAAAACAGTGTGGTGCCAATCTGGTATTTATCTGGTAAGAACTTGGCTTGTATATGGGCACCATCTGGGCAGCCAATCATGGTCCTGTATGGGTCAATACGGACTTTTCGAAAACTTGAGGACGACGAATAGTAGGGTGGTTAATGGGACCGTGACTGCATTTTGGGGTACGATTGTTTTACTTGGCATACATAGTCCTTGGATCAAAAGAAGAAAATTCGTCCAAAGAGACGCTCTGTATCTATGCAAATTAGGCCTAATTTCCATAATTGAATATGATCTCTCAAAAATATCAATAAAAACACCATTCTTAGATATCCCATATCCCAAGTAAAACAATTGTACCCCAAACTGCAGTGAACTCCATATTTGTGGCCCCTACCAGAAGAAATGACGTCATTTAGGAGAGAAATTACGTTACTTACGTTCTCTCTCGTCGTCTGGCCAATCTGAGCACTGTTTCATGCCCGATTTCAGGTTTGTCGGAAAATCCAGTACGACTTCTTCAGAATGACGTAATCATATCAACATGTATGTGTGTGTGTTTTATACGTGTGTATGTCTATGTGTGGTGGATTATGTAACTGTGGTACATGCGTGTGTGTTTGAATGTGTGCGTTTCTGGATGTGTGTATGTGTGTGCGCGTTTGTGCGTGTATGTGTGTGTGTTTGTGTTTGTTTGAGTGCGAGTGCGTGCGTGCGTTTGTGTATGTATGTAGGTGAATCTTGTGACTGTGCCCCATAAGTGATACTTGAGGAATTTTTTTTTCTAGACACACCCCTACCCTCCCATGCACTCAGAAGGTTGCCTTTTTTCTTTGCAAAGATTTTGTGGGAAAAAAAAAGTTTGTAGTAGCACTCCTTCAGCCTGTAGTAGCACAAGTACCCCACAAGTCGGGTGCCCACAAGTATGCCCGGGTAAGTATGTGTGTGTGTGTGTGTGTGTGTGTGTGTGTGTGTGTGTGTGTGTGTGTGCGTGTGTGTGTGCCTACTTGGCCGAGATAGGTTCCATGTGGAACCCGGTTCCATTTGCACTAGGGAGAGGAACGGAACCCGGAACGCTCCAAGAACTTACCCTGGCAAACTGCCTGAGAGCCGAACCAGCCAGCCGATGTACAGTTTCGCTGACTGCTACCCGATGTCAGGATGTACCCCGTATCACAGGTGTAGGTGCAGACACTGTTGTAGTTGATGGTGTCCGTGCAATACACTAATCCGTTGCTCGGGTTCGCGAGTGCAGGTGAGCACGTTATTCCTGTAATGAAAGTGTCCGTATTAGCATTAAGCAGATTAAATAATAATGGTTATTATTATGTGCAACGTTTATATCGATCTACAATTCACGTCATTCGCTGCAGTCAATTCGTTTCATAATCCTGAATTGTGTCTCACCAACATGGACAGGGAACTGCCTCTATACACATGTCAGATTTCAGGATGGATAAACAGAAATAACCTGTTAAATAATTGAATTTACACATGATATTCTTGCATTCATCTGTTTTCTTCTTCTTCTTTCCTTCTCCCCTTGTCTTGTAGTTCATTTTCCTCTTCCATTTTCACCGCGTCTCGTCGTTTTTACCGATTCACCAATCCCTCCATCCATATTTGTTAACAATACAATAACTATCCTGTTTACCAGATATGTCACAGACTGTGCTTATTGGCTTTTTACACACATAAAGTGATACAATAGTTCTGACATGAGCAATACGATCGAAAGGATATCCTGTCTTTTGAGTCGAGTCGCTCGACCATGAATGGATGTGTAAATATGGGCCAGGAGAGGGACGGAACCCGGAACACTCCAAGAACTTACCCTGACAAACTGCCTGTGAGCCCGTCCAGCCAGACGATGTACAGTTGCGCTGACTGCTTCCAGACACCAAGGTGTACCCCGTATCACACGTGTAGGTGCAGACACTGTTGTAGTTGATGGTGTCTGTGCAAGACACTGATCCGTTACTCTGGTTTGCGAGTGCAGGTGAGCATGTTATTCCTGTAATCGAATTGCCCATATTAGCTGCAATAAGCACACTTATTAATAACAGTTATTATAATGGGCATTGTTTAGATGGATCTACAATTCACGTAATTCGCTGCAGTCAATTCGTTCTATAATCGCGAATTGTGTCTCAAAAATGGAAAAATTGCCTGGATAAACAAAAACAAACCTTTTAAATAATTGAAAATTATGCGATTTTGTTGTATTCATCCGTTTTCTTCTACTTGTTTCCTGTATCCCATTGTCTTGCATTTCATACTCATCTTCCATTTTCAGCGAGTCTCGTCGCTTTCCCCGATTCACCAATTCCTCCATTCATATTATGTTAACATTACAATAAAAATTATGTTTACCAGATATGTTACAGACCGTGCTGATGAGCTTTACACACAATAAGTGATACAATAGTTGTGACATGAGCGATACGAATGAAAGGATATCCTGTCTTTTGAGTCGGGTCGCTCATGTCGGATCACTTAGGGTTCAGTGAATGAATGTGTAAATGTGGGAAAAGAGATGGACAGAACCCCGAACACTCCAATAACTTACCCTGACAAACTGCCTGTGAGCCGGACCATCCAGACGATGTACAATTGCGCTGACTGCTACCTGATGCCAGGATGTACCCCGTATCACAGGTATAGGTGCAGACACTGTTGTAGTTGATGGTGTCCGTGCAAGACACTGTTCCGTTACTCTGGTTTGCGAGTGCAGGAGAGCACGTTAGCCCTGAAATGGAATCGCCAGCATTATAATGGAGCAGACAAATTAATAATGGTTATTAGTATAGGCAATGTTTAGATCGATCTACAATTCACGTCATTCGCTGCTGCAGTCATGTATGTCCAGACACTGTTGTAGTTGATGGTGTCTGTGCAAGACACTGAGCCGTTACTCTGGTTTGCGAGTGCAGGTGAGCACGTTATTCCTGTAATCGTATTAGCAATAAGCAGACTTATTAAAAATGGTTATTATAATGGGCAATATTTAGATCGGATCACTTATTACGTACATTATTAAATATCCAGTAAACAGTTAAGGAAATCCAAACCTGTGGATCTTGGCTAGACAAATTATGGGTTTTACATGCATTATGATAATGCTCTGCATTTCTGACACATTTTAGTGTATGACTGAATCAAGTCATCCGTAAAACCAAGTCTTGTTTAACGACATTTGCAAATTACTTTACCGGTGACTAGTTAATCCCATTCATTAACATGGCATCAATTTATGTGTCGGTAGTGCATGCCAACCATCAATGATCTATTTTAATTCAATATGTGTGAAACGGTTCAACTATTGGTCCTATTTTATGTCTAGCTTACTTAGATCAATTTAGTAGACTACCGAACTGTCATATAACTGTTATTGAAAAGCAAAATGAGATTACCGATGCTGCAATTACTGCCAGTCCAGCCAGACTCACAGGTGCAAGTGAAGCCATCCAGTGTGTTATTGCACTGCCCATATGCGCAGGGGTGCTCCAAACAGGCGTCAGTTCCTGTAGATAAAGAAAGTCCATCTGACATATTATTGGAAGACAGGAAAAGTGTGGGAAGCCTCCCTGATTACTTTGAAGATCACTTCCTTCATTAGTTTGCTCTAAGTCTGATCTATAATAATGCACTGTAGCTTACATCGTGATATCATACAGATGTTAACTGTAGATGAGGGAACATCACGACACGTTCTAGTTATAGTTCTAGTTATATAGTAATACTTATCAACGCCTGTTCACAAGTTACAGTTCCTGAGAAAGGAACTAACTGGTTAATAGAGACACTGTCATCTGCTCCAAAGAGGGCAATTCGACGATGTTTTGAGGTAGCTCGTCCCAGTCCTTAGGTATCCTGGGAAAATAACTGAATGTGTAAATGTCCATTGAAAACCCAAGACTTTAAAATCATTGCTGTTGTCATATCCGTGTTGCGTGCTCCCTTGGTCCGATGTAATCCGGTATTGAAATAGCAATTGTGGTATTCAGATTTTCGTATACTACTAATATTACGAATGTGAAAATATGCGGCTCGACAAGTGGCAGTTATGTTGGAAGACATTGTCATTTCAGAATCAAATGACACACCAAGATTTATAACACTAGACATGGCAATGGGTGATTTCAAGTATGGTGTTTAAACCTGGTGTTAGTGTTTATTAAACACTAAATCGGGCTTAAACACCATACTTGAAATGACTTAGTGTTAGGATGGTGTTAACATGATGACCTCTGATTTCACCGTTGTACAAACTTCCGTTTCCGACAGGCGGTGTTTATTGATATGGCAATATACTATCGTAGATGGTGTTGAGCTAGTGTTAGTGTTTATTAAACACTAACTGCAGCCTTAACACCGTACTTGAAATGAGTTGGTGTTAGAGGTTTGACCTCGTACTTCCGGCAGTGCCACGTGGTTGCTGGTGTTTAGCGTCGTCTGCTAATCTGCCCAGTAGTGTTAGTGTTGAGCATGTATACGCAAAACCCCATAGAGATAACAACTTCCATAGGGATCGAAATGAAAGTCATTTCAAGTACAGATCGAGCTGGTGTTAGTGTTACTGTTGCTAGGTGGGCATTAAAATCACAATTCTGAACTGAAATGGTGGTGTTTTCGTTTGTCTAAGCATGTAAAAAGGGTATCAACCTAGATCATTTGTGAAATTTTACTTAAGTGAAGTTTATGAAACGCAATGAAAATCTTATTTTTTTATGAATGTATTAATTTGAATATCTATAGTAATTTACGCAAATAAGGTCATACAATTCATATTTTTACCCATAAATCTGATATTCACATTTTTCACTACATAAATTATTTAGACCATTATTTTGGAATAGAATAATAATTCATCAAAACAAATTGGAATAGCCAGTTTCTTCCTTGTGTGTTTTATTGTTTTTATAATGAATTATTTTATGTACATAATTATTTCTTTGTTTTTATACTTCTGCATTTGTATTGTTTGTGTTGTTTGTTTCATTTCTAACTATAATTTAACTTTTTGAACACCAAAACAAACACTACAAATGTAAACCAGACCAAACCAACCATGTATCTATTTTGAACGAAAACTTATATTGGCCAGTTGTTTTGTACACACATCACGAAATTGAGCGATTTTCGGGATTTCGTAACGTGATTTAGTAATGGTAGGTCCGAGCTTGACGGTTTGGAGCAATAAAACAAATCTCGGAGGTGGGGGGGGGGGAATAATGGCCCCCAGCCTTGTCGAGCCACATGTACAATATCATACAGAGGTGGTTAATTCGTTAATTCCTGTGATTCTTGCAAAATTGTTACCCACTTTTCAGGTAGCTAATTATTTTCGAAACCAGAATGTTTTTCTAAATAGGCCTAATTATACGTTCTAGCTCCCATGTTTTAAAAAAGCCTATGAATGACTGCTACTTTCAAAATACTTAGTTTACACCTTTTCCGTTCGATGTTGAGAATGAGAAAGATCAGAATCTTGTTTATATCAGTTTATATTTGATTCATGATGATTATTTGTCCCCCCCCCCCCCCCAACACACACTCCTCTAGAGGACCCTGTACGTAATGTATACACTGACAATTGTTTGTACATCTTTGACATTTTATAAAAACTTGTAATTGAGTTCAAGGCTCTACGAGATTTGTTTTTAATAATGGCCAAAAAAAAAAAAAAAGTTACCACATCGGGGACTCGAACCCACTTCTAACAATTAATTTATTACGTGATACACGTGCGACCGGCCTTACCCACTCCGCCACAGAATCCCTAATGATTACGTGACAGATTTAATCAAACTATATAACATGTCACGTACTATCGGTATTCACTCGGAATTTGTACCGTGCTGCCACTGCGAGTTATGCCTTCATCGTCGGCTATGCAAACCGCTAGCGCTAGCGATGTGTCTCTGCGCGCGGCGGGCATTCAATTTTTTAAAGAGAGTCACGCACATTTCTTGCGAGTTTAGTTACGAATTCCACGAAAAATAGGGAATATCCACTAACATCGTATCGATCAAGTGAATGGTTTGAATATTTTCTTCTAATTATGGTATTCAATGCATGCATGTGGTAAGTCTTTATTACGATTTGCTCTATAATTCGTAAGCATATCAAAGTTTTCGTCACCATTTTAAAGGGGTTCTGGTGATATTTGTCTGGTGTTGACTAACACTATCGATCCTGATATCAATATTAGGGTTGGTAGCGATTTGGTATGATCGTTTTCGGAAAGTTCGTGACCTCCTCTTAATCTGGAAGCTGGTGTTTAGCTCAGATTAGAGGCAGTTTTTCATCCTCAACACTAACACTAACCCCAACACCATACTTGAAATCACCCAATGACTTCAACATTTCCAATACGCTAGGCTTGACAATTATGTTTACAAGCTTGTCATTTTGGAACAATAATCATAAATTTACTTGAGTTGTCATTTAACTTTAACTTGTTTTAAAACGTAAATTAAATGAGGCCGCGAGCTATCTAATCTGGTGTATTCTCCTTCAGGCAAACACATGACAGCTACAGGTAGGTAGAAGGTGTCATGGAATTCAAATCGGCACGAATATCATCAGTCTTAGTCAGGAATAATTCATTGAAGGACTCTGCTAGCTGCTCTCGGTCGCTATAATGTGATGGAAGCTTACATTGCTTGCCTTGATGGAGCATCTTATTGACCACTTTGTAGACCTCTCTCTTGTTAGAACAATCAGAAAGGTGCCCTTCAAGGTGTTTCCATTTTGAATCTGTTATCATTGACCACACTGCTAGTCTAGGGATGGTACATGTTCTCTATCTACTGCCAGCCTAGAGCTACGCCACATTGTTTCCAACCTCCGACGATGTATCTTCGCGTCTGCAATCTCATCCGAAAACCAAGAGTTGATGGGACGAAATAGTACATCAACTCACGTTCTAAAAGGAGCTAGTTCATCCAGGATTTTTACCTTCAAAGCATCAAACTGATTACACTATCCCTCACTGCCAGTTTGTGGGTTGAGAATGATGTATGATGACCGAAGTGCCTCAGCAAAAGAATCATGGTCTATAGATTTGAACTTCCTGTACGTGAACGCATGAATACCTAATACCAACAACACACTTACCAACCAAACAAACGATAACCCAACAATCCAATCAACCAATCAACTAACCAACAAGAAATAATCAAATCAATATCATGATATATCATTTCATCATCTTGGATTCAGATACAATCGATAATAAGACAGGTTGAAATAAATGTATTTGGATTCATACAATCAATTAGATTATCATTACCTCATCAGATAGTGACAATGAAGAAGAAGAAGAACAAGAAGAAGAAGACGAAGAAGAAGAAGAAGAAAAAGAAGAAGAAGACGAAGAAGAAGAAGAAGAAAAAGAAGAAGAAGAAGAAAGAAAAAAAGAAAAAGAAGAAGAAGATGAGAAAAAGAAGAAGAAGATGGAGAAGAAGACAACAAAAGAATAAAAATAAGAAGACAAAATGAAGAAGAAAAAAATGGAGGAAATAAAGTAGAAGACGATGAAGAAGGACAACACTCACAACAATAACAAAACAGGAACAACAGCAACAACAAAAACAACAAGAGGAGACTAAGAATGAGTAGTCTTACCCTGTTCGCAGTTGAGTCCACTAGTTACAGACTGGCAGTAACACTTGTATGATGTCATGGTTTCCTCGCAACGTCCGCTGTTACACGGGTTGCTGCCACAGTCTGAAAAAGGTGTTAACAAATTGAGATCAATTATATTTCTCAAGCTACACAGCAGGTTTGCAAACATACATGACGAACAAAAGTGTTAACAGTTTATGCTATTAATTGGTCCTATTATCCTCTTATTAGTATTAGTTGTAGTTAACGTAATGTAGCGGTTTAAACCCCCACCAACCCCCCCCCCCCCCCCCCCCCGTAGATCCGCCACTGCCTTTGGGATTTGTAATATCCAGAAATACGATTAACTGTTGAATAGTTAGCTAAATTTTAGTGAGCGAAGCGCAAACGCACAATGGGCCAGGATCGCCTGAAAGTTTGCCAAGAGAGAAGTCCTGAATAAAACTATTTAATGAGTACATGGCTGGTACTGGGTCAAATAATCTTAATTTGGGTTCCAGGGGCGCAGCCCCGGAATATTTTCGATTTGGGCAGTTTAGCATTATCAAAAAAGTGGTTTAAAGAAGACTATAGTAACAACTTCTATTCATGAGAGGGGGCAATGCACCTTAATTTTAATGTTATTATATATTTTTGAACCCCAAATATTGGGGGGGGGGGGGGGGGGGGGGGTGATAATACAGGCCACCCCCCCCCCCTCCCACACCTGAAATATTGGGGGGATCCCACCTCCCCCCGTGATCGACGATCCTGTAATCTACCTGGAATTCGGCAGATGCGGAAACCTGGAGGGATCCCGAGTCGGCCACATGTCTTCGCTCCCAAGTCTCCGAAGATCTGAGGTTGAGGTATCAGCTTCGGGAAAGTCTGCACCATCTGGGGTCCTGTTGATAGGTTACCGACTTCAACTGGCTCGCATGGCCACATGGGTAGAGTGTAGCTGAGCCCGTAGCCATAGCCACAATTTGAGCTTTCTACGTAGTCAGCTGCCAACGCAATTTGGGCTTCATAGATAGATCAGATTCAACAGGTTTTATACTATAGGTTTTGCCATTCATTTTAACACTTTTGTCATTCAATTTCGTCACGAGAAGCCGAGAATGTGCCAATGCCAACTTCAATTTCGTCTATTGTCGACCAATTTCACAAAAAGTCCCTTCAATTTAGTCATTTGTCACACATTTTCGTCCAGTACAATTCAAATTCGTCAGTCACAGATGTGTTCAGCAACTGTTACCGACGAATTTGAATTGTAATCGACGAAAATGCGTGACGAACGACTAAATTGAATGGACTTTTTGTGAAATTGGTCGACAATAGACGAAAGTGAAGTTGGCATTGGCACATTCTCGGCTTCTCGGGACGAAATTGAATGACAAAATTACGAAAATGAATGGGAAAACCTATAGTATACTATTTTCGTTTACACAAATTTGCAGTTTCTTTTGCATATATTAGTACAGGCTTTAACAGGCTACCATTAAAGAGTTCAACTAACTTTGTTTACATGTGCGATAAATAATAACATTGTTTGATATGTATATAGTTGTGATCCGATATATCCACTTGGTAATTTGTGATACTTTCACGTTAACTGAATGATTGTGGCCTATTAATAAACGACAAATGCAAAGCAATACTTATGTGCGAACCATTTTACTGATATTAGGGTTCTATATGAATATCACCAAAATTGTATATTTAAATCTCATCACCAAAGGCATTTCGAAAGTCAACCGTCTTTGATGTAAATTGGGGAACAGATTTGACGCAATGTGTACATAATAATAATATACTCAATTTATATCGCGCCTAATATTGATTGATAATCATCTCTAAGCGCTTTACAATAATAATATTACTCCCGGTCAAAGGATACAATGCAAACCAGCACACATTGTGTGCATCATATCCACTCCCTGTGGAGCATTCCTTCCAAGCGGCACATGGGCATTGAGAAGATCCTTCACATATAGGCTTTCACCTCCTACCGGGTCCCCATTTATACACCTGGGTACACATGGCATCTAACGACAATTTGAAAGCTTTCCATATAGCGCAAACGTAACCAAATAACAATTAATTGAATAATTTTACATGAATATTTACCAATTACAAGCAGATTGAAACCAAAATATACCGGAACAATCTTCCACCAGTTGAGAGCCATGACCTGTAAAATGGGAAATAAATCAGTAATATGAATATTACATGGTAATGATTATCTTAAAGGGACATTTTCCCCAACATTATAATCACCTTTCATTATGTTCTCTAAACATTAAAACACAATTTCATGCAAATGCGACCAACATTGGCCTTTTGAGCAAGGGATGAGTATCATTCAAAGTCACTCGCTGTACGGTATAATCCCATTCATCGCGAACACCATGGAGGCTGCCATTGATGTTTATGAAACTCGGATCGCTCTAAAATGTGACGTCAAAACCCGAACTACCCTTTTTGTTAGCTCACGTTTTGCCTTGTGTTTGTGCACAAACCCCGCGAGCTGCGAGAGCTAACAAAAAGAGGTGGAGCTTATTTGTTCGGGTTTGACGTAGCATTTGGGCGCGAACAATTCAAAATCCGGGTTTAAAAAAATATAAAGGCAGCCTCCACGCTATACGCGATGAATGGGATTAGCCCATACAGCGATTGACTTTGAATGATGCCCCTCCTTTGTTCAGAGGGCAAACATTGGACATATTTGCCTTAAATTATGTTTTAATGTGTAGAGAAATGAATCAAAGGTAAATAGATGATGGGGAAACTTTCCCTTTAAGATTTAGTGAGAATATACATGTATTTGTATCTCTCGTGCTCATTTCCTAAGTTCCTGTTAAATGTCTGTATTTAATTATTATTATCCTCATTAGCCTCTCAAAAAGCTGTGATATTATAATTTCGTTGCTCTTCTTTATTCATATTATATATTTCTGATCAGTTTCTCGTTATGTTTGCATGAATTATACAAAAAAGCTGCATCACTTCGGTGATCCCTCGCATATATCCCCAACTTGATTTCTATCCTTCGGGTTTATGTCAGGTTTATCATATTAGTCCCAGTCGCAACGCATTTTGGATGAATTAATTAATTAAATGTGCATGTATTTTATCTTCCTGACTGCTTCAACCAATCTGTGTGGTTATCGCTGGTATAATAATCATTCCGACATTGCAGAAGACAAATTGAGTTTTTCGGCAATGTTTCGGCAATTTTGAGCCTCTCAAAATTGAAAACTCGAAATATTTGAAAACATTTAGTGTGAGTGTTTAACCGTTTAGTAAACAAACGAATAACTCAGCCATTATTAGTGATATTATAATAAAGGCAATAATGACTATAATCGACAGGAATTATGCAATTATCAGTATCAGTAATACAAAATGCCAGCATCTGGTTTCCCTGCATGTAATGATTACAATTGGATGATAAAACTTACCAATATGGTAGTGTTCTCCTTTACCTGAGTATCGAACTGATTTTGTTGTAGAAGTTAAGGCGGAGATGTTATATTGGAATAAGTAGCAAGTTTGCAGGTAAGAGAAACTCTTGCTAGCACGCCTCTGACAACTGTGATGCGTATGCCTGGAACAAACTATACCCAATGTGCGCATACAGGGCTGCATGTTTCGTACGTCATGCGAACGAGCATGCGCAAAAGCGGTAAATCATGAGTGGCCAATCGTAGCCTGCCGTACACTTTCCTATTAATAGACTTCAGTCGTCATAGTCTTTTTTTTTTAATTGGGAAACGGGACACAAACTATAAACTATTATGATTGGCTCTATTTCCATTTTTGTCAATTGTATTTGTAAATATCTTATCTTAATTAGTAGTCATGAACTAATAATGATATCCTTAGGTTCATGTTGTTGTTTTTCCCCTGGTGTCTCGTTATGGGAGAAACTAAAACAAAACATACAACCGTACACGTGGAACTTCACAGTGATGTTTGGATTATGTTATAAATTATGTTCCTTTATTATTATCTGTTCTTGTATGTTCTTTATTTAGGATACTTAATTGGTCTTCTGGTATAACAATAACACCACATCTTTTTTTCGATGAAATTTGTCAATTTTTTTGTAATGAAAGTTAAGATTTTCAGTGTGTTTGCACTGTTCTATCAGAAGGAACTGCGTCTAATATGATTAGCTCGGATACACACCAAATAATTCCTCTACTTGGTGTGTACTCGTTCCATTCCCAAGCGTAGGCTGTGGTCACACGGTGCTTGCGATGGGTTGCGATGAGCTGCAATTGGTCGATTGTGCATATGAAAGGCGGATATTGTCAAACTAAAGCATAACCCTGTTGTACATAATAAACCCTTCACAGCTTGACCGCACAGGCTTAGATAATAAGTGCAAAGGTTATTTGACCGAATCGAATGTGTCTTTTTCGCTCACATTTCATTGTGACGTTTGGTTTATTTTGGACATGATTTGCACTTCATAACGTATATTGTATTGTTGCAGGCTGTTGCAGGTAATAGCAAGCATTGTGTGACCACAGCTATTAGGAGCCAATCACAGTCTGTCGTACATTCCCCTACCTATCATAGCACACAGTCGGTCTGTGTCGACAATAAGCGGGCGATTCATGGAAAGTTGACACAAATTCTAAACAAAATGTTGGCTCTATATATTTCAAACAGGTTTGACTGTGTATGGATTAACATAGTTATTTATTATAATTATAGCTTTCATTTCTTCATGTTATTTTTTGGGCGTCTCGATATAGGAGAAACTTAAATCGTACGTACAGCTGAACACATGGAACATCACAGTGAATTGTTTGTAAACATTTTATCTTGTTAACATTCTTTTAGGGTAAATTGTTAAAATCGCACTCCCTGCCCGTAATACCATTGAACGAACATGCCCATTCTCTCGGCACACTAACAATGGTGCGCGTTGTTCAACGCTATGAAAGGCGGCACGTGCGATTTATCAAGCACTGGCTCGGTAAAAATTGACAAAAAAGTGAACCTGAAAAAAACTACACGACCAAATTGACTGTTCTTGGTATCGTTGTTCATTTGAAAAGACACCCTATCCGATGGACATAATACATTTGTTACTATATTTTGGGAAGTGGCCCGTTCCGTTTGGGGGGGGGGGGCACCCTGTATAGAGTACCAAATCCGACAACTGTATAACAACACAACTGCCACTTTTCGGATACAAGTTGTTATGTGATTTGTGTTGTGTGTATCCAGGGTAGTCTGGTAGAACAACAATATATCATTAAATATAATTCGTACATTTTCAGAATACCGATTGGCTAAACTGTTTAAGGGACATAGATACAAGAGATTTGTCTTAGCTCAGAATCGTTTTCAGAATACACCACCTGAAGTTTAAAGAGTTATAGTAACATTGTCCAAATTCACACACTTTAATTTGAGCTCCAGTGGTTCTCTCATCCATCGTTGTATTCGTGTTACCAATAGAAGCGGAACCGGTTACGGTTTTTCGACCGTTCCCTTCGTTGAAAATATATTTACGATTGAAGTGAAACGGTTTTCTTATTATTTACTGGAAAGTTATGTGTACAACATCAGTGCAATGAGTCAGGGAATATCACTGCATTTT
>JBAMJV010000917.1:0-212179 GCA_037951105.1 Echinarachnius parma | reverse complement strand
ATGTTTATAAACAATAATCCATCGAAAAGTGAGGTTAAAAGTCTGAAATGTGAGAGGATATTTAAATAATCGATCAAATTTGGTTCGCATGTAAAATTCAACATAGCCTGTGTTGTGTCTGCATTGTCTCTTGTCTGCATTGCCACCGATGTACAACTGTGACTGTCCGTAAGTTCACGAAGAATTTATAAATGTTTGACTAACAGTTTGACAAATATAGCACCACAATTTGACAAATGTGTCATTCCTGACAGGTTTCAAAACAATATTCTACGGAATTCTGAGATTAAAAGTCTGATATATAAGTACAAATTTCCATTATCAATCAAATTTGTTATGCATGTAAAACTCAACATCTCATGTTCGCCGTATTCGAAATCGGATACAGTATATAATCGGTGACTTGTCAATGTTTGCAGCTGATGTTTACAAAGAATCAGCTTTTTGAATTACAATTATTAGCTTAAAACACCACAATTAAAAAACATGTTATTTGTCTGAGATTTTCACATGACATTTACACAGAATGTTGAGGTTAAATTTGTATAATAACAGTGAATTTTCCACAGTTTTGAAATGAATGTGCTATAAATTTTCTTGTTTTTCTTTTGTTTTTCTTTATTTTCTTCGGGCCAGTAGATTTTAGATTCGGGCCACCAAAATTGGAAAAATACTAATTTTACTGGCCCGACCTACCAGCAAAAAAAGTTAATTTCGAGGGTTGCTATATGGTTAAGTAGATATGCAGTACCGTATGTAAAAAAAGGGGATGGGAATGTCCCTCTTTTCAAGCTCTACTGTATAAAAATAGCACTTTAAAATTTGTTTTGCTTTCTATGAACTCTACAGGGGCTCTTTCATGATTATTGAGTGCTCTTTGTGGCATTTCTGGGTTAATCTTTTTCACTGTTCTATTGCAAACAACAGAATTCCAGGGTAGGCTTCTACTTTAAAGGGATCTAGTAACTTTGCTGACATGTGCAAAAAGTGATGAATGGTTGATGCAATGTATATTGTTGTTATCTCATATGTCCACAGGGTATTGTGTGAAAATTTCAAGTCAAATGGACATAGTATGGCCAAGTAATGAGCGAAAATGCAAAGTGATATTCAGTAACTCACTGCACTCACTTTGTACACGGAAGAAAAACTCGCCCGGAGTTTTTCTTATCTGAATACTTCAATCATACATATCTTTGTAACGAAAGGGAAATTTGAAAAACCGAAACCTGTCCCATGATTTTATTGTTAATACGAATACAACAAGGTATAAGGGAACCGCTAGAATTACAATTTTATTTTGAGGATTTGGACAATGTTACTAAGTCCCTTTAATTACATTAGAATATCAGTTTCTATTTTATTATCAAGGTTATCACGTGGACGTGATCTTTTTATTTTATTATCAAGGTTATCACGTGGACGTGATCTTTTAATTTTATTATCAAGGTTATCACGTGGACGTGATCTTTTTATTTTATTATCAAGGTTATCACGTGGACGTGAAGGGGACTTGAATTTTGTATGAATAACACACATTCTCTATCACCCCAGTCCAATTTGGGGGACAAGTTTTTCAGGTTTGTCAACATATTATGTATTATTTTTATTTTCCAATCTCCAGGAAGGAGCTTGTAATGAAGCGCTTCATCAGGGCAGAGGATGATCTGAAACTTGCCACTCTCATCCAGACCAAGCACCCAAAGAGCCCAGAGACTTTCATTCAAAGGTACTTATTTCTTAATCTCTGATGAAGATTCTGCTAGGATCAAAAGTTATGTTTATTCCGACCACAAAAGATTATCACATTAAAAAAGAAAAACATATTGACAGTATTATGTTTTTTTTTTATCTTCCCTTTTTCAGGAGATGGCTCCTACAGCAGCTCTTTCCCTGTGCAAGCATTCCACCAACAGAAACCACTCAAACGAGTCGTCCGTCTTGGTCAACTCGTGTTCGCAACAGCGATGCATCACAGCATCAGTCGAATGGCAACTCACCTCATGATGGAGCACCAAGTTCACGTAGTCTGGAGGACGGTGAATTGACGGAGAGGCAGAGACTGGCGGTGAATTACGAGATGGAGGCATGCAGGGCGGCCGCAGCACGTTACCCTAGCAACTACAACGCTTGGAGTCACAGGATATGGGTGCTTCAGAGGGTAGCGAGATTGGATGCTGCAGTGAGTGATCTTGAGAGTTGTTTTCAATCAGTTTACTATTTAAAAAGAGAATTTATAGATTATACATTTCCATTTCTTTTTGGTGTTGATTTCTTTATTTAAGAAATGTTGGCAGTCCTGACAATCTCAGGGATCCCCTGTATAACTTTGTAAGTGCCTTAACTCTCTACAGAAAAACAAAGTCTCTTTCAAATTAGTCTATAGATTTGAATAGGAAAAATCTTCAAAATTGTTGAGACATTTCATTTTGGTCAAATAGAGTGGTGAAGTGTGATGTCATAAATGATGTCATAAACATTTTTTTTAGAATTTTCAAATGTGGACTTCATTTTCAGAAAGAGTGTAACAAATAATGTCCAAATACCGAAAATCAAAGGAATAGGTTACGTATTGCCTGAGATATGGCCATCCGAATGATTTTTTTGCCAATGGGCAACCAGTGTTATAGTGCACTGACTGGTTCATAAATTTATGAACCAGTGCACTATAACACTGATTGCCCATTGAAGTAAAATTCATTCGGATGGGCATATCTCAGGCAATACGTAACCTATTCCTTTGATTTTCGGTATTTGGACATTATTTGTTATGCTTTTTCTGAAAATGAAGTCCAAATTTGAACATTCTAAAAAAGTGTTTTTATGACGTCATGGCTTCTGTACTCTATTCTCACAACATTACCAATGATTCAAAATCTTCTTTTTTGTGGGGGGGGGGGGATGGCCTCAACATGCCCTTTTCATGTATCATTGTAAATGTTACTGTTTTTGTATCAGGAATGTAAGTAATAATCTTGAATTTTATTTTACCATGTTCTTTTTACTGAATATTTTGGAAGAGGAACTGGACAAAACGAAGGTTTGGATGAGGCAGCACATATCCAACCACAGCATATTCAATTACAAATGCATCCTTTTCAGTACCCTGTCCCCAGTTGCATTTCATACTTTGAAGTTCCAAACATAATTACAGTTTTATCCAACATTCCCAATTTTGCATATCAATTTTTCCCGTTTCTATTTTCTGTTTTCCGCCTAGATTTTGGAGGAGGAACTATAGACAAAACCAAGGTTTGGGTGAGGCAGCTCATATCGGACCACAGCGGATTCAATTACAGACACATCCTTCTTATAACCAATATTCACAAATCACAATTTTGCTATCACATTGTTTTCCCTTAAATTCCTGTTTTCGACCTAGATTTTGGAGGAGGAACTTGAAAAAACCAAGGTTTGGGTTAGGCAGCACATATCAGACCACAGTGGATTCAACTACAGACACTTTCTTCTCAGCACCCTGTCATGCAGTAACTGTCAGTCGTGGGAACACATACAGAGGCTAGTGCAAGATGAATTGGACCTCACTTCAAGCCTAATTCAGAGTTTCCCAGGTCACGAGGCTGTATGGTACCACAGGTATTAGATTATTTTTAATTAAATTAAAAATCAGCACAGAGAATTGCAATTTTTATCAGGTACTAGTGTCCTATTCTCCAGTGATAATCTGTTTTCAGAAATCATCCAGACGCTAGTTCAGGATGAATTGGATCTTACTGCAAACCTAAAACAAAGTTTTCCAGACCATGACTTGAGGCTGTATGGTACCACAGGTAACAGCAATAGTAGAACATGTTATTTATGTAGCATTTAACCCCTTCACTGTGGGAACCTGGGAACTCAGGTCCCCAGCAAAGACTACTTTATTAGTTTAAAAATGAAATATATTGCTCTTAATCAAAAGATAAAGTCTAATCTAAATGTACCTTCAATAATTGCCAACTTTAATATCTTTTCACTGGTCTTCTATTCCCCAAACCCTATAATCACCTTCCTTTTCTTTCTCCTCCCAACATCAGGAGAGCTGTCATCAGCATCAGCAAGGCATTCCTTGAGAATGCACCCAATCATATACACATCCAAGCAAATCTGCGTATAAGCAACACAGACTGCTCGCACGACGATACGAACAGCGCCACCAATGGACACGATGCGTTCCAAGATGCGGTGGATGCGGAAGTAGCAGAGGGAGGGAGCGAGGGAGAGTGGCTACTCCTCAAGGACTATTCAAGCCACACTAGCCCACCGAACGCGAAGTCTCCCAGAACGGAATTTGAGGATCAGCGAAACGTTGGCTGCAATAACGTCTACAGTCGTCTTGGCGACTCGAACATATGCGGCAGGAACGGTGGAGGGTTCCTTGATGCGTTTATGGAGAATGAAGCGTCGTTCATGGAGTGCGCCTACAAGAGCGCTTGCAAAGGGGACCGGCCGCTGCAGCAGAGGTGCTTGGATCGTCACAAGAGCTGGCTAGATAACATGCAATGATGAAACCTTCCGGGTCGGTTTTGAATTATACAAGTATTGCTTTTTATTTAGATTGTAATGTAAACCATGAATCGGGTCATGATTGTATTGTAACACTTAATAATTAAAAGTGATTTTTAAAATCAATGAATTTAATTACTTTGGTTATAAATATCACCTACTGTATTGAAAACAGAGCTGAAATCACGATATTAATATAATATTAACCTTTTAAACAATGTTGAAAAGTCACCAACCCTGGTAAATGAGGATAAATGTTGCTTTGTTCTATGGTGATAAATAACAACAAAAGTATGATTTCAGTAATCCACATTGACATGAATATATTATATTTTGTACTGGAAGAGATGTGGCCCGAAAAAGAGCCAACCCATCATTTATTTCAGTCAATTAACCCATTGCCTACCTTGAACCTGGTTGGTCCTGTATTAACTCTTTGGGGATAGCAAATCTAGTATAGGGGTAATAATAATAGTGTAAAGCGCTATGATCCCCACGGGAATAGCGCTATATATATAAAACCGTTTATTATTTATTATTATTAGGGAACAGGTTAAGTTGTCTGAATATCATGATCATCATAATAATCAATATGGTGGGCCATAAACTTCATTTCTGCAATAAGTAAGTAGCAAATCAGTTAATGTACATGCACTCATTTTGAGGGTAATCGTGCAGATTAAAAGAACATTGTAATATGATGCTGGCTGTCAAATTTTGGGGAAGGTTTGTTTGTTTGTTTATTAAAGGGGGTCATCATTATGACCAGAATTTTAAGTATATGGACCTGACTTTAAATCTCTTGACCATTTCTTTAAAAAAAAAAAACTTCTTCTAATTAATCTGCCTTCTGTCCTGAAGATTCTTGCAGATATGCCAAGCCTCGCCTCTACACTACATCTTTGTCTACTGGCCCGTTTGGGCAAGCAGAATCATAATTTTACAACTTTGACTCGCCCGAACAGAAAACTTACTTGCCTGCTCATTTCTACATGGGATTTACACGTAAAGAACTACATTATTCTCTTCTAGTTGACCAACAATTTAGTTGTTGAGTCGGTCAACCAAGCTAGGCCATTTATGAAATTTTAACTTGCCCGACATCAATTTTACTTGCCCTGGGCAACAGGGCAAATGCTAGAGTCGAGCCCTGGCTAGGCTACATGTATACTCAGCAAGTTAGCATAAGAAATCGGGGAAATTTTTGCTCATTATAAGTTTTTAAGTATGTGCAGATGTTATGGCATGAATATTATGTGTATATTAATGCTATAACCACTTTCTTTTTTCGGTAAATGTATTTGGTCATTTTTGGAAGTCTGCAAAGCATCATGACCGTTCATGATGATAATAGTAGTCTCTTGGTATAATCTCTTCACTTTACATTTAGAATGGGCTGAATTAGTGTGTGTGCACAACATGACATCATTGCCCATTGCTTACATTATACTTTTTACAAGTACATGTATGTGTATGTGTGTTATTTATCAGTGATACCAGGTGCCAATTGATATTTGCAACAGTTTTTTATTTGCCTTTTCCGTGAGAGTTGATCATGTGATGTTAAAGGATTTGAGAGTGAAGATTAGCAGTGTGTTGTTTTAACCATGTTCCAGGGGATGTTGCATAAAGAGTTGCGATTAATCGCGAGTCAGAGAATGCTACTAAATGCACACATCTGATTGGTTCAAATGCGCATATTTTCTGACTTGTGATTAATTGCATCTTTGCAATTGATCACAACTCTTTAATATGCAACACCCCCAGGACAAGTCTAAAAAATACATAGACTTCGGTCTATGGAGAATGCATTATTATTTATATACCAAAATCAAACCATCTTGAATGGGTTAATCTGTATTGCAAAAAAACAAGGTGTGTAATATATGTTTTTATATAAAAAGCTCTGCAATGGCTGAATGGTGTTATACATTTTTTTTTTTATACCATGTTTATGAATGAATTTCCCACCCTCTACTGTTCCCTAGCCATTTTAACCCGTTCAGGACTGGTCTCAAAATACTTGGGAATGGATCTATGGAGAGTACATGTTATGACAAAATCGATCAGTCCTGAATGGGTAAATAGTTGTCATTATTAATGATTTTAATAACGTGAATAAACAAACATGCTCTGTACATTGTAGCTTACAAACTGTATGTCTAGGGACTTGCATGTCTAACGCACAAACCTGCCATTAAGACAGGGCGCTGCTCAATTATTTTTTTAATGCGCCCTCTCGATTTGATGACACAGTACCTTATTTTTATGCAAGTCGTTTTTTCATGCATTATGATAGCATTGTTTTTACTCAGGGTGATGAATTTATTCCAGTATGAATTCTTTGTTTTTGCCTTTGTTCTTCATATGTGTGAGAAATAGGCCGCTGTCATCATTACATTACTTTGATTCAAATGCCTTACCATATGTGACCGGCTATAGCAAAACCCTGCACTTGTCTGTAATTCATGTTTTGAACAAATGGGCATTTTAAGTTGATATAATGTGTGTAAAAGACTTATAACTGTACAATTTAAACAATCATATCTTCGCCAACTATTGACCAATTTGTTAGAACAAAGCATTAAATGAAAGCTTTTGATGAGGCCTTCTAATGGTATGAAAATCTACATTTTGATTTTTACCAACAAGTGCAGGGTTTTGCTATAGCCGGTCACATATATTTCATTCATACTGTGTAGTATTTGCAATAAGTATTTAGTTAAATTCTTTCACGTTATCAAGCGAAATATATAGTTACAATGATCTTGTTCTGATGTGATAGATATTTTTGAAATAATTTGTACTTTCGTGTGTCAACGTACAAATCCAAATTATATATACATGTATTTATTCCTATAGTTTTTATATACGTTTATTTTATTGATTTTGCTTAAAAGTCGTAGGGGTCTGATGTAATATGTGAAAATTTATTTTAGATAAAGTTATATTACATCAGAATTGATCAGAATATACTCTTTCCTAAGGCTGTTGACGAGTCCCGGGTACCCGGGTCCCGCCGAAAAATGTCGAGTCCCGGGCGCAAAAATCGATACTCGATATCCCGAAAAAAAGCAAAAAATTGATTTACGAATTTGCTGTATTTTATAAGATGATTTATTGTCATAAATGCGCTGCATTTTTGTCACTTGAATGAACATGTTTCCCAGCGGCGTGACATGCCTATAGCGAAATCAACAAATTTATCAATTTCGGGT
This sequence comes from Echinarachnius parma, assembly GCA_037951105.1. Taxonomy (NCBI): domain Eukaryota; kingdom Metazoa; phylum Echinodermata; class Echinoidea; order Clypeasteroida; family Echinarachniidae; genus Echinarachnius; species Echinarachnius parma. Next base: position 204,455 of record JBAMJV010000917.1, on the reverse strand, counting down.
ACCCGGGACTCGCCCGAAAAATTATCGCGAGTCCCGGGTAGTAAATATACCCGAAATCGACAGCCTTACTCTTTCCCCCTTGCCATTTACTCCTATTTATGAAATGAAAATGATGCAAAATACAGCTGAAAACTACTATAATAATGCCTGTGTAGTAAAATAAGAATCATTATAAAATGAAAGACAGTACAGATGGTGTTAAATATTGCTTGCCAATCAGTAACGAATTCACAGAAATTTGATCATCACTTTTAATCCGCAATCACTCTAAATTATGTTGGCCCTTTTTTCTCCTATGGAAAAAAAACGTAGGTGTCCTTTGGATCGCAGTTGTATTTCGTCCTTTTTCTGGACATATCTTTGACAATCATGTAGCTTGGAGACTTAATACAAGATCTATGGGGATTTCAGAATCTTGAATGGAACGGGTTTAAAACGCATTTTAAAACTCACCTTTTCCCATTCATTTGGACCGACGGGGCATTAGAACATTTGAGATTGAAAATATTATTATATAGTCACATTTCTTATCGGCCACCTTTCTATAGCAGCCACCCTATGTATAGTGGCTACCCAAAGTGATCCCCTGCAGCAAAAACAATGCTATGGCAACTGTCTATAGAGGTCACCTGTTGCCACTTTTCTTGTTTCCCTTAGGTGGTCACTATACACAGGTTTTACTGGATATTGTACGGAGCAAAACATCGCTAACAAAAAATCAGCCATAATTATGAAGACAATTTTTTTTAAATAAGTGCAAATGTATCATCAAACAATCATACATTGAGAATTTCATATTCTATATAATCTATATAATAATGTATCATTTAAGTTTTATATATTATGTATCTCCACTTATGAATATAATGTGACCATTGATATTCAATAGCTTCAATAGTATATACAGTATGTGATTATTTTGTGGATTATGCTGCCAGTTTGAATGTCAGAGAGAAAACATTAGTGCAATTATTGTTTTATTTCAGTAGACTGTAGGCCTATATTGTATTTTCATTTTTTTTTTTTATAACACAAGTGCATGGGGTCAAAAGTCAAAAATATTTGTTGAAAGTGTCTTTGTATTTCTGTAATTGAAGGTTCACAATGTATGTGACATGTTACTATGAAACCCTATGTTATTGCCAGATTCCTGAGTCCTGACCTTCTTTGTAAAAGATTGTTGTATAAATAAGTTAAAATATATAACACCGGAAAGCTGAAAATTTGGAGAATTCATAAATTTATACCCAAATCAGAAAATTGAAATATTTCTAGTTTGTTAGGCTTGTAAGGCGATAAGTCACATTATGTATCTCTACCAGTTTGCTGTTGGTCAGGCCTCGTAGGCAATTTACTTTCCATGTTCTTAACAAATACAGTGGAACCTCATTATAATGAGGTCCTTGGGACCATGAAAACTACCTTGTATCAGTAGTTAAAAAGAGCTCTCGTATAACAAAACCCTCTTATAACAAGGCAATTAACAGGTCCCAGTTCATTATATTCTTTTGCCTTTAACCCTGATATAATAAGGTAGTTTTCAACTTTTTATTGTCCTAAGGAACCCGTTATAACGAGGTTTCACTGTATATCGTGTAAAAAAGCAAACAAATGTAAAGAGCTTGTTAACCTATCTCCTTTCTCAGGCTATTATTTTATACCCCATACAATGTACATATATGTGACCGGCTATAGCAAAATCCTGCACTTGTCGGTAATTCATGTTTTGAAGAAATTGGCATTTTAAGTTCACATAATGAGTGTAAAAGACTTATGATTGTAAAATTGAAACTATCATATCTTCCCAATTATTGGCCAATTCGTTAGAACAATGCATGAAATGAAAGCTTACGAGGCCTTTCTAACGGTATGAAAATCTGCATTTTGATTTTTACCGACAAGTGCAGGGTTATGCTATAGGTCACATATGTACATGTGCAGTGTAACCATCATTCCCAGAATTAATGGAATCTTCAATTTGAACAGTTATGGTGGATATCTAGATTCATTATTATATTTTGTTAAAAATTCATGTGCATTTTGTTGTCTTTGTCTTTTGTCTTTTAGAAGTTATATGTATATTGGAAATTCAGTATTATTGAGAGTAAAATAAAGGAAATTGAATTATCTTATTCATGTTCTGAACTGTGTATGTGTATAATTTGTACATTTGTTTGTATGTATGTGTGCGTGTGTGTGTGTGTGTGTGTGTGTGTGTGTGTGAATGTGCGTCTTGTTCAATTTCTCACATATTCCCATTTCTTGCTTTAATAGTTAACACCCGAATAAAAAAACACAAAAACATAATCAAGATTGTTATTGTATAATGACAAAAATATTGTATTTATTACAGAGTACAAAATATCTCAATTAGCAAGCACGTATAAGATAAATCAAATACTGCAGCAATATATGAAACTGTTAGCCTGGGAGGTTTTTGTGTGTACGTTTCAGAAATTAAATTATTGCCAGTGTAGAAATGAATAGTCATGATTTTCAAGAAGTATAAACTCAGGTTTGAGACAAATAATTCAGAAACATATCAAATATGTCAAAATTATTATCACACTTCCATGATAATATAGGAGCATTCCAGCAATTATTTGAGGGCTGAGGTTTGCCCAAAATTGAGTGGACTTTGTAAATATGATGGATATGCCCAATTATTTGCATTTTCAAAATGCTTGGGGAACTGTAGCCTCCAAGTTGGCAAGATTTGAGCATCTACAATTTGGTGAGCGATAGAAAAATCGAACCATTGTGGACTGAGAATGACTGATCATTTTCTGATTCAGAAATCCTGAAAAATTTCCAGTATGATCTCCATGGTCCTTCAGACAGGCTTCCAAAGTAGGATATCCCATACCGGACTTCAAAGTGCTCTTAATAATAATATCAGTATCCAGACATGTATATCATGTTCCTGCTATCAACCAGTTATTTTTAATATATATATAGATATGAGCTGTCCTACGTCGGGATCAAAGGATCTGTATTTAAGTGAAAACTAGAAAACAATTTCAAATTCATTGCTTATTGCTTTCTCCTGGGTAGGAAAAAAAAAATGATAGAAAAGTAAAACCCTTGTGGGCTAAAAACGACCGATCATTTTCCAAGGCAAGAAGTCTTTAAAGGAACTAAAGAATACAATGTATTTTGGCACTTATTCCATAGTTGATGACTTGCAAACTAAGTCTGCAGAAAAAAAAATTCCATGAAAATACACACAGTAGTGATTTTAGGCTAATTTTCTGATGCCAAATCTCACTTAGCAGCCAGTTTACGCCCCGCCCACATTTAGGGTCCAAAATCAGCAGCGTGATTGACACTTACGTCGACAATTGACGGCTTACGTCATCTACAGAATTTAGAATGGCGTCGTGTACAGAGACTATGGGGCGATGTTCTTTAGATGACGTCACACCAATAGAGAGCAGCATAATCGATTTTGGCAATTTAAAAGGGGCAATCCCAGGACAATTAGATATTTACTAATTACCCCAAAATTGATTGATTTCATGGGAAATGACTGCCAAATTCTTGAGGAAAAATTACATATAGAGAGCCTAATTGTGAAAATTAGGCCATCTAGACGCTGTAGTTCCTTTAAAGATTGCATCCAGGATGTCCTCCGTGGTTAGTGAACTTGCCCAGTTGATGCAGGGCATGCATTCCTCCTGGTAAAACAAAAAGTGGTAGAAAGGTCAAGCCCTTGTGGACTAAAAACGATGGATCACTTTCCGATGCAGAAGTCCTTGAAGATGACGTCCAGAATTTCCTCGGTGGTCACATGACCAGTGATCTTGCCCAGTTGACGCAGGGCGATCCTGAGCTCCTCCGCGGCCATCACCAGGTCTTCCCGCCCTTCAAAGGACTGCAGGGCGAGGGCGCACTTCGTCAGGTGGGTGCGGTGTCTCTCCTGGGTCAGGTAGGGGTCCGGTGATGATGGGTTACTGCACCTGCATGGTGGAGGAAAAGATTTGTTAGCATTTTGTATTACTGCACCTTGCTTTTATGATAAATCATTATTATGAAATTTCCTTCTTACAATTCTTTAACACTTTTCATTCTCTTTTGGGTCATCTACAGTAATCTTTGTATTAGATATCTTTCAATCTTTTGCATGCTGCACTTCTAACTGGTTAGTGCAGAATTATTACGTATCATTTTTACTTAAGACTTAAATCTTCTCTAGGTGGACAATGTAAGTTTTTACTGAATATTCAGTATTTAATCTCGTTGTTCTATGCCTTTTTCAATATTTAAATACTTCCAGAAAATTATGTCTTACATTCCTGCTAATTTCTTGGTAAACCATTCTAGGAAGAATTCCATTCCATCATCAGTCTTGCACGACATCGGTAATATCCAAAACTTGTTTCCTCCTGCATGTTTCAACTCAGGCTCACTCAGACAGTTCTCCGGATCCACAACACAATCTCCTACAACATATTCCAAAGTCCTCTTAGTCTCCGTGTCCAGCAGGTCTGTCTTGTTCACAATGACAACCAGTTCTCTTTCATCACCAAACTCATTGGAGAGACTGTTGCTCGAGGCTACAGGGTCACTGCCATCAGTTGTGATTAAATCCTCTGCCCACAGTTTTGAATATTGCACTTGGGAATTGATTTGGTGGCGGATGTTCTCCGACTTCTTACTTGCACTGAGTGATGTTGCATCTACCATGAAGATGGTCAGATCAGCTAGGTTTGTTCTGCGGGAAAAGTGATATATCACGGTAGCATTAAAGGGACAATTATGTACGGTACTGGTCACTGGCACAGATTTGTATTGTTCGGGGGGGAGGGGGATATACACCAGTGGTATTTGCAGTATCTGAATTGCCCAGAACAGGAAATGAGCCATTTTGAAACACAATAATTTCTTAAATACAGGAAAAGTATTATGAATTTGATGAAAGAATGTATGGGTAAAGCAAAGCTAGCAACATTGAAATTCCAACAATCAGGAAGATTTACTGAAAATGCTAGATCAAATATCTAACAAATGTATACGACCTAATGACAATAATCATTCAATAGTAAGGGAGAATGGCTGATGGGATGAAATGCAATGCAGAATTAATCTTGATCTATTTTTCGGGGCGCCTCCTGCAAAATCAGGGAGACTTGGCAGCCCTGGGTAAGGCTACGAAGGCAAAACAAGAGGCAGACAGAATCAAGCAGTCTTATACCAGACCATACCATACCTTTCTCTAGCCCTGCGCACACCCTCCTTCTCCACCTCATCGGTTGTGTCCCGTATCCCGGCCGTATCGCTGAGGATGACAGGGAAGCCCCCAACGTTGAGCGTTGATTCCACCACATCACGTGTGGTGCCAGCAATGTGTGACACAATGGCTGCAGGGCGCTGGCCTGGTGAGTGAGTATGGATTAAATAAACAAATCAAATAACAGTGAAAATTTCAATTGTTATATCCGGGGGCTACTTTTCAAGCCTGCCTTCCAAAATTAGTACTCTATGTCAAATGTTGGGGCTCTTTTATGATTTTCAGGGGCTTTTATTAGTAAAAACATGTGCACAATACACCGGGGTTAAAGATTAAATGCTCAGTGCAGTTTAATTCAAAGTGTAAAGGCAAACCCTAGACCTGGTATTACACCAGCTGGCATCATGACAATTACAACTGAGATCACTCGATGGTAAGGCGTAAAATGTAAATGCTAGTTCCCCGTTGTTTTATATTTAATCATTACAGTATAATGCAAATTATGATTTTTATTACAGAAATACTGGAATCATGTCGGAAATTAACTGCTGCATCAGAAAATAGAAAATCATTCAGGAGAATATTGCTCAAATCCTTTTGATCATTATGATGATCTATTGTAGATCATCTATCAATTTTCAACTCAGAGGAAAGCAAAAACTGAACTTGAAATTGTAAACAAAAATTTATGTTCCCTCATATTCTTTTTATTATGCCATTGAGGAACATGAGCTTCTGCCTTTTAGAAAAAGAAAACACTTGCCACACTGCTCTTACATAATGCATTGAGAAGAGTACTCTTTCCCACATTGGGTCTTCCCGCGATAGTGACATGGACTCCGCTCCGTAACCTTTCACCTCTCCTCTTGTCCGCAAGATGGCGCTGGATCTCAGACAGGAGGTCTGCAACCTGATGATGAGCTAGAAAGAAAAAAAGGGCAGTGACTAGGGTTGGGCCGATTACATTTCTGAGCATTACCAACAAAAACATTTATCAAACATTGCAAACATTTTCAAGCAAAGAAAAGTCTGCAATGGATCAGGAATGCTAATTCATTACCTTTCCATCTGCAATGGCAATGCATAATTAGCCAGTATATTACATACTACCTATGTAGGTGGCAGAGTTCTCCTGTGTGTTTTTTATTCAGCTACATGCTTAATAGACCAAGTAAAGTTGAGTTTCAGTAAATGGAATTGAATTTTTATCTAAAATCAATCATAATGTGTTTTTTTGTTTGGCTCTGGCAAGATTTGTATTCAAGACATCCAGATTGCTTTTCTGGTACTCTAATAAATAATACTCTCCCAGTTCTTTGCTCTTCTTTCAAAGTTAAAAAGTGACAGCTTAACACTATAGTTACTTTGTTATTTTACTAACCTTTCTCCAGTACTCCTTCCTCTATATTCTCATCCTCGCTAAAGTCAATGTAGGCTTCTACATGGGCCACAATCTGTCAAACAAATGATACAAAGAAATATTAAGACCTGGCGATGGAATTGAGATATGATACCAACAAATATAAATAGGCTTAAAACCTGACTGCTAAAGAATAAAAGTGCATTTTGAAAAGTCATAATAATTCACAACAGGTCCTAAAAAACTCGAACAGGGGTCTCTGGAGAATCCATGTTATACAAAATTCAAGTGGTAGTCCTGAATGAGTTGAAGGAAACTAGACTCTATGTGCCCTTTGTACAACAAAAGCTAAAGCCTATGGTGCATATAAGAAGACTTCAATGTCTAGACCTAACTTTCTTAGCCATGTGCGTCATCTAAAGTAGATATGACATCATTAATGATAGATTTATTAAGAGGTTAAGCTGCAGATCATATTTTTGTTTTACTTATCTTTAGATACAGGATATGATTAGATCTATGGGCAAAGACATAACAATAGTACAACACAAGTAAACATTCAGTTTTTTGAGCTTTTACCTAGATGGGGCTTCTTACACCTTTTATTATTTTGTATTGTCTGATATGTAATAAGGCAATGCTAGAAATTAACCTTTTTGCCTCGTGGCCCAGTCGGGCAAGTAAAAACAAGATTGTTCAACTTTGAGTGGCCCGAAACCTAAATCTAGTGGCCCCAAACAAAGAAAAACATAACAAATTCTGTTAAATTTGGTTGCCCGAACAGGCAGTAGAATTTAGGATCAATGATATTTGGTGGCCCAGAGCTAATTTTTAGTGGCTCCGGGCCAGCGGGCCTATGCTAATTTTGAGCGCTGAATAAGGTAGCCTACTCTTAGAAGCGTGTGCCTCCATCTGTCATAGAGTTTGCTGAGGTCTCCAGACATTTGACGAATGGCCTGTCGTCTCTGGGCTTCCGTCTCAGCCTGGATGAGATCCCCAAGTCCTTCCACCTCCGTCAGATCAAGTTTGCCATTATAAAAGGCTCTACAGACAAAAAAAAGTAGAAACATAATATATTTAAATCTGTTACCAAATCTTAATTTTATCGCAGATGAAAGGATTAGGAGAAAGGGAAGATAAGATCTTAGAAGTTTCATACGAGGTTAACAAAAAAGATACATGTAGGTAAATAAAACATCACTAGTTCTCTACAGGAAACTGGTTGATCCTGAATTAACTCAATGGGGATTCCAAAATCTAGTAGGGAACAGGTTAATATGACTTACAAAGAAGGCTGTTACGTAGACTAATGGGATGTCCAGTAAGACAGGGTGAAGAAAAGTTAATTTGCATACCAAAAATGACTTTATAATGCACACAGGCCTATATAGATATGCATCTTAGTAAAAGTCACCTTAGTCAAGTCAATATTACTGTTTAAAATTGCATTAGATTATCACTCCCTCTTCTTTTGCAAGCTCAAGCTTGCCATTGTAAAATGCTCTGAGGAAAATGAATGAATTTAACACTGGCTGCCATCTTTGAATTGATTCTAATGTTTGGCTTTATTTTCGACAGATCCGTCGTTGTCAGTTTACCTTCTGTTGAAGTGCAGATTAATCCTCCTGAATAACCTGCATGATTTTTCTAACTGGAGGTGGATTATTGTTTGTAATTGTTGTTTACCTTTTGGAGAATTCACCTGCTTCAGCCATCCTGAATCCTTCTAACTTTCCGAGGGCCGAGTAGAGTGCAGAAATAACCGCTGGTCCTCCGTGGACTTGTAACTCGCATACATCCTCCCCAGTGAAGCTGTTGGGGCCTGGAAGACAATTGATATAGCAGAAGTTGACAGAAATTGAATCAATATAATTGTGGGATGAGAAAGAGATGGTCGCTCAGACACTTTTTAAATTTAGAGATAAACATGTTTAAAGTTGTGGAACACTGTGCAAGAAATCAAATTTAGCTCTCTATTATTCTTGATGAGAGTGCAGAATTTGCGAAATAACTGCAGGTCCTCCGTGGACTTGTATTACCTAGCATACATCCTCCAAGTTGAAACTATTAAGGCCTGGAAGACAACTGATACAAGCAGATGTTATTGTTTAAAATGGTGAATCAATCAAAAAGAAATTAAGAGATAAAGTGATGTGAGAGAGAAAGAGAAGGGGACAATAACAAGATGGGGCAGATGAATTGACTGAGATGAGAGCGAGTCTGAGACAGTGAGAGACAAGCAACAACAACAAAAAGACGTAAAATACAGATACACAATGTTTTTAGTTTTACCATTTATTTATATCATTACTCGGTTGAAAAATTACAATTTTAGTCTTCACAATCTACTAACATTTTTTTTTTACAAGGCAAGCAAAAGCCACTAAATACTTGAGTTAATTTAAAGCATCTTCTCACCTAAAAACCACAGAATCAAGCCGTTATCTATCACTTCTCCAGATTCAGGATCCTTGATGACGGATAAGACTGCCTGCCTTGATCGTATTCTAGATGAAACATCACTTGGGATCATTTCTTTTATTACTCTGCTCGCTCCCGGTCCAGAAATTCTCACAACAGCAACTCCGCTTTTTCCATGACCGCTCGCCAATGCATAAATTGTCGTCGTTTGAGCAGCAGTATTTGAAGAATAACTTAAACAATTAGACTTCTGCAAAACATTGGGTGATCTTAGAGTAGTTCTCCAGCTAAAAATGTTCCGCTCTGATGAATAAACAGGGCACCGAGTATTCTTAATCATGGAATTTGTAATAATTCTTGCGCTTGATACACACCAGCAGGGCACTGCATCGGCTGCTACCCTATTCAGTGACGGCGAAGTCCCGGGAAAGATTCTCGTGGCGACCCGAACGAATGACGCAGATCCTCGCTGCATTTTTTTTTCTCGGATTATAGTTGATTCAGAAAATGGATCCAAATGGGAAGTGCATATGATGAAAACGACTACATACACGTGTGTTCATAGGCTTTCTTGTAGACTTTCTTTCTTTAGATTTTTAGGAAAATCGTATTTTGTATGAAAAATGCATTCGTTAGTCGACGACAAACTTCACGTGCTCAATAAATTGTGCTAATTCTCTAAAGTGCAAAATGCATGGTGGTTGCAATCATACTTACGCGCGCCTAGGTTTTTGTGCTAATTGGTTGAGCGTTAATAATATCTACCTTAAAGGAGGGGTGCAATCCCGGCTTTGATTCAGGTTTATAGCTTTAAATATGTGCCTTTATTGATATACCACACTCTTTTTTTCAAAGAAATCCTTAAGTTGGGAAAAAAAGGTAAATTTCATGCAACTTTTTTGCTTTATTACGCATCGGCGTTCCATGCTCCTAAAAAAAGTCATTTATAGCAGAGCGGAAATGTGCGCACGTGTCACCCGATTCATGACATCACTTGCAGACCGCAACGCGGAGGAATATGCATTGTTTACATGCAGAGCCTATGACTTGCTTGTAAAACAAACTCGTTTTTGCTTGTAAATTGAGGTTTTACTGAAAATGCTTAAGAATTGCTAAGAAATGAATTGTAGCAGGATGCAGCTACACATCTGAGTGTATATCGTCCCATGATATAAACCTGAACAAATGTTTGCAAATATTGAAACAAATGGAAATAATATCTCTGTGTCAACGTGAGTATTGTACTCAGCGTGTACGTCTATGACCGAGCTAAACTGCGATTGCCTGCCGGTGACGTCACAAAGATGACGTCATTTTTTGTTCGCCCGGGACTCAGTTTTTTTACGGGGGTTCCGAAAGAGAATTTACAAGTTGATTTTTTTATTTTACCGGGTTTTCCCACGAGGAAAATATGTTTGTATTAGTAATCTTCATGAAAATCTACCTTAGATACAGTAAAACCCAATTTTGAGGCAGTTTTCTTGTCACCATACCTTTAACAATAAATTACAAAACTAGTATACAGCATCCAGCTTACATAATTGTTTATTTTTAGTTTGTTAATTTCTTAGTCTATAATTATTTAATGAAACTTTGTGTCCCCTTTTCATGGAATGTTCCTCTTTGTGTGTATATGAGAGTGCAAGTATCCGTAGCAAAAGCTTTTTTCCATTCACACCTCAAGGCTCAGTTATCAGTCTGTTTGGCAATTTAGAGGCGCACTGAAAATAATTTATATTTTGTTGCGGCCATAAGTCACACATTATTAATGCATCATAATACTTTGTCTTTTAAATGTTTGTACAGGTTCATGATAGTAACCAATCGACTGAAATCGAATGCTTCAAATTATGCAACAAACCACAACAAAATACAATTGTACACCATTCAGCAATCTCACCTTTACGTGATTTATTGCACAATATTTATTATTACGTGCTCACTATGAACAGAATCCTAAAATGAATGTATTACTAGGCTCTATTATTGAATTTTTGTACCGCATTATAAACACTCTTGACTGATTTGATGATCATGCAAAAAAACGATAGGCTTGATTTATTTAATCAATACGTACCATCACTATGTACAAAATATTGGGTTACATCTAGGGCGGGGGTATAGGGCCTATATATTTTTGGAAGAGGTTTCATTTATTTTCTAATTATTTGTATTGTTTGTATGCCAGTCATCTCAAATTGGTGAAATGGTTGTATTTGTTTTTGCCAACTTCAGTGTAAAATCGAGTATAGCCTTCATTTTCAGTGGTGTCAATTTAGAATAAAATATCGGTATAAATACCAGTGGCATATATATACTAAGTAGCTTGGTCCACGAAGTGGCCAATTGCCCCTCAATATCCGAACGGGGTTTGGGGGAGCATGAGCATTATGAATGATATACACTAGTTAAAGTTATGATAAAATATTTGGAATAAAGAATTGTTTAAAGCCATTAATCCACCACCCACCCCTATTAATAATGTGCCACTATTCTTGGAGTTGCAGTGTCGTAGCATATTATGGTGTGTGTGTGTGTGTGTGTGGAGGGGGGGGGGGGGGGGGGGGTGCACTTGCCCCCCAATAATTTGACCATACAAAACAGAAGGTGAAAATCTAAGAAAATTGAAAGAAACATGTAAGGTGTGCCCCCCCCCCCCCCCCCCCCCCCCCCCCCATGAAACAAGATTTGGGTGCCCCCGGCAATCGATCCACAGACTGCCAAGCTAGAGTTATATAATTATAATAATAAAATAATTAGTTTTGTAGTTTTTTATATATATAATTGTAAGGATTATTTTAAGGACTGTCACGAAATTATTGTCTACCTCAAATTCAAAGGAACCACATTTATGGGTATACGGTGCTCGCGTATTGCGAAGGCGCGCGGTCGTTTTTTCCGTGCGCGCGCTAAGATTGAAAATCCAGATTCAGCGGGATTCATCCATCGGAAAAGTAAACATGTAAGAATTGATTACTATTTTCTTCTTCTTGTATAATTGTTTGCTTTCTGTAATCATAATTTTCTAGAATTCAAAAACCTTGTTATCACTTTACTTTGCATGTTTCAACACAATGTAAGCATTTAACGCTCAATTAACTTAATTGTTAGCTCCGTTATCGGGTATGTTGATATTGACGTGTGTGATTTCGGATACGGTACATGATTACGTCTCGGAAATCGGATACTCTAGTTTCAAAGTGCAAACTTCTCCACTTGTGTCCGGAGCCCTATTCTTTCTATCTTAATTTTTAATTATTCCAAATGGACTAGTAAGAACTAGAACTCTACAACTACATTTATTTAATTTAATTGATATTTTCATTTTCCTTCAATTGACTTATTTACGTCTTTATTTAGTCCTATTTTATATTTACATTCATGATTTATTTATACTTTATGTAACTTTGTCTGGCTATATCTTCCAATGCGTGCCCCGGGCACATATTCGATTTTGAGTTTGGCGAAAGTAGTTCCGGCGTAACACAGTATATACTACTAGTAGTATATAACTGTTATATACTAAGTACATGTATTATATATCTGTAATATACTACTAGCAGTATCCTGTCCGGGCTTCCAGCCAAACACGCATTAAGAATGTTCAATATATATATTTCAACACTAGTAAACTCTCTTAATATAGTACACTATTACGTGCCCATTATGTATTTAAGAGATGGGTTAGGGCACCTGTTAGTGTACTATATAACTAGTACACCAACAGGTGCCCTAACCCATCTCTTAAATACATATTGGGCACGTATTAGTGTACTATATTAAGAGAGTTTCCTAGAGCTGTAATTAATATTGAACATTCTTAATGCGTGTTTGGCTGGAAGCCCGGATAGGATACTGTCTAAAGAAGGCTAGCGTGGCTGATAATTGAAGGTAGAGGGGAAATAGGGGTTGAAACTACATTAGTGTTGACTTGCAAGACCTTTTAGTGCCAAAATGGGAATTTACCTTAGTGTGGAAACACGTGCCCAATGCTATGCATTACATGTATGATGGGATCAAGTAGAACAAGTGCCCAATGCACACTTAATGCAATGCATTGGGCACTCGTTCCCCCACTGAGATACATTTTAAAAATCGCACTTAAGAGTTTCAACTTTCAACCCCTATCTCCCCTATTTATTCAAGATAGGCCATGGTATCCCTTTAAACCGTTACTCCTATATATCTGGGCGGACGATCTGGGTTTCCCAAACGATTTAGCAAATCCCTTCTGATTTATTTAGAAGTAGTGATGTAGGCCACAGATTTAATTCCTTAGTGAAAATGCGCATGATACATTTACTAAAAGAACCGCTACTCACCATGTCTTATATGATAAAAGAAAATTTTAGCGGCATCGGAGCGGATTCGAACCCATGATACCAAGTGTTGATATCAAGTCCACATCGTAACGTTACCAATAGGCTATGTAACCCGCTGATGGTGAAAGTGGGCTCATTGTATATATATATATCATGCTACCCTAATCCATTGTAATCGTAGGAAACTCTTGATAACAAACCCGTGCCCAAATCGATCCATTATGTACATGTTGGGCACACACACGGACATGTGCCCATACCGATCTCTCTGGGACATAGTGGGCACGTGTTAGTTTAGTAGTGCGATTTAGGGAACACTGTCAGTTAGTGACTGTTTGAGGATATGAATGTTGGTTGCGTTTGTTATGTGCATCAGTTTATTTTTTTGGAAATGTACCAAAACGTCCACACGATTGTCTACGTATGACTATAATAGAACAAATATATACCATCGACGAATAGTCTGCTACGAAGTCGTGAGCGCAGTGGTTCTTTGAGTAAATGTATGATGCGCATTTTCACTAAGGAATTAATTATGTGGCCTATCACTGCTTATAAATAAATCAGAAGGGATTTGCTAAATCGTTTGGGAAACCGAGATCCTCCGCCCAGATAGGATTAACTGTTAAAAGGGATACCATGGCTTATCTGGAATAAATAGGGGAGAGAGTTAGAGAGTACTGGACTGATTAATCCCAACTGGTATCAAATGGTACCAGTTGGTAACTCATTTTCAACTGTTTTTTCGACCTGGGTATACATTGAGGGACAAAGTATTGATAAAAATACGTTCGCGTGCCCAACGCATTGCATTTAGTGTGCATTGGGCACTTGTGCTACTTGATCCCATCATACATGTAATGCATAGCATTGGGCACGTGTTTCCACACTAAGGTAAATTCCCATTTTGGCACTAAAAGGACCTGCAAGTCAACACTAATGTAGTTTCAACCCCTATTTCCCCTCTATCTTCAATTATCAGCCACGCTAGCCTTCTTAAGAGAGTATCCTATCCGGGCTTCCAGCCAAACACGCATTAAGAATGTTCAATATTTATTACAGCTCTAGGAAACTCTCTTAATATAGTACACTAATACGTGCCCAATATGTATTTAAGAGATGGGTTAGGGCACCTGTTAGTGTACTATATAACTAGTACACCAACAGGTGCCCTAACCCATCTCTTAAATACATATTGGGCACGTATTAGTGTACTATATTAAGAGAGTTTCCTAGAGCTGTAATTAATATTGAACATTCTTAATGCGTGTTTGGCTGGAAGCCCGGATAGGATACTGTCTAAAGAAGGCTAGCGTGGCTGATAATTGAAGGTAGAGGGGAAATAGGGGTTGAAACTACATTAGTGTTGACTTGCAAGACCTTTTAGTGCCAAAATGGGAATTTACCTTAGTGTGGAAACACGTGCCCAATGCTATGCATTACATGTATGATGGGATCAAGTAGAACAAGTGCCCAATGCACACTTAATGCAATGCATTGGGCACTCGTTCCCCCACTGAGATACATTTTAAAAATCGCACTTAAGAGTTTCAACTTTCAACCCCTATCTCCCCTATTTATTCAAGATAGGCCATGGTATCCCTTTAAACCGTTAATCCTATATATCTGGGCGGACGATCTGGGTTTCCCAAACGATTTAGCAAATCCCTTCTGATTTATTTAGAAGTAGTGATGTAGGCCACAGATTTAATTCCTTAGTGAAAATGCGCATGATACATTTACTAAAAGAACCGCTACTCACCATGTCTTATATGATAAAAGAAAATTTTAGCGGCATCGGAGCGGATTCGAACCCATGATACCAAGTGTTGATATCAAGTCCACATCGTAACGTTACCAATAGGCTATGTAACCCGCTGATGGTGAAAGTGGGCTCATTGTATATATATATATCATGCTACCCTAATCCATTGTAATCGTAGGAAACTCTTGATAACAAACCCGTGCCCAAATCGATCCATTATGTACATGTTGGGCACACACACGGACATGTGCCCATACCGATCTCTCTGGGACATAGTGGGCACGTGTTAGTTTAGTAGTGCGATTTAGGGAATACTGTCAGTTACTGACTGTTTGAGGATGGGTATGAATGTTGGTTGCGTTTGTTATGTGCATCAGTTATTTTTTTGGAAATGTACCAAAACGTCCACACGATTGTCCACGTATGACTATCGACGAATAGTCTGCTACGAAGTCGTAGGTGCGCAGTGGTTCTTTGAGTAAATGTATGATGCGCATTTTCACTAAGGAATTGATTCTGTGCGTGGCCTATCACTGCTTATAAATAAATCAGAAGGGATTTGGGAATCCGAGATCCTCAGCCCAGATAGGAAAGGGATACCATGGCCTATCTTGAATACATAGGGGAGATAGGGGTTGAAAGTTGAAACTATTGATTTTGAAAATGTTTCTCAGTGGGGGAACGAGTGCCCAATGCAATGCATTACATGTGTGATGGGCTCTTCTCTTTTTCGTCGCACATGTGCCCATCGCACATGTAATGCATTGCATTTGGGCACATATTCCCATTCAGAGGTAAATTTTAAAAACGCACTTAATATATAATGGTGCATCAATTAGGTCAACACTAATGTAGTTTCAACCCGTATTCGATTCTTTTAGTCTGCTACGAAGTCGTAGGTGCGCTAATTTTGTACAGATATATAAGAACAGTTTTATGCGTTTCATGTTGATTGGGCAAAGGCAATTAAATTTGATTAAACCGTTTGACATAAAACAAAACAAAAAACATTAGCCGTGTCGATGAGAAGTTAAAGACTATGTACACCTGGCAAGCTTTCATTAATTATTATTTTTGTTTATGGTGTGTTCTTTTTGTTTATAGTATATAGACCAGTGAATGGTGATATTGACGTATATTATGTTTCCTTGTTTATTTAGCTTTGTTATATTTACTCAAATGTATAGTATCTTATTGCCTTGGTATCTAGTTCAGTTCATTTTATATAGTTACCAACCCGTATTATATTCATTACCGCTAACCATTCCATCTTCAACTATATCAGCATCTGTTAATCACATTATCCCGTTCATGTCTTGTACTTTGTTGGAGCAAAAGAACGGATGCACTATACACATAAAATAGATCTGTTCTTTTAGTCATGCATAATTGCAGTCGTTAAATCACGCTTTGGTATACAAATCGGATAGTAGAAGATGGTCTGATCTGTTTCAGCAAATTCGTAACTATGGTGTTCTTATTTCGTGTATTCCAAAGACCTCGCATTTGGCCTCTGTCATTCATATAGGGAGGGAGAGCTGAAATTCAAGAACGCAATAAAGGAGGAATTAACAGATTAGTTCAGATACACGGGCGTTGGATGCATATCCCTGGTTCACCAACCCGGGCAAGGAGAGTACGTGGATTTTAACGGTACACGAAAATATCTGAATAGATGTAACCAAAGAGTAACGTCGGAGAAATAGTGGGTGAATGAAAAAAATGGGATGACCAAACAAACCCGCATGTTGTGGTCACACTTTGGTAAGAGTATCTGTTCCACTTGAGCGAATTGGGTTCATCTTCTATTCAATTCCAAATGTTAACATGTTAACCTTTATACACAATGCGACGTGCTAGGCAATCAAAGAGAAGGCACGCATTATATTTTCGAGAGTTGTAAGTTTATCGACTCGTTTAAATCATTTCATCGTTCATCGATAAATACGTGTTTTTCAACTAATAATACACTGAGAGAGCAGCTTTTGTCTCGAAAGCTCGCTCTTTATACTGATCTTATACACGCGGGTCCTTTATTTCTGTTATCAGAATATGTGTTTAGGGGTTAATTAGATTATAAGCTGGTTTGTCCACAATTTGAATGTTCACAATAATAGTCGAACTCAATGGGCATCTGATTTATGTACTGACCAAGCCCTGTCTAATTCAGTGGGCTCAGCTCATATATGGTCCGCGGGGGCATTCGATATCATAAATAGCGTGCCCGTGATTTGGCATGATGACTAAAAGAACCGATCCTCTATGCAAATGTGTATAGATCATCGGTTCTTTTAGTCATGTATACCAAGCCGTTTGAAAGATTATTGGACGTGCACTACCGACATATTAAAAAAGAGTTCCACTCAAATTAAATAAGTCCGTGGTGTTTTACCAAGATGTTGTACCAAGATGTCGAAAACGGATTTAATTAAACTAATATAAGTACAGTTACATGCTTTTCAGGTTGATTGGGCAATGGCAATTCAAGTTTATTAAACAGTTTGACATAAACAAAACAAAATCATTAGTCCTGTCGATGAAGAGTTGAAGACTACACCTGGCAAGCTTTCATAAAGTATTATTTGTTTTGTTTATGGTGTGTTTATTTTGTTTATAATAGACTGGTATTTTTGACGTGTATCATTGTTTAGTTAGCTTTGTTATATAAAGTATACTATTGCCTTGGTATTTAGTTCAGTTCATTTTATTGTGTCAACCCAGGCGCGCCGGAAGCAGTTTTGGATGGGGGGGGGGGGGGGGGGGGGGCGGCCCCCCTGCCCCCCCCCCCCCCCCACTTCCGGCGTCTATGTGTCAACCCTTATTATATTCATTACCGCTAACCATTCCATCTTCAACTATATCAGCATATTATGTTTATTACAGTCATCTCTTTCATGTATTGTACTTTGTTGGAATAAAAGAACGGATGCACAGGTACAGATAAAATAGATCTGTTATTTTAATCACGCTTTGGTAGCAAAATCGGATATTATTTTCAAGATGGTCTGATCTGTTTCAGCAAATTCGTATGGTGTTCATATTTCGTTTTCTATTCTTTATGTAATCGACATTAGACCTCGCATTTGGCCTCCGTTATTCATATAGTGAGATTAGGAGGGAGGGCCGAAATTCAAGACCGCAAGAAATGAGGAATTAACAGATTAGTTCAGGTATACGGGCGTCAGATGCATATCCCTGGTTCACCAACCATGGCATATTGTACTAGGAGAGTGGAGTTAACGGTACACGAAAATATCTGAATAGATGTAACTTACATAAAGAGTCGGAGAAACAGAGGGTGAATGAGAAATATGGGATGACAAAACAAACCCACATGTTGTGGTCACACTTTGGTCAGAGTATCTGTTCCAACGAATTGTGATCATCTTCTATATGTACTCTAATTTTATTCCAAAGTACTCTAATTAGATTGCAAAGAATAACATGTATACCTCTTTATATACACGATGCGACGTGTTAGAGAAGGCACGCATTATATTTTCGAGAGCTGTATACATGTTTACCGACTCGTTAAAATCATTTCATCGTTCATCGATAAAAACGTGTTTTCCAACTATTAATTTGTCTCGAAAGCTCGCTCTTTATACTCATCGTAATACTGATTATACACGCGGTTCCTTTATTTCCGTTTTTAGAATGTGTGTTTAGATTATAGATGGGCTGATTTGTCCACAATTATTACAGGAATGTTCATTTGTCCACAATTATTACAGGAATGTTCATAATTATAGTCGAACTCAATAGAGTACAGAAGCCATGATGCGTCATAAAAACACTTTTTCAGAATTGTCAAAATTTAAAAATAATAGTTGTTTTTACTGCTTTTTACGATCAGGCAAGTTACGTAAAATACATATTTTGAATAGGGTCTCAGAATCACCAAAAATCAGGAAAAAGTTGCATCCTTTTTAGGCTGATAAATTACTCGTTTCAAGGGTCTCATAAATTCAGCTTATTTGCTTATAGGGTTCATTCAATACTAGAACAAGTTTTAGTCACCGTTTTAAGGTGCTTAGGTTATAAAAAAATAGTTATAACTTGCTTAGGGGTGTACACAATTGATTAGTTGGTCAGGGTATCAAAATAGTCATAACCTGCTTAGGGATTTACAAAGTATTGATTACTTGCTTAGGGTATCAAAAATAGTTGTAACTTACTTAGGGGTTTACAAAAAAATGTATTACTTAATAAGCGATAATGATTATCATGCATACTTAGTTAAAGCCCAAGACCAGTTTTGGGAAAGTAGCCGAATACATCTATATTGATCATTATTGTTGAATATGTATTGAAATACGGCTTGTGTGGTAAAATCAGAACCTCAGCATCATTAAATACAGAAATATCGGAAGAAAACCGCTGGTCGTAATACACATAGCGTATGGGCGACATATCTGTCCCATTGGGACAGATATATAATTTTGCAAATATATAAATTAGTAGGCAGTTTCTTGGCAAAATTTGGATGATCCTATATTAGTATAATAATATTATTTCACATTATTGGTAATAAGAGCTTCCATTTCATTTTTTTGAGAGGGGGGCGTTTCCAAAACTTGTCTTTACCTTTAAGGTGTATTTTTTGCACCACGCAAATACTTGTTTAGGGTGCTTTTGGCAAGTCCTTGGTCACGCATGATACCCCACCGCCCCCCCCCCCGGGGGGGGGGGGGGGGGGGGGGTTAAGAATTGGCATGTACACGACTAAAAGAACTGATGTTATTATGCAAATAAATATATTAAATCCCAATCACACGCGATTTACACCCGATTTACACCCTTTATAAACACCCCAATCACCGGCTGCCCATGCACGAATTTGATTGCATGAATATTACCGATGCTAGTCAAAGACACCCCTTGTAGTGTAGGTATATATAGTACACATGAACCGATCATGACGACTTGGCATAATTATTACTAACATAACTGATGTTCTATGCACTATTGCCATACTTATGGATATAGTATATGTCGATTCTTTTAGTCTGCTACCAAGTCGTATAGGTGCGCTAATGAATTATTCATAATCACCGATGTGGGCTGTACGTATATGATAACAATGAGACCATACTGACCATCAGCAGTTTACATGGCCTATTGGTCACGCTGTGGACTTCGATACTTGGTGTCATGGGTTCGATTCCTCTCTCTTATGACTCTACTTTTCTTTTGCCAATAGCTGGTGAGTAGTGGTTAATTGAAATAGTGAATGTATCATGTACAATTTTCACTCAGAACAAAGTCTAAAATCTTACAAAAAGTTCGAGTGGAAAAATAATTCCCGTCCTGTGTTTTACCGTGAAATAGTTATTTCGTGATGTCGATGGTGTTTACGGGGACTATTTTATAACGCGGATGCACACCAAGTAATTAAATGAGCAAGTCTGTACTTCGACATGACCGCATCACATGGCGGAGTAATTTATTCACGTAAATCACGATGTGCCCTGGGCACGTCTCCGAAGATATAGCCAATAACAGTATGGCAGAACATGTCACCACTCAAATCTCAATATTACAAGAGGCACTAAAGTAAAGAACCACACTTTCTCCTGAATATTGTTCTTTTTTCTCAGTAACATTACATCATTTTATATATTTGAAATAATGTTAATCGTAATAGTCTTACTCTTAGTTTAGTTTTCTTTTATTATTTGTAATATCATTATCAGATTTGGTTGTTAAAAAGTGGCATTCTTGATCCTGTATTTTATAAATCTCTTTATGTGAGAGATGCATACAACGATCAGTAATAGGATGTTCAAAAATGACCTGACTAAACACTTCTTTTCCTTAGCAATTGACATAAATTAAATCTCAGACTTTACAGTCTTAGTCAACTTCACTCTTCAGTCAAAATCAACCACATCAGCAATATCAATACGTGGGACTGTATAAAATGCAACAAACTCTGAATTGCATTTCAAAACACCCTCACAATTTAGACTTGTTGCCATCAAAATATGAAACAAAGTTAATACATCAAAAGAAATAGATCTCAACTATATTTCACATCGGTTGACCTGGTTTATTATGATCATATTTTACAAGATTACCATTAAAAGCTCACCTTTGACTTTGTATAACCATCAAATCTGCAGATCAGCTGATTTGCCTGGGAGCAGTGATATTACGTAAACTTTCATTGATTTGTTTCGGTACACTAGTCAAAGCTGAGCTCCACGCGTCCCATGTTGTTGTTGCTGTTGTTGTTTCGTTGGCAGTATGGGAAGTAACAATGAGTTACGGTGCGGAGGAAGGAGTGGGGTTGGGGAAGCTGGGGGGGGGGGGGGGCTAGCTAGGGGGTGTAGGGGCTCACTATGAAAGACTGATCATGTAGTGACTTATTTGCATTGCCATTGTTTCTGGCAGTTTTCCTCTTAGAATGAAATTATAAGTTCAGAATTTCTTTTCGTAGTTTGAAAAAAGAAGTTAAGCCTGCCTACATATAAACTTGATTGAATAGAACTCGGTGCTTATTTCAAATAATACCCAGCTAATATTACTTTACATTCGTCGTTTATATATACCCGTTTTCGCCATGTGGCGCATACGCCGGGGAAGTGGGGGTGAGGGGGACAGCGGGCTGAATTGTGCCCCCTTAGATCGACAACTATATCGTTTTCATGTCCTCCTTTTTAATTGACGGTCTTTTACTGTATACTGCAATTATATGTAAAAGAGCTAGGCCGTGAACTATGGCCTATATAGCTCGTAAATGTTGGTCAAAAGGAGAATCGCTAGACATCGATTGCTTTAATTTATTTAAATTCTCAAAGAACGATTTAAAATTCTCAATGTCAAGATTATGACGTGTTTCATGCTGAGCCCCTTTCTTCAATACTTTCCAATATTATTTCGGGTTGCTCGAGCGAATATTCATTTCATTCATGAAAACGATAGTTTTGTTGATCGAGTGCCCCCTCCACCATAAACTCATGCTCGTGGTAAAAAGAAATAGCAAGTTGACAAAATCATCACGTTCTTTGTTGTTCTTTTCAGGCGTAAACGGGACCAGACGAGGGGGGAGGGAGGGGAGGGGGAGAAAATTCACCCCTGAAAATGTCATGCACTTCCCTATAGGCCCTCCTAAATTAGAAATGACGCAAGGTACTCTGCTGCCCCCACTGGCAAATCCTTTTATGTAGCTACTCCACAACTCGCAAAACATTACTATACATAGCTCTTCGCACAAATCGGCCCAGGTTCGATCATCCGCGGCTACGTCTCTCGGATGGTGACGATAAAGGGCGGCCCCATACGTAAATAATCAGAATTAGTTGAAAGGCCATGACTTTTATACAACCAATAACAACAAAATGTATTACTATCAATATGGGTTATACCCACGGTGGACTTAGCGGCCACCTGTATAACATCACATACAAATTATGTCCAGACGGTGGTCAGCAAAAGTGATCCCCTTCCGAGAGAAAAAACAAAAACAAATGTTGTGGAACCCGAGGTGCCCCCCCCCCCCCCCCTCCCCGGCCCTTAGAGTTCATTTGGGAGAAAATCTTACTATTTGTTGGTACATTGATCGTGCATGGGTTCCATGCACTCTCATATAGGCATCGTGTGATAGCCATCATGGGCGTAGAGACACACTTTTCTCAGGGGGTTGAGGTCTTTTGACCAAATAATTATCCTTCCCGCCTTTTTACCTGACAAGCAAACAAAAAAAGGGTCCTCGCCTCTTTGAGGCTCGAAAATGATATTTTGTTGATAGATGACTCCGAAAATAATACGATTTTGCCCTAATATGAGATAGTTTTGCCTTAAAATTACGCTATATTGCCCGATCATGAGTTTGCCCGAATATGACACATTTTTGTCCGAATATGAATGATGGATTTCCCCCAAATTATGATGATGCATTAGTTTTGCCCGAATGTAACTTCAGGGGGCTGCGCAGCACCCCCGGTCGTCTCCATTATGTAACTATACGCCCGGATCATAAGGCAGATTACTTGATATTGGTTAATCATATACTTTATTAAAAGATTTTTTTTTATATACAAAACATTTTACAAATTGTTAAGCTGAAAAGGTATAATTTCATTACAAAATTATTATTATCAATATGTTTAAACCAGTATATTTAAATAATGGGGCACTGAAGATGAAGCAAATGAACATAAGAAGAGTTCCGCTGAATATCGACTCCGTTGTTTTGAGTTAGATTAGATTATTAAATTTTCATTAAACACACCTGAAACTCGTCTAACAAGCTCCGCAAAAAAATATATATATATATATAAATGTATCTCAATTCTCGACTTGCGTTTCCACGCTTCATTCCAACACGTCTTATCATCGCGTATCAACAACCTTTTTGTTTTGGAACTTATCCTGAAACTCTTTCCACAGCTCCACATCGATAAGATTTTAATATGTTTGACTTTATGTATTTATGATTTTTTGTTTGTAAATCATGAGTCAATGTAATGAATGCAACTGATTTTTGATGAGTGGTAATACGAGAGACTTGCGTGTGATATTATGTCATATGTGAAATATTAAATGATTGCCAACCATTCAATGATTGAAACATGAGAGAAGAACAATTTTTTGACTTTCAGATATCATCAAAAATTGTGCACAAAATTAATACCCTTTATTTCTCACAAAATTTCCCCTTCATAATGTTGGAAAATGAAACTAAAAATGAACACAATTTTGTTCATTTTTAAATGTTTTCCAATAAATTATTGAAAAGGTAATTTCACGCCCCGTGTCGTCGTTGCACTATGACTATTATAATTATAGATACACCTGTAGCTCGTCTTACAAGCTCCGCAAAACAAAAATGAAGAAAAAAAAAACTTTATCGCAATATTTTCAACTTACGTTTCCGTCCTCCATTCCAACACTTCTCTCTTATCATCTCGCATCCATCAAACATCAACAACCTTTTTGTTTTGGAACTTCTCCTGAAACTCTTTCCACAGCTCCACATCGGGGGTTCACCCCCACGCTGCCATTGCACTATGACCGTGGGTGAACCGACCAATCACAGGACTGTTTCTGTGAATATATAAATACTCTTAATTCCATTAACCAATCAGAATTTAGGATTACCATGCGGTTTTGTGTGGGCATCTTTCCATCCACATCAGTTCATCCCAGCTCGTCAGCAGCCACCGAGCCGCATTCGGATATATTTTCAAACTGTTTATCAACCGTGAAGAAAGGAATGTACTTTGATTGTCTTTTTCTTCGATGCGTTTCGGAATTATTATTCAACGATTGAGTGTTGCCCTTTTAGTTTTAAAGGATGTTCATACAGCTTTTGTTATTATCTTTTCCTCGCGAACACCGTGAACATCTTGTATTGTCGAACTCTTTGAGCGGACAGAACACTATGCAACTTTTTATCAGTACGTTTACGTGTGATTATCTAAATACGTTATCTTCGCCCACGCGGGGGACGCGGACATTACGCTGTGTCATACAAAAACTAACATTATCATATCATCTCGCACAATATTGAACACGGATGTGTATGCCATCATACACTCCCCACATAATTATACTGTCTCAGTATCATAGGCGTAACAAGGGGGGGGGGGGGGGGGTTGGGGGGTTCAAACCCCCCCCCCCCTTTGACCAAAAAATGGCTGTTTTGGGGGGTTTGAATTTTAGCCGGTCTCGAGACTCCTTTTAAGTGGTCTCGACCGTCTAAAACCTGGTCTCGACCAACTAAAACCTGGTCTCGACCGACTAAAACAGTCTCGGCCCCAACATTTTTCGAAAATCTCCGGTCTCGGGCTCGAAAATTTTGAAAGTACTTGGTCTCGGCTTCGAATTGTTTACAAAATAACCCCCCCCCCCCTTTAAAAAAATCCTGGGTACGCCATTGCTCAGTATAGTACTAGTAATACTATCGCCCGTGCCCCCGCTTGTCACCCAGGCCCAAGCTCTCGTATAGCTACCACACCCCTAGTATACCACCTATTGAAATGGAAATAAGTTAGTTTGAAAACATTTGTAATCATTAAATTCATGAATTTATAAATTTAGAATAAGGATGTTTTGTTAAATTATAATTCATGTAATCCACATAATATGCGTGTCACCGGTCACGGTCACTTGCAAATATTTCGACCAGTCTCAGGATTGAACATGTTGAACAACTCAATTGAGAATATTCTTTGGAAAAAAAAGATGACACCCAACAAAGTTAGTGTTGGAATTGTTCTAACGCTCTAAATGCCAAATTTTGACAATCTCCAAAAAGTTTGAAAGAAATAACGGAAAGGAACAAAGGAACCCCGGCCCCGCCCCTCTATACTGCCTGCACCTTCGGCAGTTGGTTATCACTTTAACGATTCCTCAATTATGCACACTAGACTCGAGTCACTCGACAGAACGCTACGCGCACATCTGATTCATCACCGTTTTTCACTGTTTCTACGCTTGGAAATATCGAACAGATTAGATATTCGTCATAAGGAATAAGCAAGGTAATCTATATATTTCTGATGAAAATGAGTTGGAAAAAGCTATGAAATAAATCGGGTTTCCCGAGCGAAAGTATAACCTATAATTGCATAACCGAAATCGGATACGGTGCATGCGGAATTCGGACACGGTGTATGCAGAATTCGGATATGCCATATGGACAGTTATTTATTGTTTTATTGCGCATGGTACACATGGGCGAAACAAAAATAGGTGTGCTTATTTAAAGCCCTGTTGGATCTATCTAATGCTAACATAGAATTATGTTACTTTTATTTTTTATTTTTTACTTTTTTTACTTCCCAATTACAATACAATTTATAGTTGACATCCTGACTCCCGTCTCCTGAGCTGAGCCGATGAGATTTGTACCATTGATTGCCTGACCGCGCCACAGCAGATACATCATCTGTGTCAAAAAGTGAGCTATAGCAGATGCAGCATTTTGGTCTTCTCTCCCTACCCACCCTACGGAGCTGCCTGCATGAGTGCCAAACGCCGTCACCGAACGACCAGCATAAAGAAACCGATCGGTGCAACCAACATCGATGCTGCCTCACCCTCCCCTCTTGCTTCCAAATCACCACAAGGTGAGTATTCAATAATTGTTACATTTTAACATTAAAGATATAAACAAATTTAATGCCAGGGACAGGGAGGTGTAATTAGCGACCATTTATGTTTTACACTTTTTTGTTCCTTTTCTGTAATTAATGTTAAATTATAAATAATAACAGTTATTTATATAGCGCTATTCCCGTAGGGATCATAGCGCTCTTTACTATTATTATTACCCCTGTCAACGGATACACACTGCAATCATTCCTGCACATTAAGTGCACATTTTCCACTCCCTTGGGAGTATTCCAGCCAGTCGCCTGTTACGCGCACACATTGCTAAGGAAACACGTTCACATCCTTGTAATTTAGGAAACATTTTTAGGACCAGAATCAACCAGAAAAGTGAAGCTAGTGTAGAGAGTGAATTTGTACAGAGTGTTAACATAAACACATGTCAACTGAGTCTCGGCAAGTTTGTTTATTTGTTTTTGTTACTCTTGATTTACTTTCTTCTCTTCTCTTCTTTGGTCAAAACACTCTCAAGAGTATTAACCTGTTGTTCCTTCCAGACACTAGCCAGATGTCCTCTCACTTGACCTGATTCAACTCCATTCAACTCCGTTGGCCTTGCCAACCAAGTACATGTTTATCTGTAACAGTGTAATCATCCAATATTTGTATAATTGTTTGAACTAAATATGTTGTGTTCTATTTTAAAACATTTTATCAATTATTTTTCTTCAAGTTGCTAAGCCCCATCTCATAAAAAACTCTCTAGAGTGAGTTCTATTATTAACTGGTTGTGACATCATCTGTCTATCACTGGTCAGCAAAATAGAGATGAACAAAATAGAAAAGCACAAAAGGAACATGCTCACACAAGCGTGCACTGCATGCTTCCATACAATAGATTAGGCAGTGCCTTTCTTTTCCTAATGATGATTGAGCTTTTCTGATATAGCAACTGCTATTGAAATTAAAAGTGTGTGAGTTGGTATTGTATTCAAAAGTGCGATGCTATTGTGATTAGGCACTCGGCTTGGGTGGAGGTCACTTATAATTAAATGAGAAGTGATGATGTCACAACCAGTCAACAATAGAAGTTTACTCTGGAGAGGTTTTTTTTTAGAGGTGGGGGCTTAGCAATATGAAGAAATAATTGCTAAAATGTTAAAAAATATACAAAACAAATTTCTGTCAAACTGTTTACAGATATTTGATGTGTACACTACAACAGATGAACAGAAGTCAACATGCATTTGGTTGGCCCGGCCCCTTTAACACGGCCACTTGCTTCAGCATGGTCACTAATCATCAGCCCATTCATTCCACCTCTCTCCTTTGTACCACCTTTCATTTTCATCTGATCACCAGCTATGTGCTAGCACATTGCTCTCATACCATCGCTCATGCTTCACTTTACTTAATTGTGTTGCTCCTTCTTCCCTCCAAAACTGTCACATGACTATCCATATAACTCTTCTCTATTGGTTAATTTGGTTAATGAATATTTAGTACGGTACTTGTGTCATATGTTACCTGATTGGTTGTAAATCTTTGTTACTTGTATATATTTTGGATAATTAAACTGAGGGGCAGTAAGGCGTGCCCCAGTCTACTCAGTTCTGAGTTGGTCATCATCGAAGAAAGGTTGTTTCTTGTATAGTTCTGTTGTGGAGTCCTACCCGCGCAGGGAGCTAACTACCTCCCCACACTAGTGCTCATTAAACTAGAGCAGCTAAACACCCAGTCTCCGACTCGCATTGTCATTTTATCTGCAGACTGCATGAAGACTTGGTGAGATTAACAAATCTTATATTTTTTTGTCTTAGATTGCTTTATTTCAGGATAACAATCTTATCTTGTTGTATTATGTTTTGAACAAATTTTTCCATTCTGTTTAGGTCCCGAATCTGCCAGAAAGGCTAAACTAGCAGCAATTCACGTCGCGCTGAACTCCGACCCCGTAAATGTCGCGACGTTGCGTAAGCTGGCCATCTCCAGGAGGGGCCTCCTCACTGACGAGATCAGGCGGAAGGCATGGCCAAAGCTCCTCAACGTCAATGTGTTTGCACAGCCGCCAAAGCTTGGTGAGTATCACTCATACGCACATCATCATAGAGGGCTCTCCATTAACCCTAACCAGGCCTCGACTTTTCGCGCGATAATTCTGCAATGCGCGCAGGTATTACGGCGCGACTTCATGAGTTTTTTCATTGAAGTCTTTCGCAACTTTTGAGACCAAATTTGCGACGACCGGGTATACTGTTCTAAAGTCACGTGACCTTTTGTAAGTGAGCGTCGGCCCGAAAATCGCTAAATTTTGTGATTTGTGTACAAATCCTATGGAAATTGAGTTTTTCCTAGAATAGACAAAACCTTCATTTTTTTCATTCTAATCACTGCAATCCTTTAATTTTGGGCTAAAAATTGTTGAATAATGGTTAATAATTTATTCTATCGAAAAAAAACAATAAAAAACAAAAGTAAAAAAACAAAGAAATATCGGAAATAATATCGCTAGTGATATTCGTTTGTCTCGCAATGTATGGTCAACTAGGAATCTAAAAGATCACGACGTTTCGTGTGCCGCTGCAACACTTTGTCAAGTGATATAATCTAATGTAAGCAATCGTGTTTTATACTCTTCTTTGGCTCCAAACGCACAATCTCGCATGAGCGAGTACGTTCCTAATTGGTCAATAACGGGCAACGTTGATTGGCCGGTGCACACGGGTACTCAACCAATCAACGGGACGCTGGTTCGGCACGCTTGCTAGTTGGAATCAACCGGTGTGGGTCGGCTGGTCGGGAAGTGTCATGGCAACAAAGAAATACATAAGAAATTCCAAAAACAAAGAAATACATAAGGAATTTTTTGGCCGTCGCAATTTTTAATGTTGAAAACCTTTCAATTAGGTCATAAAGAATAAGGCTGAGTCGGTTCGGTCGATCACACCGGTTACCGACCGTTTCAATCGGGACCCGGTTTCGTTATATCGGAAACGGTGCCCCGAAAAAAAAGAAAAAAGAAAAAATGTTAAAAAAGAAATTAAGATTATCACAATAATGAAGCGGAATTCAAATAAAAACAGGGCAATTGATATCATTTACAGCCGAACAGAAACAAAAATGAGCCCCAAAACAATGAAAACAACTACTCAAAACATCGATAAAAAACGACTACATCGCTCCCATTCGCTCGTATACCCTGTGTGCAAGTTACGCCGGGTCAGCTTTTTCTTTGGCGAGATTCATCCGCCGGCCGGTGGAACTACGTTAATTCATCCGCCATATGTTATCGTAATACTGCACACGCACATTTGATCCATAAATAGGCCATGTGCGTGTGCAGTATTACGATAACGTATGGCGGATGAATTAACATAGTTCCACCGGCCGGCGGATGAATCTCGCCGAAGAAAAAGAGACCCGGCGTATTTTAATTCACACAGGGTATACGAGCGAATGGGAGCGATGTAGTCGTTTTTTATCGATGTTTTGAGTAGTTGTTTTCATTGTTTTGGGGCTCATTTTTGTTTCTGTTCGGCTGTCAAACGCCATGAAATCATGTAAGTAGAATATCAAAACATTTTTAAATGGTGCAAATGACCAAAAAACGTATTTTGAGCCACTTTTTGAATGCACTGGCTCATCAGCTGGATCATACAAAGATCCATCAGACAACTCCCCTGGAGTATCGGACTAACATTGTGTGCACATCCGCCAACAATATCGTTCAAATGACTAGCAATGTTGCGCTTCCTGTTCAATTTCTGACTGTCAAACGAAGTAAAGAACCAAGAATTTCTCGAAATAACCACTCTTTAAAGTAAATGATATCAATTGCCCCGTTTTTATTTGAATTCCGCTTCATTATTGTGATAATCTTGATTTCTTCTCTTAACATTTTTTTTTTTTTTTGCACGATTGCGTGATTTTACCGGTCCGAGTTTCGACGGTAAAAATTTATCGGGATACCGGTTCCCGACCGGTAAAAGTTTATCGGGACCCGGTTCCGACAATTACCGACATGACTCAGCCTTAATAAAAAATATTCATGCACATAATTAGCATATTCTGAGCCATATTTAGTGATTAATAGACAAAAAGAGGATTTTTGCATAAATTTGCATAATTAAGTAGAAATTAATTTTTTTCAAAAAAATAACAATGCAATCTTGTAGATGATGTCGCAAACTATCTGTGTGCCAAATTTTGTGGCGGCCGCGTGTCTGGCGGCCGAGAACTCACGGGGGGGGGGGGGGGGGGGGTAGAATCCACCCCCCCCTGGCTATAGCATAGCCAAAATAACCCGGCCTGGTTAGGGTTAAGCTTTTCTTTCAGGGTGGCTAAAATGTCATCAGAAAGACTTGTATTATAGATTCCATTTCGTTGGAGGCGTGTGCATGGGTTTCGAGGAGCCAAATTAAATTTTAAATATCTCTATAAATAGGGAGACATTTGAACAATTCAAATTAATTTCCTTCGTCTGTTACCATAAGTGAAACAACAATGTACAAGAGAAATGTGAAAGCTCCAAGTGGTAGTGGTTGAATTTGACAAAAGTTATTGTATCTTTGACTGCATGAACATGAATTTACATCTGTTTGTTTATAAATGCCCTTTCCATGTTTATAAGTTTTCATGTAGATAGTACTCTTTATATTTTTTAAAGTGGTAATGTGGTATGACAGAGAGCGTCGAATGAAGAAAGAATATTACATATGTAGCCGTTCTTACTATCCTATTATTGTTATTGTAACGTACCTAACTTCCACTCCTTGAATGTGCAAGTAACGCTTCACACAACAATGTAACGGATGGCTGTAAAGAAAATATATTACACTGTTGAAAAGTGAACCATAATACCAACAATCACTTTGTTAATTTGTAATGTTTGAGAAGATTCTTATTATTAGTTTTTTATTTTTTACAGCGATGCCGATCGAGGACCACAGAGACTATAACCAGGTAGTATTAGATGTCAACCGCTCCCTCAAACGGTTTCCTCCAGGTGCGTACTTCCAACACTGATATCTATGTATGGGACTGTGAAATAATTTCTCTGAAGGGATCAAATCTTATTGTTGTCATATTTGTTGTAAAGGCTTTTAATAATTTGGTAAACAAATGTAATATGAAAATACAATAAATTCAAGTTCAACTCGAATTGAAAGTCAGTAAAGTCCAATCAATATCATTGTTACATAAATGTACACTTTTATTTATTTTTCGTCTAGATGTTTTTCTGATGAGTGGTTTCTGATATTATTATTTAATTTAATGGTAAACACAACTTTTATCAGTTGGCCAACTGCTCTGTGCTGACTAAACTGAATGAGCACATTGGGCCCATCAAATTTACCTCGTTATATCAGATATCTTGTTGTCTCAAGTCTTAAAAATGATAAAATACTAGAACCTCATTGTAAAAGAGCGCATTTTAAAGAGATTCCACTGTATTATTATTATTATTGTACAATTATACTTTACGATGCAGGGATGCGGGACGAACAGAGAGAGGTCCTCCAAGACCAACTGGTAGATGTTATAGTTAGAGTACTCATCAACAACCAACAACTCCATTACTATCAGGTAAGCACTATGTTCTCTTTATGACAAGCCTCCAAGACCCAACAGATCTGTAGATTTTACAGTTAGAGTACACATCAACAATCAACAACTCAATTTTATCACGTAAAAATAACATTATTTTCTCTTTACGACAAGCCTCCAAGACCAACAGGGAGATTTTTATAGTTAAAGAGTACTTATCAACAATCAACAACCTCATTACTATCAGGTAAATAACATTATTATCTCTTTGTTATGAGAAGCTTCCAAGACCAACTGGTAGATGGAATAAATCAACATATCACATTCTATGAAAATTGTGACTGGAATCGAGCATGGCACTCAGTGTTAAAGGGGACCACCGGGCAAAGAACAACACATTATTATATGTTTTGGTATTAAGAACAACACATTATTATATGTTTTGGTATTAAGAACAACACATTATTATATGTTTTGGTATTAAGAACAACACATTATTATATGTTTTGGTATCGTTTTGTGACATCAAATAGATACCCAACATTTTGCAAAGGCTTGTGTAATTCATAAACAAAGCAATTAATTTCCACCACTTATGGAACCACTATTTCCTGGTTCCATACGGGCCAAACATTTGCGAGTGCGCCAAAGCTATTTATGCGTACGTTTGTAGACAATAGAATCCCGGGCGATTCGTTCGCTCTGCACAGAGCGCGTTGACTCTGCACACCGTTAGTCTTCGCAATTCAGACCGCATGAACGCATGCTTTAGAATGGTGATGCGTTTTCCAATTATATATTTTTTCTGGAAACATATTTTTGTGAACTTGTTGATGGAATGGAATACTAAAGATGTTACCTTTCTTCAATAAGAATAATATTTTTGGGTGGTGGTACCCTTTAATAGCAGTTATATATTCCTGATTAGGTTATCACAATACCAAGAATCCCTTTTTTTTGTTTTTAAACGCTAAATTATGAATGCAATCTATTATTTATTATTGTTAATCTTTATATACACATGTTTGACTGTAAAAATATTTGAAGAACTAATACCATTTAAAATTAATATGGGGAAAAGATAATTGGGCTATGCCAGGGATCAAACCTAATCAAAATTGTAAATTATCAATGTTGTTATTTTCCTTTGTTGTGCTTTTTAAATTCAGTTTTTGTTCATGCTTTAATCTACTTTCCTGTTGCTTATCTTCCCCTTCAGGGTTACCATGACATAGTTGTGACGTTTCTTCTCATCATGGGCAAAGAACCGTCCTTTGCACTTTTAGATAAGTTATCAACGCACCATTTAAGGTAAGATGTCTATATGTTCTCATTCATCAAAGTAGATATTAAAGTTTATACATCAAGAAACCTGAACAAATTCACTTCTGTAAGTGATGATGATGATGATGGTGGTGGTGGTGGTGCCGGCGGCGGCGATGATCCACAGCATTTGTCAGGCACCATTTATCCGTTTAAAACATTCAAAGGCACTGATCCTCCAATATTTAACATGTATAGTTCATATTGTGAGACATTTTGCTGATTGACAACATGCTTTATCTGGCAACCCGCCAATGCGTAGGTGGTCTTTATAAACGGTGAAACGTCATACTTACACAAGTAAGTTTTCCTAGTTTCTTGATATATAAATTTTGATACTTCTTGCAAGCCCCCACACTAACTTTTTATTCTATTTGACTATTCAGGCAAGTAAATTCACGAGTTCTCTTACTCTATTTTATTTGCCCAAATAGAAAATTTACTTGCCTGAAAAAAAAAATAGGCCCTGCTTATTGGTCATGTTTTCATGTCTCCGCCAACGAAGAAGGCAAACAAATTTTTGCAGCCATCCGTCCGTCACATTTTTTCGTTCTCACAATATCTTGAGAACTGGTTGACTGATCAGTGTTCATATTGGGGTGAAAATTACGTGATTAGATTTTAGGGTTAAGAAGTCAAAAGGTCATAGGGCTCATTATATGCAAAAACGGCTTGTAAGCGCAATAACGCAAGAACCAGTTGACAGGTAACCATTTGTATGTATCTTTTTTAATGTCAAACAGAGACTTCATGGATTCCACCATGGACCGCACAAAGCACATGCTAAACTACCTCTTGCCAATCATCAGGAAGGCCGACCCTAGACTGCATGAGTTCATGGAAAGGTAAGTAACTATTATTTAGCATATTTGAGGTGGAACAAGGAAAAATACATAATGGCCTGTAGTCATTTACCCCCCCCCCCCCCACACAAACACAAAAAACACCCCTCAAAACCCTTACTAGTGATGAAAGAGCACCCATAAATGTCTCAATGAGTACCATTTAGTACAAGGTATTACTTAAAATTTCTGATAGCCTAAGAGGTTTCATTAATATACAACCATTAAGAGTGCTTAGTAGCTCAGTGGTTTGAGCAGCAGTCTAGCGATCCGGTGTTCAAAGTTCTCTGGTTGGATTCCTGGTGAAGCCCAATTTTCTTTGCTAATCTATTTCATTTATCTGTTTTTTTTACCTGCCTAGGTCAGAAGTTGGTACAATCTTCGCCCTGGCGTGGCTCATCACATGGTACGGCCATGTTTTAAATGACTTCCGCAGCATCCTGCCTCTTTTCTTCGTTCTTGTTTTGATTAAATAAATAAATAAATTTCTATTTTGTAGTTTGCTTCTCCTTTACTTCCCTTTATTTATATCATGACTAGGTCTCAAGTTGGCACTATCTTTGCCCTGGCATGGCTCTTAACATGCTACGGCCATGTTCTAAATGACTTTCGCCACTGCCGTAGATTCCTGCGCCTTTTTGTACTGGTTTTCGTTAATGTAATTCATTTCTTGTCCATTTCCCCTTAAATTCACTTATTTTATTTTTTTTGCCTGGCTAGGTCCCAAGTTGGCACCATCTTTGCCCTGGCGTGGCTCATAACATGCTACGGCTATGTTTGAATGACTTCCGCTACTTCGGCAGTGTCCTGCGCTTTTCTTTGCTCTTGTTTTCATTACTTAAATTTATTTCTTTTCCAATTCTTTATATTAAATTCACATATTTATTTTTTATTTTTTTACCTGCCTAGGTCAGAAGTTGGTACAATCTTTGCCCTGGCGTGGCTCATCACCTGGTACGGCCATGTTCTAAATGACTTCCGCAACATCCTGCGCCTCTACGACTTCTTCCTCGCCTGCCATCCTCTGATGCCGGTCTACCTTGCAGCTGCTGTAAGTATTTCTTTCCAAGAGATACAATAATGATCTAGTTCATGCAATTTTCCGGTGATAAAGTAACAATTTTTGTTGAATATTTGATGCACAACACATATGACAGGCTACTTTTAGATGTTATCTTAGTCAGTTGAAATTCTGAAAGATATGTTAATGTTACCACCGCCTTATTCTTTAAGGTTTATCTGATTCCTCACTATCTCCTTTCAATTTGAAAACAAAAATTAAATTAAAATGGCCATTGCTCCAATTATCTCCAATCATTCATCTCTTCCTTCTCAAATTATTAAAACCACTCTTTTTTTTTTTGTGCCCTTCTCCCACTGGGATAATGTTTTTGTAGTCTCAGAAGAGATTCAAGTATCATTTGTGACCCTTCATCTCAAAACAGGCAAATAAGTAATTAAAAAATTGTTATCTATTATTTCTCTCATTTTCTAGGTCTAAACTATATCATATCTGTTTCTTATCACCATGTTCTTTTTTCTACCCTAGATTGTGCTTGAGCGCGAGTCGGAGGTGTTGGCAGTGGAGTGCGACATGCCCTTCGTCCACAGTCTTCTGTCAAAGATCCCTGATGATCTGCCTTTCGAAGACCTCGTCATCAGGGCGGGGGACCTATTTGTGCAATACCCCCCTCATGAGATGGCTAGGGAGGCCCAACTACAGTACAAACAAAGGTATGTAGTTGGTTGGATGATCGTGGGAGGGGTGCTTTGACGATCTAGTTTACAAGACATTGCCTTTTCTTTAGCAAATTGTTTTATTGAGTCTAAGCTATATAAATGTCACACAACTATCTATAGGCCGCTCTACAATATTGGTGTTCACTTGTAATTTAAGGAATATATATTTCCACTTCTAAATATTCAGATGCCAGAGAATTATTTGATTTGTTGCTTGTCAATGTAGTTTGTCTGATTTTCATCGGTTCCATATAATGTCAAATTTGAACTTTGTACCATAGAAGAGTGATGGTCCACACATAATTACAACTGTTTATTTGATTTAGCACTATTCGCACAAGTATCATAGCCCTCTACATTACTATCACAAATATAATCTTCTCTTCTCCATAGCACCAGTATAACGAAGCACAGAGAGCTGGAGGGAAACCTACGTGGTCAGCGGCCAGACGCAGTCCTCAGGAGGTTGCAGGGTCAAGCCAACGGCACATCCAGCGGTCAGCAGGCTCAGCAGGGGGCCAGAGGGAGCAGCAGAGTGGTCAAGATGGCGGTGTGGGCGATATCGGCCGGAATCGGTGCAGCCGCCCTGGCCGTACTTAACAGTGCCGTGGAGTACTGGGTATGAATGGGACGTGGGATGATAGTCGCATATGGAATGAGGGTCAAGTACGTATAATAGTTCACGTTAGCTTGTGATTACTTTCAAACAGTAGACAGGTGGTCAAGGTGGCGGTGTGGGCGATATCGGCTGGCATCGGAGCAGCCGCCCTGGCCGTACTGAACAGTGCAATGGAGTTCTGGGTATAAAGCGGACATGGGATGATTGACGCATATGGAATGATGGTCAAGTACAGGTTGTATAATCATTCATGTTAGCTTGGGATTACTTTCAAACAGTAGCCAAGTGGTCAAGGTGACCATGTGGGCGATATCAGCCAGCATAGGCGCAGCAGCCCTTGCCAAACTTAACAGTGCAATGGAGTTCTGGGTTTAAACCGGACATGGTATGACAGTCGCACATTCTTTGGGAGTGCAGGTTTTTATTCATGTTAGTTCGTGATTACAGTCAAATCTGTGTTTAGTGACCACTTAAGAGAAACAAAAACAAAGTTGCCACTGTAGACAGGTGACCTCTATAGACATGTTTCGTAATATTGTTTTCCTCTGCAGAGAATACATTTTGATGGCCACTCTAGACAGGTTGGCTACTATAGACGGGTGACCTCTAAGACAGGTTTGACTGCACTTTCAACAAATAAAAGTTGACAGATGAGAGAAGAACTTTCAAGGCCTGGTATCAATAACAAATGTGCTTATCTATTTATCAGGTGCTTTACAGTTGACTTGATGCAATACTTTATCTATTACATGATTTGCCAAGATAAGTATTTTGCTATATATCCAAAGGAGTCGGTGTTAGCAGAAGTATAAGGTGTTGTCTGCAATGTTGTAATTTGTTATTGTACCATGTACAATTGTATCTTTATTGTGTGAATATAATGTTCATTAGAGTCCACAACAATTTAATGTATGTATTAGATGTTACTCTGAAATACACAAGCTATTCAGTGCCATTAACCTATCGTATGTCTGTATCATGTGAAGCAACATATAATGTTGTATGTACAACTAAAAGTGATGGACTTTGCTAGACAAAAATCTTGTTTTAATGCAGGTTCCCTTAAAAATTCTGAAATCTCCAAAGACTCCTTAATTGTTTGTCGGATCAGGGCCCCGTTCCAGAAAGAATTGCAATCTATTATATATTGCAATTAATAAAAAGTCTGATCATGTGACTAAATGCTAAAATCTGATTCGTTCATAAAGGCATGTTTTCTGACTTTCAATTCATTGTAACTTTACAATCAATTGTATCTCTTTCTGCAACGAGGCCCTGTTCAGATTTCCGGTGTGCTTTATTAATTGATTAATTTCTATCTGTTGACAATGAGAAGAGCATAGTATATACATAGCGAACCCATTAACTGGTCAGCCAGTCAGTGGCCCATCCCAATCGGTCAGTGTGTTCATCTAGTCACCTTTCCTGCAATATTCATGTCGTCTAGAGCGCCTTCTTGAATTCCACGCTTCCGACGCTTCTCATGCTTCTGCCGCAGGTCGACTTGAATGACCGGTAGGTGAGAACCGGTCCGGCCAATACCGCCGCAATACCGCCGCAGCCACGCATGCTCTCCTCATATTGTCCGTGATGCAGGCTGGTAGCTTTCTGATGAATGCTGCTCTATACTCTTGCTTATATAGGGTGTCAAAACTTTCTCAGTTGATGTCCTCTGGATCGCGCTTGACAAATACTTCCGATCTCTTGCTGTTCATCGTCCAGCGCCTTTTTTTAATTCCACGCTTCCGACGCTTCTCATGCTCCTGTATTTAAATACAAAGTCTTTTTAACTTGTCCTCAGAACATTTGCCACTTGCCACTTTCCACTAGTGCTCTTCTCATGTTTTCGGTGATGCCTGTTGGAAGCTTTCGCATGTAGGCTGCCCTGTACTCTTATCCTATTGTGTCAAATGTTTCCCATTCGATCTCCTCTGGATATCGCATGACGAACACTGCCAATGGCTTGCTGTTGGTCGACGTCCGCTACCCGACAGCTTTGGGTCGTCCAGCGTTTTGCTGAACTCTACTCTACCAACGCCCCTCATTGTCCTGCCCCAAGTCAACTTGAATGTTTTCCGTTATGCGTGCAGGCAGCTTTCATAAGTAGGATGCTCTGTATTCCTCCTTCCGTATCGTATGCATCTATTAGCCTGGATGCTGATATCAAATAGAACTCGTCGACCTCTGCTGACTGGGTCCACTGAAAGTCAAACTCCCCGTGAAGGCCAGACTAGTCTTGCTCATCCTGTCTGCTAACATTCACCCAACGGCTCCTCTTCTTCCCTAACCATGGGAATATCACTTGTGCATCTTTCTTGAAACTGCTGCCAGGCTCTGCTTGCATGAATCTACAGCTAGGGCTGTCAGACTGGACCCCGAAAGTTCGTGATTAATTGCAACTCTTTATGCAACCCCCCCTCCCCCTTTTCCAGCTTGACTGGTGGCGGTTGCGCTTGGCGTAGTCTTTGTAATCCACTTTGATGTATTTTGTGTTATTTGTGCCGTTTCGATATCTAGGCCAATTGCCTGCTACGTAGGTCCAAAAATAAGTTTCCAGTTTTGCCCAAGGCTGCTTACCTCGTAAAACGAGAAGTGAGTTATTGCATTTAATAAGCTCCATCGATGGAAGGTCCATATCACTGTTTGTAAGATGAGGAATATCCACATCATCCAAGTGGGAACGGGGAAAAGTATATGTGTCGATCATTAAGCTATTCTCTGCAATTTGTAAGTCATGATCTCAAATTGCTTGAACAGTCATAGAATGCCTGTTTTTTTCTGCTCACGAAGACATGTTCTTCTTCAGATGGCACCTTAATATAAATGTGGGTACAATTGATCGTACCTACAACTCTGGGAATCCCACCAATTTGAGCAAAATTTGACGTAATGTCGACTGTTTGACCCCCATTTCTTGAAACTGCTGCCATGCTCTTCTGGCATGAATCTACAGCTAGGGCTGTCGAGTCTGGACGCCGATATCAAATATAGCTCAGCCTCTGTTGCCTGCTCCACACAAACCTTCCTATGAAGGTCAGATTTCAGAGGCTTGTCTTGTTCTTGTGGTCTTTAGGCTTCCCATTTTTTGGCCAACACCTCTCCTTGTTCCCCAACCATGGGAAGATCTCTTGTGCAGGTCGAGAGAATCTGCATCCTCTTTTCATGTTCTGTTTTCATGAATTGCATCCTGTGGTTGTGTTCCTCTCTTGCCAAGTCTGCAAGAATCTTTTTGTGTGTGAGATATGCTGGACTTTGCTGGTCCCATAAATGTGTGATGGTTACCCAATAGTCTTGACTATATACTTGCAAAATAATTGTTGTCAAATTAGTTTTCTAGACAAAAGCACAATATGACATGCTTTATATTTTCATTACATGTGTAGTTTGGGTGAAGAATACAGCTGTTGCTTCTAAAGTTGCCATTTGTCCGAAATCACAATCTCGCTTAATTTACGTACCAATTTACAAGGTCAGTAAAGGAACGGGCCAACTCATTTGAATTTAAAGTTTAAATTGCAAGTGGCTATGATTTAATTAAATTTATATTTTTAAAAAGGAAACTGTTTCTGTCGCATCATGGTTACATGACTTTAAGTTATCCTGGGTGCCTATTTCTTTCTCACTTCACTCTCGCAAGCCACCAGTTACAATATTTACATTTCAAATAACTACTTGATGCTTTACTACAGTGCAAAGGAAAAGGAAAAAAAAGATAGCACATGCAAGACCAGTACAAAAAAGAACCTATTTTATTAGTCTATGCAGCCAGGGTTTTCTGTTCAAGCTTTGTAACAGTTTAAAGGGCCAGACCAGCCCAACCAGCTTGACTGGTGGCGGTTACACTTGGTGTTTCAATATCTTGGCCAACTGCCTGCTACGTAGATCCAAGAATAAGTTTCCAGTCCTGCCCAAGGCTTCTATGTACTTTCGTTAATTTGATCGAGTTCAGCTTCGCAATTGTCCGCGAATGTGTATGTAACTCCGCTCTCGTGAACACGTTCTACGACTTGCAGCACATGTGTGATGGATGGTTGGTCTTCGATGGGATGTCTGGCCTCATGTGTGGCACTGGGTGAAGGACGCAGTCCGTCGGGTGTATGAACGATGAGTCTCTCAATGAACCCGTTTCCCACGTCGAGGGCAGTGAGTAGATGAGCGCCTGGCTTTGGTTGTGTTGCTCCCAATTTTGAAAAAGCGAGTCCTGCCTCAATTTCACGCTTATTCTTCATGGCATATGTAGTCGACACTTTCTCTCCGCTAAAAATGTGGCATAACGTAGCAATGTCCCCTGATCGCGTTTTCTCCGTCGCCTTTTGCCATCTTCAGCATCACGAGTCGTACACAGAATTATTGGATGTATTTTTGTTGCTTGTTAGCTTCATATGACGAGCCTTGTCATAGAACTGCTTGCTATCAATTTCCATTACGGCATCTTTGTTCACCAACATCTGTTTACTATTACTTACTTTGTGTCGGTCACCGCTACCAGGGTTCCTTCCATGTTTGCATTTTCATTCTGGTGCTGTAAATCAAGCAATATAAAAAACTATTTAACAATCTTCTGTACAACATTAAACATTTTCGGGTTTGGTGGAACTTTGGTTAGATATAATCAAATACGAGGTTATATGAATAAATTAAAAGTATATAGCACATATATATGTATATATATCAGAAAAGGGAATAAATGCATCAAATGAACCTGTTTATCTGTAAGGAATGGTGTATTATTGTGTAATGCATGCATGGAGTTACATTTTTCTGAGAGATAATAACTATTTGTACAGGAGTTCTTGATGACATCATACTCGGGTCTTTTCAATTGGACTCATCCTGCCTGTGTCACACCACTCACAGCTAGGTGACCTCACGCCCATTGGATCTGTTGTCCAAAAGTCTGATAGTTAAACTGTTGTCACCTTTGCATGAAGTACTCTTGTTTTGGGCTGGTAGTTTGCTGCTAATCCTCCAGCACTCTGCAGAAACAAAATACAGCTCTGCAGTCAAACATTTATAGTCCTCCAAATTTTGAATTGACTGAATAAATAAGCTAGTCTATTCATTTTAATCGCCAGGTGTTGCGGCTTCTGGCAGCACAGTTTGCAGCTTGTCTGGTTTCTCCTGTGTGCATAGCCATGTGGTCAATTCCTACAAGCAGGTCAATCTTCAACTGCTTGGCTTCTTCAGCTAAACTTTTTTTCTGTTTCATTTTGTTTATTTCCACTAATTTGAATAAAAAAACATACAAAAATTACAAAATTAGCACATTATAAATACAAAGAAAATGTACAATATAACAATATTCAAAGTGTGGAGGGAGAAGCGGAGGCCATTGACCTATCAAAGGCTTCTCCCCAAAAGGGCTCTCCCCAAAACTGCCCTCGGCAACATCGTCACTGATGCATGGCAGACCGATGGCTGATAGTACATGCTTTGGATTACTGTTCATACATGTAGGTCTAACTGGTACCTTGAACAACCTTGTCTGTTCTTGCTCTTCTTCACCTCCTACTTTGATGATGGATGCAGAAATATTATGTCCAGACAAGTTCAGTTCATTTTTACTGGAAACTTAATTTTGGTCTATCCTGGCTACGACTATGTCTAGAAAGAAAAAAAAGGGACATGGTGATTACCGTGATCTTGTCATCATCTTGCTGGTCCTTGGCGATCGCAAAGAGGTGACTGAACTTGCTGGTCCTTGGCGATCGCAAAGGTCCTTGGCGATCGCAAAGAGGTGACTGAACTCGGTGTTGCTGTTCTTGCTGCATGCCCTCCTGTCGTTGAACATCAGGAAAAGCCTGGGTCCTTCTCTTTGAAGCTGCCACATGATGATACTAATGAAGACTTTTCGGCGAGGGAAATGACTGAACTTGGTGTTGCTGTTCTTGCTGCATGCCCTCCTGTCGTTGAACATCAGGAAAAGCCTGGGTCCTTCTCTTTGAAGCTGCCACATGATGATACTAATGAAGACTTTTCAGCGAGGGAAGAAATTCTATAACGTAGATTCTAGATAATACTAAATCAAATGATACACGGCGTACTCGATCGTAGAATAGAAGCGTCAAAACTGGGATAACTAAGAAGTACTTAGTCTTCAGCTAGCATATCTGCGACGGGCCTGATTTCCTGAACAGTAGGTGCTCGTGGTCTACCTGCCATTTTGCGACGGTTATAAATACTTCCGAAAGTAAATTTGTCGACTAGAACTTAACAAGAATGCGTATAACGTGTGACTAATTCCAAAGATAGAAATGGTATAGGAACTTTCACATCCATGATGCGCTTTTTGTGCTTTATTGTGTACACACTTGCTAAGTGGAATTGGGAACTGATTAATCCTTAGCACTTGGCAGGTGTCCCAAGTGCTTGACTATTCCAACGCACCCCAAGTTGGAAGTGGAATAAATTAACATAAAGGTGGGTTGGCTAATCGACCGTGGGACTGTCATAGCCTAAAATGTGTTCTTTTACATGCACTGTGGTTTTGGCCTTGCCCTACAGGAGCTCATAAAACGAGAGCTAGTTATTTCATTTAATGAGCCCCATCTATGAAAGGGTCCCGCTGTTTGTAAGATGAGGAATATCTACATCATCCAAGTGGGAATGAGGGAAACTGTATGTGTTACTCATTAAGCTGTTCTCTACAATTTGCACAGCCCGCTGACTTACACACTTACTGAGCCTGAATTGAAATGTAGTTGCCTACCAACTTATTAGCCTTATCTTTAATACCACAAGCCTGAATGTTTTCAGGACAAACATGATTGTGTATGACGCCGTTTTGATGCAGACCTCTCAGAGCTGTAACACATGAAAGGAGTAATTGAATCTAATCAGTGTCTGACATCGGGGCCAGATGACGCAGCAACTGGCCCGCTGACTGTACGTCGGTACACTCGGTTTCTGGGGAATATATCGACAT
This sequence comes from Echinarachnius parma, assembly GCA_037951105.1. Classification (NCBI taxonomy): domain Eukaryota; kingdom Metazoa; phylum Echinodermata; class Echinoidea; order Clypeasteroida; family Echinarachniidae; genus Echinarachnius; species Echinarachnius parma. Next base: position 161,300 of record JBAMJV010000917.1, on the reverse strand, counting down.
CATGGGATCAACAGTGTTCCGTTTCAGATTCCAAGGCACCCCAATTGGAAGTGGAATAAATGAATGTAAAGGTTGGTTGGCCAAGAGCACTTGACACTCGACAGTGGGACTGTCATAGCCTGAAATGTGTTCCTTTACATGCACTGTGGTCTTGTTGTCTGAAATGTATTCTTATGCATGTACTGTGGTCTTGGTCTCGTCTGACAGGACCTCGGTAAAACGTGAGCGAGTTGTTGCATTTAATAAGCTCCATGGATGAAAAGGATGAGGAATATCCACATCATCCAAGTGGGAATGAGGGAAACTGTATGGGTCGGTCATTAAGCTGTTCTCTACAATTTGCACAGCCCGCTGACTTACACACTTACTGAGCCTGTTGCAAGATCTCAAGAATTGAAATCTAGTTGCCTACCAACTTATTAGCCTTATCTTGCCACAACCCGAGTGTTTTCAGGACAAGCATGATTGTGTTATGATGCCGTTTTGATGCAGACCTCTCAGAGCTGTAACAAATGATAGGAGTAATTGAATCCAATCATTGTCCGACATAAGGCCAGATGGCAGCATCTAGCACGCTGACTGTACCTCAGTACACATGGTTTCCGGTGAATATATAAACAACAACAAAATAATAATTTTTAAAAAGAGAAATGCCCCCCTCCTCTTATGCCTCTCTGCCATGAAGTAGCAGAAATGAATTATGAATATTTTCTGGTTATCCATCGTGGACGTCCACGAAATTGTCCTCGTGGATCAGCACGTCATGGATATGGACTCCGCCGTCCAACTGGTCGAGATGACTGTAGGCTCTCCATCCATCGCTGATGATGTGGGTGCCAGGCGGAGAGCCATGTCAACAAGATCCCTTCGAGGGTTGCACGGCTGCGATCCGGGACCACTTGCAGCATGCACCTCCCAGTTGCCCTCTCTACTGCTCCAAACACGCATTGCCCCTCGCGGTAGACGCCACAGTGATACTTCATATGGAAGTATAAGCTCTCGTCAATCTCGACGATTGTCGCCTCATGTTCGCCCAGTTGGTCGCGGTCCCCGAAGATCGTATCTGTGCTTGCCTTTGGATCCAATGCAGGGGCAAATCCTCGCTCCACAGGTACACAAACAGCAACAGTTGTATTCAGTGGGATGTGGCTTCGGCTGAAGAAAGACCCATGGCGAAGGCTCTTCTTCTTGTGGCTCTGAGAACTGCCACATATAGCTGTCGACTCCATGGTTGGCAACTTTACCACATGGTACATGGCACTGGTCGCACCAACGCGAGTTTCGAATGAGACAGCGTCTTGCCATCCAAGCTAGAGTTCCCTCGATGGTGGCCAACTCCGGCACAAAGTCTAGAAGTACTAAGTCGTCAGCTAGCATATCTGCAACGGGCATGATTTCCTGAACAGTAGGTGCTTGTGGTCTACCTGCCATTTTGAGATGGGTATGAATTCTTCTGAAAATAAATTTGTTGTCTAGAACTTGTAGTTGGACAGGGTCCATGAAATTGTCATCATGGATCACCACGTCATGGACTCTGCCGTCCAACTGGTTGAGATGACTGTAGGCTCTCCATCCATCGCTGATGATGTGGGTGCCAGGGGAGAGCCACGCCGAGAGGATATCTTCCAGGGTGGCACAGCTGCGATCCGGGACCACTTGTAGTTGGCACCTCCCAGTTGCCCTCTCCACTGCTCCAAACACCCATTGCCCCTCGCGGTAGGCGCCATGGTGGTACTTTCTGTGAAAGTATTTACTTTTGTCGATCTCGACGATTGTCGGTTCCCTGTTGTCATCAAATCCTCCAAACAGCCTGAAGTTGTTGATCAGGTCTAGGCTGCATACTTCGCGAACCATGTTCGCCCAGTTGGTCGCGGTCCCCACAGATCGTATCGGTGCTTGCCTTTGGATCCAATGCAGGGGCAAATCCTCGCTCCACAGGTACACAAACAGCAACAGTTGTTTCAGTGGGATGTGGCTCCGACTAAAGAAAGACCCGTGTCGAATGCTCTTCTTGCGGTGGCACTGCGGACATTGCCATATGTACTGGTCGACACCAGGGTGGGCAACTTTACCACATGGTACTTGACACTGGCCGCACTGACGCAAGTTTCAAATAAGGTTGTGTACGATTCCATTTTTATGCAGACCTCTCAGAGCTGTACCACATGAAAGAAGTAATTGAATCCAATCAGTGTCTGACTTTACCTCAGTCGCCTGGTTTTTCGGTGAATATATCGACATAGGAATAGCCAGTGTGCCATTTCCACTTACAATGCTGCCCGATCGGAAGTGGGATAGAATGGAGAACAAATCTGGTTGTGTATGAGGCCGTTTTGATGCAGACCTCTCGGAGCTGTTCCACATGAAAGTATTACATTGAATGCAATCAGTGTCCTGACACTCGACAGTGGGACTGTCATAGCCTGAAATGTGTTCTTTTACATGCACTGTAGTCTTGGCCTTGTCCGACAGGAGCTCATAAAACGAGAGCGTGAGTTATTTCATTTAATAAGCCCCATCACTGAAAGGTCCCTATCACTGTTGGTAAGAGGAGGAAAATCCACATCGCTACTTAGCAGATATAATATTTTAATTGTACATTGATCGCTGTACCACAAGCAACTTGACCAACAGCACCGTGTCGGTTTGCAAGCAGCTTGCCAGGGAGATTGTGTTTTCACGATTTGGGAGTCCTGTTTTGCATAATACTGTTTCAGATGCATCCTGTAGAATCCCTATTACCTGATTGGTACACCTTCTCATCTAGTCCCACTAATCTAACTGTGAACATTTTCATAGGCATGGAACCAAGTCGAAACTGCTTCTTCAAGTTGCTCCTTGCCTTGCCGGCAATATTTCGGCTGTAAATATTACTTGTGCAATGTGTAACATTCCCATGGTATACATTAGCATGAAAGGATCTTGCTACATCTACATCCACTCTAACTGCACACCCATTAAACTTACACTTAGCTTGGGCACAGAATATGTATTCCGGCCTTCTATTTGTCGCAACCGTAACATTGTGATGTGAAAAAACAAAAACACAATATGGATTGCTAGTCTTTATACCATCTAATATTACATGTATGTTCCCATTCATTCCTTGGAAATTGTTGACCGCTCTGCATGCATCGCAATCTGTCCCATTCGGCCCGAGGAAACATGAATGTGGATTTATTGGGTAAGTTATGATTTTAAAAAGCCGTCACTCAACTGATCAATACCATGTAAACAATCCTGTTCTTCATTCCAATCATCGACTCGTCCGACGATGGACACATGTTGACTTGGAACATAGTGCCGTTTGAACACAATGTTCAGTTTGTCCAGCATGGGTCGCACCTTGAACCACGGATCAAATCAGTCCTCCCCACGAGCGACTGCTTTGCCGTTGTCATTCACATGAATCATCCTGTTGATCAAAGAGAAGAGCCAGAATGGCATCACCTGACTGAAGAAAGGGGTAGACTGGCTGCTCTTGGTGGACCAGTATTTTGACAGGTTCTGCTTTCGCACCAGCCCCATGTTTATTGTCAACCCAAGATAATGGTTTCAATGTTGCCACGTCCAGCCCATCCCGAGGCCATTTGGTGTACCGGGAATAGGGGTGATCAGTAATCCACTCCTTCACTGCTTCATCGGCTAGAAAGTGTGATGCATATTTGTTCGTCTCCCGAACAATGTGGACCACCAAGTCCTGGTCGAACAAATCTGCCTTGGATGTGGTGGTCATCCACGACGGACTCGATCCGAGTGTCATCCTCGGGTGAGACGACTTGTGGAAATGTGGATTGAGATCCCGTTGATAAGATCAGGCTGCTGGTGGGATCAAAGTGGGAGGAGGTTTTATCGGTCTGGGTGCCTTGCGATACGCGTGAGGGCAGATCATCCGTCTGTGTTCCGGTGTAGTGCACTGTTTGAGATGGAAGGATGTCTGTCTGGGCACTAGATGACGAAAGGCTAGGCTTGGGCTCGCAAAATCTCAAGAATTGAAATCAAATTGCCTACCAGCTATACAGAGTGTCTCAAAAAGGTTGCAACACTTACGATCGTTAAATTCTTCGACACCATCGACCAAATGTCATTCTTTTTTATTTCATTGAATAGAACATTCTTTTTCCAACAAAGTGATACCATGAACATTAATTTTGGGTAAGGGTTTGAATGCGAGCCATACTGTTCGGGGTACTCAATTATGCAACATTGTCTTCCTTATCAAAGGGAGTGCAGTCATGCGATTCATCTGTACAACTAATTCTATGGGAGGCCTTTGGACGAAAATGCCTCAGTATTCAGAGGATCGCTGGAGACGAAAAAGTAGCAAATTTAGGAAACGACATTGCCTCAGAAAAATGGCCCTAGGATCCAAACGCCTTACCCAAAATCAATGCTTATGGTATCATTTTGTTGGAAAAAGAATGTTCTATCCAATGAAATAAAAAAATAATGACATTTGGTAGATGGTTTCAAAGAATTTAACGATCGTAAGTGTTGCAACCTTTTCGAGACACTCTGTATAGCCATATCTTACCACAACCTGAATGTTTTCAGGACAAACCTGATTGTGTATGATGCCGTTTTGATGCAGACCTCTCAGAGCTGTAACACATGAAAGGAGTAGTTGAATCCAATCGGTGTCAGAAACTGGATTGCCAGTGTACCGTTTCATATTTCAACGCACCCCAAGAGGGAAGTGGAATAGAATGAACGTCTAGGTTGTCTAGGAGCAGCAATGGCACTGATGTTGACAAAGCGCAAGTCATGATTGCAAATTGCCTGAACATTCATGCCTGTTTTTCCTGTTCACAAAGATATGTTGTCCTTTGTACCCACCTTTATATTAAGGTGCCATCTAATCTATTGCACCTACAACTGCGGGCATCCCATCAATTTGAGCAAAATTGGATGTAATGTCGGCTGTCGAACTACATCTCCGATAACTGATCAAATGGACAGCTTGTGAGGCCAGTGCAGCCAACACGGCAGCACCCGCCCTACTTTGGCTGGGCTGACTAATCTCCAACACATCCCCTAGTATATTTGGAAATATTTTGCTGGCAAAGAATCTCGGTGCAGTCGATGCCATGACCGGCACAGTAAGAATTCTCTCTCCTTGTTGCTTCCTTGTAAAGACCTTCAAGCCTTATATAGCCTGAAATGTATTCCTTTACCTGCACTGTGGTCCCGGTCTCGCCTGACGGGAGCTCATAAAACAAGAGCGAGTTATTGCATTTAATGAAAGGTTCATGTCACTGTTCGTAAGATGAGGAATATCCACATCGTCCAAGTGGGAATGAGGACAACTGTATGGGTCGGTCACTAAGCGGTTCTCTACAATTTGCACAGCCCGCTGACTTACACACATCCTGAGCCTTTCGCAAAATCTCAAGAATTGAAATCAAATTGCCTACCAACTTATTACCCATATCTTACCACAACCTGAATGTTTTCGGGACAAACATGATTGTGTATGACGCCATTTTGATGCAGACGTCTCAGAGCTGTATCACATGAAAGGAGTAGTTGAATCCAATCGGTGTCAGTAACTGGATTGCCCGTGTACCGTTTCATATTTCAACACACCCCAAGAGGGAAGTGGAATCAAATGAACGTCTAGGTTGGCTAGGAGCAGCAATGGATCTGATGTTGACAAAGCGCAAGTCATGATTACAAATTGCCTGAACATTCATAGAATGCCTGTTTTTCCTGTTCACAAAGACGTGTTCTTCTTTAGATGGCACCTTAATAAAAAGTAAAAGGTGGGTACAATCTATCGCACCTACAACTCTGGCGCCACCAATGCGACCTTCTCCTGCCTGAACCTCAGAAGCACTCCAACGAGGCTATTGTTCAGATCTGGACCCTGAAGGAGTTGACTGTTCAAGGACACTTCCCTGTATTTTGCTGCGCAATCGAACACCACGCGAACCTTGTCAGGTTTTTGTGGGTGCACGACAGGGTGGTGTGGGAGGTACCAAATCTTGTCTTTCTTTGGGTTTCTCACCTCTGAAGTGACCATGGGCTGTCCGTGTGGCAGTCAGTCATGGTCTTGGTGTACCTTTCACGTAGTTGATCGTCTCTCTGGAGACGCCTCTTAAGATGGTTGAGACGATGTGCAGCCATCTGTATGTTGTCTGGGAGGGATGGGGTATCATACTTCCATGGAAGTCCCATTTGGTAGTGCCCATTGACCTTCATAATGGACTTCTCCATTAGATGGCGTGCCCTCCTATCCTCTACGGATTCACCAACTTCTGATCGTCCATTTTCCAGAACATCTCCAACTGTTGCTGGAGGAGCTCATCTGGCATTGGAACAAAGGCTGTCCTGAAGGTCGAGTTGCCTGTTGCCTTACCATGGCCAGTTGGGCCCATTATAGTCCACCCTAGTGGACCTCGAGTGGCATACGGTTCCTTTCTCCTACCACGTCTTTCTTCAAGTACCCAGAATGCCTCGGGGGGGGGGGGGGGGCATCGCCTCTGATCAGCAACTTGACCTTGGCACCGTCGGACCGCGGTACGCTGATGCCATGAAGATGGTCCCATCTGTCGACATTGACTTGGGTTGGGATGCTCTGGGTGGAGACGGGGAGTTTATCGACGGTCCACACAGCATCGAGCATGATGGGATCTGAGCAAAATTGGACTTAAATGTCAGCTTTCTCTTCATGCATTCTGCCAATAGCTCTCTAATGCTCCATTTTTAATGTCATTTCAACCATTATGCCACTTGCTCCTTTAAATGCATCCATTGTAGGAAGTTGTTTGATGATGTGAAAAGATGGTGAATGCATCAAAAGATAAATAATACACTATAATTATTGTGTGTAATTATCAACATAACTCTCGTTTTTGTCCTAGTTGGAAGGCATTTTATTTCTGATAACATCTGAATGAACATAACATGCAAAATGTGTGGGATTAAAAATCTTATTATTTATAAGTGACTCTGATGCATGTTCTTTGTGATTTTTTGCATGGTCAGTACAAACAAAAATCACTTTCATAACTAAAGTTGAGTGTTAAACAACCTGGACAAAACCATCTTGGGCAACCATCTCCAGCCAGAGCATCCTACCCATTTTACTTTGTTGCATCTCTGATTCATTCCAGAAGTCATATGCACAAGTATGGCAGAAATCATCTTCATTTTCATAGTCGGAAAGTCTTTCTAAGCAAGTAATTTCTTGACAGCTGCTACTAACCGAATCATTGCAGTTAGTATTGCACTTCTCACTTTAATACACTGTGAGAATTCATCTCCTGCTCGATTTCTGACCTTTTCTCACCAAACTTTTGTTTGTTCATAGTTAAGTCACTGTCCACATGTACAAGCACTTCGTGAAGTCTTTTCTTTCCCTTCTTGATTTCAATTTTCATGTTGCAGTTTGTCGTCTTCTTCTTCTTCATTCCCTCTTTGTTTACCTCCAAACGTTCGTCCTGGTTCTCTTCAAGATGAGCGTTGATAGAATCCATATCCTGATCTAATCTCATGTCTTTGTTGACTTCTGTCCTATCAAACTCTTTTGCAAGCATCTCTTTTTTTCGATAACTGATGAAATGGACGGCTCGTGACAACGCGGCAGCACCCGCCCTACTTTGGCTAGGCCGACTGATCTCCGCAACTCCCCATAGTACATTATGAAATGTTCCGCTGGCGAAGAATCTCGGCGCAGTCGATGCCATGACCCGCATAGTAAGACTTCCATCTCCTTGTTGTTTCCTCGTAAGACCTTCAAGCCGTATAGCCTGAAATGTATTCTTTTACATGCACTGTGGTCTTGTAGCCTGAAATGTATTCCTTTACATGCACTGTGTGGTCTTGGACTCGCTTGACGGGAACTCATAAAACGAGAGAGAGTTGTTGCATTTAATAAGCTCCATCTATGAATGGTCATATCACTGTTTGTAAGATGAGAAATATCCACAGCATCCAATTGGGAATGAGGAAAAGTGTATGTGTCAGTAGGTGCCACGGTGGTACTTTCTATGAAAGTTTTTACTTTCGTCGATCTGGACGATTTTCGGTTCCCTGTTCTCATCGTATCCCCCAAGCAACCTGAAGTTTGCGATAAGGTCTAGGCTGCAAACTTCTTGAATCATATTTGCCCAGTTGGTCGAGGTCCTGTTGGATCATAGCCCTGCTTGCCTTTGGATGAAATGCAGGGGCAAATCTTCACTCCACAAGTACTGGTTGAGATGACTGTAGGCTCTCCATCCATCGCTGATGATGTGGGTGCCAGGGGAGAGCCACGCCGAGAGGATATCTTCCAGGGTGGCACCTCCCAGTTGCTCTCTCCACTGCTCCAAACACCCATTGCCCCTCGCGGTAGGCGCCACGGTGGTACTTCCTATGAAAGTATAAGCACTCGTCAATCTCGACGATTGTCGCCTCCCCGTCTTCATCAAAACCTCCAAGCAGCCTGAAGTTGTTGATCAGGTCTAGGCTGCATACTTCGCGAACCATGTTCGCCCAGTTGGTCGCGGTCCCCGAAGATCGTATCTGTGCTTGCCTTTGGATCCAATGCAGGGGCAAATCCTCGCTCCACAGGTACACAAACAGCAACAGTTGTTTCAGTGGGATGTGGCTCCGGCTAAAGAACGACCCGTGTCGAATGCTCTTCTTGCGGTGGCACTGCGGACATTACCATATGTACTGGTCGACACCAGGGTGGGCAACTTTTGACACTGGCCGCACTGACGCAAGTTTCGAATAAGGTTGTGTATGATTCCATTTTTATGCAGACCTCTCAGAGCTGTACCACATGAAAGAAGTAATTGAATCCAATCATTGTCTGACTTATCAGTGTCTTGACACTCGACAGTGGGACTGTCATAGCCTGAAATGTGTTCTTTTACATGCACTGTAGTCTTGGCCTTGCCCGACAGGAGCTCATAAAACGAGAGCGAGTTATTTCATTTAATGAGCCCCATCAATGAAAGGTCCCTATCACTGTTGGTAAGATGAGGAAAATCCACATCGCTACTTAGCGGATATAATTTTCACTACTGAAAATCAATGTTTGAATTGTACATTGATCGCTGTACCACAAGCAACTTGACCAACAGCACCGTGTCGGTTTGCAAGCAGCTTGCCAGGGAGATTGTGTTTTCACGATTTGGGAGTCCTGTTTTGCATAATACGGTTTCAGATGCATCCTGTAGAATCCCTATTACCCGATTGGTACACCTTCTCATCTAGTCCCGCTAATCTATCTGTGAACATTTTCATAGGCATGGAACCAAGTCGAAACTGCTTCTTCAAGGTGCTCCTTGCCTTGCCTGCAATATTTTGGCTGTAAATATTACTTGTGCAATGTGTAACATTCCCATGGTATACTACATTAGCATGAAATGATCTTTCTACATCTACATCCACTCTAACTGCGCACCCATTAAACTTACACTTAGCTTGGGCCCAGAATATGATTTCCGGCCTTCTATTTGTCGCAACCGTAACATTGTGATGTGAAAAAACAAAAACACAATATGGATTGCTAGTCTTTATACCATCTAATATTACATGTATGTTCCCATTCATTCCTTGGAAATTGTTGACCGCTCTGCATGCATCGAAATCTGTCCCATTCGGCCCGAGGAAAAATGAATGTGGATTTATTGGGCAAGTTATGATTTAAAAAAGCTGTCACTCAACTGATCAATATCTGATCACTATCGACATGTCTATAGGTAGATGGCCTTAACCCTATAAGTTATTCCTCTTGAACGGTACCTACATACATAAAAATACAAAAGAAAAATATATGTAGTTGCTATCATCACATAGTATCAATGACATATCATATTTGTTTTTTATATATTATTTCAAAGGTTTTGATGTCAAAGTCCTTCCCAGCATAAAGCTAGACGTGGTAGACATACCCATTGACGTCACATAACTCTAACTTCTTCACGCCAAAGCGTGCATGCCTCTTGTTTGGCATGTATTGTATGTAAACAATCCTGTTCTTCATTCCAATCATTGACTCGTCCGACGATGGACACATGTTGACTTGGAACATAGTGCCGTTTGAACACAATGTTCAGTTTGTCCAGCATGGGTCGCACCTTGAACCACGGATCAAATCAGTCCTCCCCACGAGCGACTGCTTTGCCGTTGTCATTCACATGAATCATCCTGTTGATCAAAGAGAAGAGCCAGAATGGCATCACCTGACTGAAGAAAGGGGTAGACTGGCTGCTCTTGGTGGACCAGTATTTTGACAGGTTCTGCTTTCGCACCAGCCCCATGTTTATTGTCAACCCAAGATAATGTTTCAATGTTGCCACGTCCAGCCCATCCCGAGGCCATGTGGTGTACCGGGAATGGGGATGATCGGTAATCCACTCCTTCTTCACTGCTTCATCAACTAGAAAGTGCGATGCATATTTGTCCGTCTCCCGGACAATGTGGACCATCAAGTCCTGGTCGAACAAAAGTTTTGAAGAAATTCATGGGATCACTTCCCCTTGCTGGTGCATTTCTAGGCCCAGGGTTTCGTGGTAGAAACGATGGCATCGTAGACGTAGTTGGATTTCGTTCAACCTCGGGGGGCTGAACGGGTACCCACTGTAGCTGTCCGGCATCGTCTCTCGATGTGGTGATGATTCCTGGAAATATTTTGAAGCGGGACGCCCGGCTGGTCCTGGCCAACACATACTCCAAAAAGAGTGCGACGCTGTGGCAGTAGCAGCCGGCTGTAGTATTCCCCATTTTCCGTAGAGGGGCTTCAGGCCCCCTTTGTCCGCTGCCCCCTGTACAGGGAAACAAATAATATTAATTGTTGGGGGCTACTTCTCAAGCTAGTCTGCATGAAAATAACACTCTACAATTTGCTTTTCCTTGAACTTACTGGCCGGTATTCTGAAGTCGTTTCTAACTCAGTAATGACTAAAGTTAAACAACCGTTTAGTTGTTTCTGTGCATCCAAATGGATCCATTCAAGGACCAAGGTGTTTCTTAATATAAATAGGGTAACTGCGCTACACTGAAAGATATAAGGAACGCTCATACTTAAGTCGGTAGACTGCTTTTCCAAAACTCTTTTTCAAACAGGAGCACGAGAAATTTGCGTGACTGAATCCAGTGCGTCGCAAATGAAAGAGGACTTGAACACGAGGTTACGTCTTAGTCATGTCTAACCAAGGAGGTTTAATTGCAAAACGCAATCTGATATATCATCTCTCAATCTAAAGCCTTCCATTTCAATTTTAAAGCTTGCAAATAATTACCATCATATTCCTGGTCCTGTTGTTGCTTCCAGAATTGTCCCAAGTTATTCCGGCTCGTTTTTAAGAGATGGGGGGCGGCGGCAAAGAAATAAGATGTTGGTGCCTTCTTCGAAGGGGTTGGGTGTATAGTTATTGATAGAACATAAGGAGTAGAACTTTCTATTCGTTGCTGCACCGTCTGAAACAAAAGCCCTCACACGGAATCCGACTAAGTGGAGCATCTCGGCCCCCTCCCATTATATGTGGTAAAGTTGATCGGCTTTCATTGCAGTACAGGGGAAGTACCCAAATGGGGATTGCAGCCGGTTGAATATACCCCGTGACATCACTGCAAGGACATGCGTGGCAATGACGGGCTTACTCGGGTCAGTGGATGCTTGCTGAAATTGCTGCAGCTCATTGTTCAACTCTCCTCGGTCACAAAACCCGACAAGTGCACCATTGGAGGAGTACACCAGTCCAGATTTTACCTTCATCTCATCAAAGATGATTGACACATTCCTTTTGAAGGCTGGCAGAGAATCTAGGTTTATATCTTTGCAGATTTTGTTTAGGAGTAAAGTAGAATTCAACTACCCACCTGCGGTTACGTCCGTCTTCCAGAGTAGACTCAGCTAGCATGCACAGTACCGCTGCGCCGCGGGACCAGGCCTGGTAGGACGCGACGGGACTAGCGGCTCAAGGTTCCCCGGTACTCCGGGCGTGGAGACTGGGAGTCGGCTCGTGAGTCGTGAGTCGGCGGAGTCAGGGACGTGTGTACACCGCTGTAGACCAAACCGAACTGACGTGACGTGCCTGTGTTTTCCCGCGCCAGCCAGCGCCGCTCCCCTCGCCGCACACCGCCGTCCAGTCACATGACTACAACCCCGGGACATACATGCGCATGCGCGGCCCAACTTACGACCAATAGGAAGCTGACAGCCGGATTGCAGCCGGTTGAATATACCCCGTGCCATCACTGCAAGGACATGCATGGCAATGACGGGCTTACTCGGGTCAGTGGATGCTCGCTGAATTGCTGCAGCTCATTGTTCAACTCTCCTAGGTCACAAAACCATTGGATGAGTACGCCAGCCAGATTTTACCTTCATCTCGTCAAAGATGATTGACACACTCCTTTTGAAGGCTGGCAGAGAATCTAGGTTTATATCTTTGCAGATTTTGTTTAGGAGTTTGAAGTTGAAGCCTGGAGAAATGTTGAATGCATGGGTATAGTTGTAGAGAGTGTTTTGATGAGGTAATTTTAAGAAGTCAGAAGAGCGGAGAAGATTGTATGCGGATGGTGACTTGGCGTGAAGAGCAATGCAGAGCCGGATCATTGCCGGATGCCACCTCATTTGTTTGGAATTTTTGACGGTTGATGCCTTTTGCTGCTCCTCCCAAAACAGTCTCGCTGGGGAGTCTTCCGGGAAAGTATCGGCTATAGCTATGTTCTGGCTGACCACCTTTTTGAATGATTTATGCTGCTTCTTATTAAGCTCACGGCCCGAGTGTGTCTGACATTCAAAATAAAATTTAAAACTTACCATAGCAAGTCTTGTGTTGACTGCTAGCTTGGTGTCTCTCTGCAGCATATCGCTTGACATTGGCTGTCCCCACCACAAACGGGTCGGTGTTGATCGCGCCTTTCGTCGACTTTGGTACTTTCGCCGATATTTCCCGACAAGCTTTACAAAATATGGTCACTCTTCCTCTCCACTCCGAGGGAGATTTTTTTCAACATTTTCATTTTTTCCCCGCCCCCGTGTGTTGGCTCACGGTGGCGCTTTCAAAGGTTACGGGGGCGAATCGCCCGTCGCCCTCATGTATTTTTTTGGTTGCATCTGGCGCATCCGACGAATCCTCTGAATCTATCTCCATATCAGATCCAGCGGTGTTCTCATCGTCAACTCTGAAAGCCTCAAACAATCCAGGGCGACAACGAGATCGCGATGTAGAAGGCAAATCATTCATGATTCCGGTTTCTTTACGATCAAAAATCACATGTACACGCACTGAACGAACTGTCGCAATCACATATGCACACAATACACATGCAAAGTGCATGCACTTCCGGATTCGCGCGCGATAAATCGCGCACTCAAACAGCACATTCGGAAATTTTCACTCGAGTCGATCATCATTTTACCATGAAATAAAATGAAGGTTGTGATTGGTTATTGTGTTCAGACGATTCCAACTTTTTCTTGATCGATTCTCCATAATATCAGCCAATCACAGACCAGATTTCATGCGCATGGTACCGCCCATTTTAGAGCAGGCGTCAATCAAATCTAGGGCCGATTATATCGGCCCAAAACGTTCTGATGGCAAATCTAGGGCCGATCTTAAAACTTTCATGGTTAAGACTTGAGACCATCTCAAGACGCAACAACACTGGTTACTATAGCCATGCTCTTGCTCATTGTCAACAGATAGAAATCTCCCACCAAACATGTGTAGCATACAGAGTTGGGATCAATCGCAAAGTTGCGTTTAATAGTCAGAAATTGTGCCTAAATGATAAATCATGCACAAATCTGATTGGCTCAAATGTGCATATTTTCTGACTTGCGTTTTATGACTTTTATCCAAACTTTGTTATTGATCACAATTCTTTGAGTAGCACCCCCCAGATCGTCATAATGATTGTCCTTCTCAAACCGTTATATTTTTTTTTGCAGATTCCTCAAAAGTCATTTCAGTTAACTCCGATGATAAGTAGTAGTTTTCTGAATCTGTCTCTAGCCCTTTTTACTAACTGTTGTTTGCAGTATTTAATTTAATCTTTATCTTAAGAATAAAGAAAATACTGCTGAAAACTGCTTGTCTACTAACAAATCGCCAATGTGGTAAAATGAGAGTCGTATACAGCCTAGCTTTCAATCCTATTTATCTTATTTATTTGTAATCATTTTTATTTATCAAGCATGACAAACAGAACTCAAGGCACTGAATTATACCAGTCACCATTGTCACATGACCTTATTGAATCTTGAAACTCAAATGCAGTTCATTGCTCTGTGGTGTATATTATGCTTCAAATCAGACATCAATTTTTTTTATTTTTTTAACACAAGTTTTTCTGTTTTCAAACTTATAAAACAATTCTTGATTCATATTTCATCATGAAATGTAACAAAGTATAATTTACCTATTTTGGTAATTGGCAACGCAAAAAGGCTCATTGCATTACTAGTACAGTCTCGGTAAAAAGTGGTCTCTCCAAGCAGGGGGTCATTATAGACCGGTTCATTTGCATGTTAACCTGTTGCTTACGGGAACCCGCTGGACTATGTACAAAGTCTATGGGGATTTCAGAATCTCGTAGTGAACAGGTTAACTATGTTCTGAGGAAACAAGAAAAGTGGTCTCTATAAACAGGTGGTCTTTATAGACTGGTGGTTCGCTAGAGCAGGCTTGACTGTATGATGCTTGTAATATGCTTGTATTACCAAAAGGGGTAAACCAAAGTATTTTTTAAAGTATATTATTCATTGCTTTTAGTTAGTGTAGTTATTGTTTGTGTTTTTGTGTTTGTGCTTTTGTTTAACACATTTGTGACTAGTCCCTGAAGTAATCGGGATGGGGTCAATGGAAGATGTGTATTGTACCAAAATCAAACCGTCTTCAATTGGTTAACCCGTTCGGGACTGATCTCAGAAATACCTGGGGGCGTATTCTGAAAATCTACGTCATATCTACGTCACTAAAATACATTTTAGCAAATCGCTATTCCTTGAGTACAGTTTCAGAATACTGATGTGGCTAAAATATTTTAGTGACATAAATACAATAGATTTTAGCTTTAAATCGTTTTCAGAATACACCCCCAAGGCTGTGGTCTATGGAGATTGCAAGTTATACCAAAACCAAATATGTCTTGAATCTCTGTTAATTGTTTAGAGTTTGTATCATTAGATAAGTTGAATAATTAGTGTATGAATTTCATGTCTGTGATTCTTGTGAATGTATTTATGTAAACTTCTCAACATTCCACCTGAATCTGTGATGATCTGTTTTAATAGTTTTGTTTGTTTGTTTGTTTTTTGAAGGGAGAAATTAGAAAATCGTGGCGGAACATATAAATATCATATCATTGACAAATTTGCAAGAGAAGGCTTGGGTGATTTAGCCCTGACATGACTGAAAGATCCCTGAAAATAACAACATGAGCCCCTGTAAATGATCAGAGAGTTCAAAACAAACCGATTTGCTTGCTTAATACCAGCTGGCCTGGTAAGAAATAACGTTTTCTTTATTATATATGATATAAATTTTCCTGAGTGAGAGTTTGTGGTTAACCTTGAACCATTCAATTGGTGATTTTTCCTGTCATAAATATGCTAACAAATTGTAATAAAATTATGTTAGCATAGGAGAACGTCATGTCATTTGCTATGTCATAAATACGTTAATGTATCAATAAGATTCTAGAGACTGATTGTATATTAATGAGATAGCTAAATGACATATATTGCATCATAAATGCATTTTGTAGGAGTTGCCTTGACAAAATAGCTCTATTTAGTGTATGAATTTATGTTAGGATATATAGGAAGTATAATGACTTTGTACTACAACTAACTGTAGAGTGTTCAGCATGTTATCCTATAATTGTATTATATTAGGATATATATTTTCACTTAAAAGCCATAATAAAACTTCAATTATCCTGCAAAAAGTACAATCTATTTTGTTTTTCCTATAGAGATAATTGACAATCAAATAAGAGTGTAACATTAATGAGATAATATTTAAATACTTAAGGTATTAATGAGTTAATCTGTTGAGTCATTAAAAATGAGATATTCTTGTATAACATACACAGCTCTGGCATATGATGGGAAATAAATACATTGCGTGCACAGCACTGTGAGGTAATTGAACTTTTAACTTTCTGTTTTTAAGTCTACATGTAGAGAAAAAAAAGATAGTGATAGTGCATGTAATTTGCTGTAATAACGTAATTTGTCAGTCATTAGGGGTAGTAGAGTGTCTATTTAGTCGCACCCGCCAGAATGTATAAGGCATTAATGAGCGATCAAAGACCCTCATTACATGTAGGTGATTATTTAACTCGCCAAACGCAGGTCTTCCGTTTTCAGAGAGCAACATTTTATAAATTTTTTTCCTGTGGAAGCTTTGTACTATTTGTTTGTAATGGTTTTGTTTACTATGAAATGATTTGTACAGGTTGATTTGAAAGAGAGGAATTTTTATTAGAATGCGGAAAGTGTTTTTTTCTGCCATTTACAAGTCCAGGGCCCTGTTGCAGGAAGAGTTGCAATTAATTGAAAGTTGGAAAATATGCACATTTGAACCAATCAGATTTGCGCATTTAGTCACATGATCTGACTTGCAATTAATTGCAACTTTACAATCGATTGCACAATTCTTTCTGCAACGGGGCCCAGTCCTATTCGTACATAAACTGTATGTGTAGTGTAAAAACAGCACCATGGTCCAAATGTCAGTTTAAATTGCTCTTTGAATTCTTTCATTTTTTGAAAACTTACTAGAGGGTATTAGTTACGTGAAGTGATTTAATTTATGTTATTTGATATTCTGCGAGATATTTTAAGTTTCTGTTTAACCACATGGCATGCTAAGTTCCCTTGAACATTGGTTCAAATTCTCAATATTGATTGCTGTTGTCAGTTGGTTTATGATCTTCATCTATTGTGGTTTTAAATACAAAAACAACAATTTCTATTTCCATTAAGGATTAAATTAATATGCATAATAAAAAAGCTTGACTCATATCATAATCTGGTATTATATCCCATTTAAATCCACTACTAGTATATGAAACGTTCTTTTACAAAAATTGTCATGATTCTTGAGAGTGTCACGCCGTCCTATCAACAAACAGTAAACAACCATTAGATATTGTATTTTTATCTAACTGTCATTATTTTTGTTCAAAGATTGTGTTCTAATAAAATCTTTCACAATTATTTTAAAATGACACTGTCTTATCAAAATACAGTAAACATTCATTAGTCTAGATATTGTATTTTTATTGTAACTGTAATTATTTTTGTTCAGAGATCTGTGTATTCATATACATGTATTGATATCTATATCTGAAGACTCTGCAAGTATATATGGAAAATAACTGTTTGAAAATAAAACAAATGAGCCTTGTGCAATCAGAAATTAATGTATGTTATTTTGTGTGTGTTGTTTAATTGGCTGTGTTGGTTTTATCCACCTTTTACATTAAAGAAATCTCAAAACGGTTGGTTCATATCAGATTTTGAACATGTATTAGTCAAGTCAGTGATAATCAGTTTCACGTTTTTATAAGAAGTGTTTTTGAGAAGAAAAACAAATCAAAAATAGTTTAAAATTTCAGATGTAAAACATGGCAGAGGGTTACAATAAGCTAAATTGATTAAAAAGTGTTTAATAAAACAAAAAATGGTAATATTTCAGAAACAAGCATTATGGTGCCACATTTCTTGTACCAAGTGAAATCCACCAGCCTCGTTTGAACCGTTTGGGAATATAATGTGCAACATAAAAGGAAAGTTCTGCTAAGAATATATACAATTAATATCCAAGAAATAATGATACTAAGATGTTTTCTGTATGTCATGTGTAATTTTTTGGGGTGCAACATAAATTGATAAAAGTGGCAAATATATAACAGTTACTGGATGCCTTTCAATTAACCGGGAATCAATTTCCATCTCGTTCCATGGCATTCACGTGTTGTTTACGAACAACTTTAATCTTACGAACCAGCTGCCACAAATGAATACTTCAAATCAACACCTGTATTGCAAGCGAGTGAGGATTTGGGGCTTTTTGTGGTTACTGTGCATTTATCTTCATGCTGAAATATACATGCGTCTGTTTGTGTGTTTTATTTTGTTATTTGTATGTATGTGTGTGTGTGTGTAAGTGTATGCATGTATGCGTGTATATTGTTTGTGTGTATAGTATGTTTGTGTCTTATTGTGTATGGTTGTATGTACGTGCAAGCTTTTGGATGTGTGTATACTGTCGTTTGTGTGTATATGCATGTAAACATGTGTAGTATACAGAAGTTCACTTGTGTGTGTATATATTTGATTTGTTTGTCTGTGCGTATAAAGTGTTCATGTTTAATTATGAATAATAGCGTTCATTTACCCTATAAAGTCACCTACTTTCGAAAGGGTTGATTAAAACTACTGAGAATCCATTATACATACAGCGACCAACAAAATACAAATCAAGTAAAATAAACCCATAAAAGATCCTTGGACTATGCGGGGGCTGTTGAATATTGCAACATTATGGATGACTTGAGCTAATTCCAGCGATCGTGCTCAATCGCATTGCCCGATCAATAATGTAAGGTCTCTTTCAATTTGGCCATGGATTGATTTTATTTTTTTTGGCTTCAGAATGTCGCTCGCTGTTTCTCATTCGCCTTTCGACTTAAAATAAAATAAAGAACAAACTTTAGGGTTCAGCTTGATCTAGGAGAAGTGCATTGGTGTTTATTTATTTATTTTTGTTTGTTTGTTTGTTTGTTTGTTTAATATATAGGATATCTCGCAGATGACTGAATAAAGAAAAACAACTTTTTATAGAAAGGGATAGTTTATTTTTTATAAAGCATTCATTAAAATTGCAAATGTGGACAAATTCAACTTGACTGACAATAAGTTCTTAGTTTATCTTTTATGTTATAAGGAAAGCATATGATGTGTTTGGTTTGATTTTAAAGCTGAAAGGGCATTGCATTGTGGGTGTATGTGTGTGGGTGTGCACTTTCTACTTTTTAAATATGAATTTGTTTTGGGGCGGATTGGGGGGGGGGGGGGGGGGGGTAATAAGGCTTAATTACTATTTTGTGACGAAGACATCAGTGATGGAACATCTCCGTTAAACACAAAAAAACTCAAATGAATTAAGAGCTTTAAAAGTGCCCGAAGATGCAATTTGTAGTTATTTGTGTATTGCTTAGGCTTGGACAAATTGCAACATTACTGTTCTAAATTGTATTTCATGATTAGATTGCCGGTAGCATTAAAAACAAAGTAGAAACACTTTCCTTCCATATGATGAAACTTTTGATAGAATTAGAAAATAATAAAACAAAGGCAAGTCAAATGATAGATATAAAAAAAAAATGTGCAAGATAACCTGAAATAACCATGAAACCTGAACTGTTTGTTATTTAATTTTCTCAAACAAAAAACAAAATCATAAAAACATCAAACAAAATTTATAGAAATGATGGACATTTATGTTTTACATTTCAGAATGCACAGACCTTGCTTTTTGTTTTTGTTCAAGACAAAATATAAATCATCAAAATAATTACTTTAGAGGAAATGAAAGAAAAAATAGACCGAAAGTGATATCCCCCCTGAAGCAATAAATGCTCTTTCAACGAAGGCCGCAGAATCACTGAAGAGAAATCCTATACATAATTCAGCAACAGAAATAAAATAAAAATGTGGTTAGCCTCTGGCTGAATTCTATTATGCAGTTTAAAATCCTGTGGCTGCTTACTCGATGTTTCTTTAAACAATTATTTTCTGCCGTTGCCTTATGCTTGTGTAGTATGGTTCTACATCAATTATGTGAAATTATTCTCCAATAATTATACTCGCAACACCTTTTAACAAGGGCATGACTGTATAACAAATGGGTGTCGAGTGGTGAATAAAAAAAAAAAAATGTAATTTTATTTCATTCAATTTCATTTCAATTTCAATTTCTCTTTCTCCAACAAAATAAACATAAATTACAAACAATTCCTTCACGCATACCTACGCGGTTACATTTCACTTATTTCTCAGTCTAAAATGGATCTAAATTGACTTTCATTTCATTTAATCAAACTCGAGCGCTCCCATACATATATTTATTTGGAAGCAAGATGAGGAGATATTTACGGTCAAACTTGTTTTAGCGGTCACCTGTCTATAGCAGAAAAAAATGACTATATATTATAGTCATAATCTACACTTGCACCCCGCCCCCTAAAAGTTAAAGCAATTAGAAATACATATAAATATTCATCTCTCTCATAATCTTATTCTCTCAATTCGTTGGCTCGTTGACTCGGAACCTCATTTTAAGTTTACCAACTTTTTATTCAGCTAGTCTCTCGTTTGCTTGTATATGCACTGCGATTGTCTCCGATGTACTGCGGATACCACAGATCGTCTGCGGTTATAGTTACGATTATACATGTGTGTTATCTTGTTTTTAACTTGAACCGCTTCAAAATGTTGACGCTTCTGCGTTTGAATTGCGTCTTTGCGCGATAACCCCTGCAACACCCTGAGATTGTCTGCGATAACACATATTTACGATTACCTGCGATTTGATTGTGCCATATGCACGTATTATAATACTATCAGGCAATGCGGATGGCACGAGTTTGCTTGCACAGGACGACGTTTTATGCGTTCTTTCACATTTTCTAACTGTCGATATTGTATATATCATCGGCCTTGCGCATGAGTTGAAAATGGTTAAAAAAAAGAAAAAAAAGTTGAGGGGGTGGTGTCCCAAATGAAACTGACAAGACAGCGACCCTTCAGGTTTTATCCCCTCATCCCTTTCTGTCAGCTGGCGTAATAAAAAGGCAATTACCTTTCACTTTCTATCGAGCTCTTCAAATTTGTTATCAGGTAAACACAAGGGTATTGACCTCTGTATATATTTCTCGTTGAAAGTGTTGTATATATCGTGGCCATTCATTATTTATTCAGGAGCCAGTGAATATTTGCTTGGAACCAAAGGTTTCTCATGGTCAATGGTGATTGAAACTGACCAGATGATGACTCTTTTTTTTAAAATCATGATCATTTAATTCAGTTTCGCCAGCTGGCGAAATCAAAAGGCAACAACCTTTCACGTTGTATTGGGCACTTCACATTATTTTGAAATTTATAGTGAATGTTGTGTATGGTAAACAAAAGGGTATTGACCTTTGAATTTCTGGTTCTTGTTTTAAATCGCGGCCATTCATTATTTCTTCCTCTTCTTCCAGAGTCAATGACTGACTATTTGATTGTATCATATACGGTTTGCAATGGTGATTGAAACTGACTAGACGATGACTCTTTTGTTATAATCATGATCATTTCATTCACTTTCGCCAGCTGGTGTAATTAAAAGGCAATAACCTTTCACGTTGTATTGGGCACTTCACATTTGATGCTATATAGGGAATTTTGAGTATGGTAAACAAAAGGGTATTGACCTTTGTATTTCTGGTGCTTGTTTTAAATCGCAGCCATTCATCATTATTTCTTCCCCTTCCTCCAGAGTCAATGACTTGACTATTTTGATTGTAGCCTATGGTTTTCGATGCTGATTAAAACTGACAAGACTCAATTTACCCTTGTTATCATCATCAGCCTTTTATTCCTTTTTGGCGTTTGATGGAAAAGGCAATAACCAATGCATTCGCTTTGTATTTAGCCCTTTAAATTTGTTTCATAATAGTGTTGTGTATGGTGAACAAAAGGTTATTGACCTTCGTATTTTGGGTTTTTGTTTTAAATCGCGGCTTTTCATTATTTTCTTCCAGAATCGGTGATTGCCTTGTTCCCATATGTTTCCAACTTTGCATGGTTATTGAAACATACGAGACGACAACTGACAAGACCCTTTTATTATCAGCATCCTTTCATTCCCTTTCGTCGGCTGACTTTAAGAAAATGTAATAACCTTTCACTTTGTATTTTGCTCTTCAACTTTCTTCCAAGTGATTTGTTTGTATACGGTAAACAAAAGGGTATTGACCTTTGTATGTTTCGTTGAAATGATTGTTTTAAATCGCGGCTATTCATTATTTCTTCCAGAGTCGGCGATTGCCTTGGTTTCCAACTTTCCATGGTGATTGAAACTGACAAGACGATGACTCCTTTTTTTTTTGCATCATCATCCTTTCATTCCCCATCTCCAGCTGAGGTTACTAAATGTAATAAACTCTCACTCTGTATATAAATGATTGTGTCCTAAAAAGAAGGGAGTAAAGAGTGACGACCTTAACTTTTTTCATGCGCTTTGTTTTTCTCATCGGCCATTAATGCTATGTTTCCTTTTCTGCCTTTATTTTCTTTCATATCTTTGTTTCTTATCAAAATAAAATCAGCAATCAAACAAATCAATAGAAACTTATGAACATAATAAGACAAGGCAGCATATAAGTGACACAAATTTCTTGAGCCAGCGATACAAAACAAGACCTACACAATTAATTAGCCAAATATGCTCTCTTTGATAATCGGTATACTGTCTTTTGACCAAACCCGAATTCTATATGATTTCAGTTATTGTTCAGTTCAAGGGTAATTAAATGTATATAGGCTGAACTGAGATTAATATTATGAGTGCCATGAGTTTATGATCAAAGGTAACGTGGAGATGACTTATACCTGTAATATAGTTGAATTGCGAGAATGGCTTCATATCAAAAGAAGATAAGCGATATACATGCATGGAGGTCAACCAACATTTTGAAGAGTGCGCCTCAAATAATTTGTGTACCCCCTCACGCCATCAATCTGACCAATGCACTACACCAGATAATTAGTATGGCCTATGGTCATCATTTACAATTTCGTGCTTCTAAAAGTTAATGCATTGGGATAGCCTTGATTATACCGCAGACAGTCAGTATAGAGATCGGAGGGATTGGGGGGGGGGGGGGGGGGGGATGGTCAATGATTCCCATGATGGGAGCAGCCTCATATTTAAAAAAGGGGTACAGAATACAAAATAAATAAAAAAGACGAGGAAATACAGGGAGTGTGCATGACATCTAATAAGTATGCCAAACAATGCAACAAAATAGCGATAAGAAAACATAGAAACGGTCGTGCCCCCCCCCCCTCCCTCATAATTGGCGTGCCCCAATCATAGCACCCAATCAGTATTGTCCATCACACTACACCACTGCCCCCCCCCCCCCCCCCCCCCGGCCTACACTACTTTTTCGATGCACATGATCTTTGTAAATCCTTTTTGTTTTTGTTTTTCTTTCAATCTTTTTAAATGTTGATGTCCATTATTCAGATCACGTTTCAGTCCTCTCAGTCCTCAGCCCCGGGATAAAGCAATTCTCTGCACATCCCGCTGATTAAGCAGCCATTATCACTGTCAAATAATTAATGGATGGGGGATGTATATATATAGAAGGGCCTATATACTCAGTGGCGTAGTGACATGGGGGGGGGGGGGGGGGCACGGGGGAGGCACATGTACCCTCCAATAATTTGCCTAAAATAATACAAAATAGCGATAATAAAACATAGTAACGTGCCCCTGCCCCCCCCCCCCCCCCCCCCCACGCCCCAAAAAAAAAATAATAAAAATAATAATACACGAGCAATGAAAATTAAGGAGTTTCAGGGACGAGCGCCGTACTATAGGGTTTTCTATAGCTCAGTCGGTAAGAGCATCGGTCTGGCAATCCGGAGGTCTCGATCGAATCCCTTTGGAATCCCATTTCTTTGCTCTTTTTCTATCACTCTAAAATATAAAAAAACACATAAGTGAACATGCTGCGTACATATTAAAGGGGTAGTACAGTTTTGGCAAGGCTGAACTTTAGTAACCAAAACCTGCACAGTAACATTGCAAACTAATATTTATAACCCCACCATGCTCGAAAGGTATACAAAAATACAAACGACTAAGTAAAAAGCCTGTTATCATTCAAAAAGCGCCATTAAAACACGAGAGGGCGCTCTCTAATAAGGCATTGGTTTCAACCATTTTGCATACAAAATTATGCATGTGATGTTTTGTTGAAATAATGATTAAATAGAGAGATCATCAACAACTATTTAAAAACCGCTTTTGAAAACTTTTGAAAAAGTGTAAGCATTTTAAAATAAAAAATAAAAAATCATCGTATTTATTTGGGGCCCAAATAATTATCGATCGGATATATTTATTGATATTTCAGCCATTTCTAAACCGATTTTGACCAAATAAAGTTTATTCTGCCATTAAAATTGCATGTTCTTTCAAATTCGACACTCAGTTTTTCATTACCTCACGAAAAAATTGTGTTGTGCAGCGCCCTCTCTACCAAAACTAAACTACCCCTTTAAAGAAATATATAAGGTGTGCCCCAATCATGTGCGTGCCCCCCTTCCCTCCCTAATCAGCCCGGCTACGCTACGCCACTGTGTCTACTCCTTTAAATATTTTCTTGAATCTCGAGAGAAATTCATGTTCACATAATCATATTTATTATAAAGTATATCTCGTTATCATCTCACTACTATTGCAATAAGTGACGAAGCATGCATCTTCTGGGCATTTTCTCTTCCCCCTCCTGAATTAAAGTTTAAGACAGAGCCGGGGGTTAAACAATTTCCTAGAGTTCTATCTAATTTCTGGAAAGATGAGGTATGGTGTAATGGTAATTATAACACTGCCCTCAAAACATTTATCTACAATCTCTTGAGAAATTCATGTTCGCATCGAAAGCAATTGAAGTATAAAGTTTCATAATCGAAATAAAAAAATACTTGTTTTCTGAGGCGATTTTCAAAAAAACTGTGTCTGAATTGAAGAAAAGTTTGAGTTAGAGACAATATTAACATGATTTCTTAATGAGAAATGAACGGTAAAATCTTATAATATATAATCACGTATTTTAAACGTCGTTATTCATTTCTCTACCAAGAACAATAATTTGTCATTAATTAATATTACGATATTGCGTTATATCTTTTTGAGGGATGTTTGATGCATTTTTTTAAACGATCCTTTGTTAAGATGTGGGTTGAGGAAGAGCTGTGTTATCATATTGTTTTTCTCATAAAGATTGAAATGGAAATGACAAAATATGCATTTTGATATGAGAAGTCATTGCAGTAAAATAAAAATAAAAACATCAATTTTGTCCTTGCATTTACTACTAAATAATGGTTGATGCAGTAATCAGCGATGTTCTGAAAATGCATGTCTAATAAAGTGTTTCATTTCATTTCATGAACACTTTACCTCACATTATGATTATTCATTATTCATTTGTTTCATTTACCTTGAGCGATTTTTTCCAGAGGCATTTTCTCTGAATCGACTCAACTTTAGGTAAAATGCATAGAGTTATATACTAAAGAAAACTATATAACTCTATGGTAAAATGCCAAAGGTCAAACTGGAGGGAGGGGGGGGGGGGGGGGGGCTGTCAATATCATGACATCCTTGAGTTACGTGCATTTTTTTTTTTGCTCTAGAAAACTGGAAAGAGGAATGACTAATCCAATTTGAATGATTATTCTAGCCCAAGGAAATAGGTATTAACTATGATTAAATCAAATGATGTCGAATTGATAGACATATAGAAACAATGTTTAAAAAAACAACAACAAAATGAATGATTAATGTCATATAAAAGCATTTACTCTTAGCTATATGGTTACAAAACGGTAAACAGAATAGATGATATCAATTGATATGGACCCCTAAAGGGTGAATGAATATTCGAGATGACTATCATACTGGCCTGATGGCAAACAAATGAATGATTATTACATCAAATTATTCATTATTTATTTCGGGAGCATTTTGTCTGAATTGATTCAACTTGAGGTATATAATAGTGCCCGAAGGTCAAAGAGAATGTATACTAATGGATAAACAACATAAAGAAATACGTTATAAAATCAACTGATTTAGTAGTGGATTAAACTGAATAACATTATAGATACAGAGTAGATAGTAGGGATATGGGTTCCAAACTGAATCCATGATTATGTTTGATGTTAAAAGGCAAGACAATATTTTGTTTAAATTGAATGATAAAAGGTCCAGTAAAATTATAGTAATACTATCAAATACACTAATACCAAATAGTCTTTGTCTCTTGGCCGACGAAGTTACCCAGCATTGAATATTTTATGATATCAGAACTATTATAATGAGGGATAAATGATCCGTAAATTTGCTACCCAACCATTAATAATTATGATAGTGAAATGGATGGCGTATTGTTGGGAATAGGCATACTAATCACAATAAAAGTGAAACTACCGGTGATGCTGTCATCTGTAGATAGATTGCCGCTCGGTCTAAGCCCACTTGCTCTACACCCGCTTGCTCTACTCCCATTGTGTGTATTCATAATCATAATCAGAATCAGAATCAGAATCACAATTAAGAGGTTTGGATTAGATATACGGATTAGGGTAAGCATAATTGTGGCTATAGGGTTAGGGGTATGGTTAATATGTTTAGGGTTAAGGTATAAAGGTCAGTGTTGGCGGGTCAAGTTTGGAGTAGGGAATTTAAACCACGTTTCAGGCAAATATAGTGGAGAAGTAGACCAAATGGGTGTAGACCAACTGAGCGAAAACTTTTCTACATAGGCCCAAGGGTAGTCAGCAAAATCTAGCTCGTTAGGGGTTGTCCTTTAATATTATGACGTCATACTATACCCCATATGAGTGAAACAATAAACGAAGAGAAGGAATGATGTTTCGGTCTAGCCCAAGGGGTGCATCATACGAGACAAATGGTGCATACGGCGAGGGTCAAGCCAAATGCATTAGGGGCAAATATTAGAGAGAGGGGGCAAATTATTAGAGATTGGGGTCAATCACAAGGACAGCTCTCGACCCTGGAGTATACTTGGTCGGGTATTTATTAGCCTGTACGAAGGGCTCTTATCAGCATTGGCTCGTATATATGCTCCCCAGGGAGATGAGATGGTGCACAAGATAATTGCGCGGGTTTAAACTGCATGTGCCTGATGACCAAGGTACGCTTAGAAACCTTGTATTAAAGAGGTACAGTAGTTCAGTTTTGGTATAGGGGGCGCTTCAAGTAATTTTGTTTGTGAAGTAATGAAAAACTGCATCAAATTTGAAAGAGCATACAATTTTAATGACAGAATAAACTTTATTTGATCAAATCGGTTCAGAAATAGCTGAAATATCAATAAATATATCCGATCGAAATAAACCTGGGGCCCCAGGTTTATTCGATGATTCAAGAAAAACAAAATAAAATGATTACACTTTTGTTCAAAATTTTACAAAAGAGGTTAAAATAGTCGTTGATGATCTCTCTATTTAATAATTATTTCAACAAAACATCCGCATGCACAATTTTAAAAATAAAAAATGGGTTTAAACTAATGCGTTCTTAGAGAGCGCCCTCTTGTGTTTTAACATCTCTTTTGAATGATAAGAGGCTTTTTACTTAGTCGTTTGCAATTTTCTATACCTTTCGAGCATGGTGGATTATAACTATTAGTTTGTTATGTTATGGTGCAGGTTTTGGTTACTAAAATTCAGTTTGACCAAGAAATATATATTATTTTGTTATTATTATATTAATTGGGCGGGACAAGGCCAAGACAACCCGATCAGACTACATAAAACAACAAAACTGTAGCGAATTTAAAAATAGATATAGGCAGTAAGGAGGAAATAAGAACAGAGAGGGGGGGGGGTAAAAACCAGAGAGGGGATACAACCGCACCCCTGAAGCCCTTTGTTCAATCATCATTAGTAACGCCACTGATGAACGATGGTTACCCCCATCTGTACATCAATTATGCCCCCATCTCGTATACCAATTATGCTCCGGAAAATGACCCCCTCTTTATCCCGAGTTTTACCAGGAACCGGAAAACTCCCCCGCTGATGTTATTTGTAAAAAAAGAAAGCATAACAATAACAGAAATCCAACGGCTAAGCAACATCGCACTGCATTGGTCAATACACAGTCAATGAGTGGCCAATGTACGTACGTTCGTGCAATCGCACAATCAGCTGAGTGGATGCACTGGCAGCTGAATCACTCACTGGCTTCATTATTACTGCACTAACTCTATGGCACCAGTGTAGCCGCAGCGCTTACGTACGAGAAAGGGTATTGTTGTACATTTGAAGCGGGTACGTTGCGGCCAAAGCTCATCCTTATAAATGAGTCAGGCAGCTGCGGTGAGAGTTTAGTCGATTTGTTTTCTCCTAACATGACACGATCCCGAAAAGGCGGCGGAGGGATGGATTTCTTAAAACCAGACAATGGTTCCTTCATCATGGAGAAGCTGAGGCTTCAGAGGGCAGACGAGAAATACTGCGACATCGTGCTGAATGTGGAGGGTAAAGTGTTCAAAGCCCATCGAAATGTCCTGGCCGCTTGTAGCCCTTACTTCGATACCATGTGCAATAGCGGGCTGGAGGAGGACAAAGTGGACACGGCGGTAGCGACCATCGAGTGCACCTCGGCCGAAGCGATGGATGAGATACTCAACTACATGTATACGGGCAAAATCTCGATAAATGCCAACAACGTCGAGGCAATTTTGAGAGGTGCGGATCCATTTTTGATGACGGCGTTGAAAGAATATTGCTACCAATTTATGTGGCAAAATATGGACGCCTCGAATGTGCTGGCAGTGAGGCAGCTGTCGGACTTGTACGGATTCGGCGACTTGTATCAGAGGTCGCAGCAGTACATTCGCAACCAGTTCATGCAGGTTATCCGACATTCCATGGAGGACATTCTCAGGCTAAATTACGAAGACATTCTCGAGGTCATAACGGACGAGAAAATCCGGGTGGAAAAGGAGGAGTGCATTTACGACATCGTCGTGAAGTGGGTGAAGTTTGACCTCTCATTCCGCAAACCGCTCTTCCCGCGGTTACTCTCGCACGTGAGGATGCCGCACTTGAGCCGCGAGTTTCTCATAACTGTTGTCGAGCATGAGGAGCTTGTGAATTCTTTTGATGAGTGCAGACACCTGCTCAACGAAGCCAAGCATCAGACAGACACCACCAGGAGAAGCTACTGCAGTGACAGTCCCGTCTTGAAGCCGCGGAAGGGACGCCTCACAGACGTTGTCATCATCATCGGGGGCGTTTCTGAGCAAGGACCGCTGTCAGAATGCTTCGCCTACCTGATCGACGAGAATCGGTGGAGTGCGCTTCCCTCGCTGCCAAACGAACTGCGATTCCACGCTGCCACGATCATGAACAGTTGTATGTACGTGGCAGGCGGAACGAGCAACCAACTCACCACCAACAGAGTCTCGTGCTACGACCCCATCAGCAATTCATGGACTGAAATTGCATCGTTGTTGACGCCGCGCGAATACCTCTCTCTCGAGCCTTGTGACGGCCATCTCTACGCCCTGGGTGGACTCCGTTGGGACCGAGTGCAACAGAGCGTAGAACGCTACGACCCCGAAGCGGACAAATGGTGCTGCGTCTCACAGATGCCAACGAAACGCTACAACATGCAGGTGGTAACTGTTGGCAACCGCTACATCTATGCCATCGCGGGTAGAGACTCATCGAGGCGTCCAACGCATGTGGTGGAGCGCTACGACACAAAAACGGACGAGTGGACATCAGTTGCTCCCATTCCAACCAAAGACGGACTCTGGGAGTTTCCTGTTTGCGAGGTCTACCACGGCCAAATCTACGTCACCGATCTCTCCTCCAAGCAGTACAGACTCAACGTGGAGCGCAACACGTGGGTGGAGGCGCACTGTAAGTTTGCGCGCATCCCCGAGAGGACTTGTTTCCAGTACTGCGCCATCAACCGCAACGTGTTCATCTTCGGGGGGTGGGGCAGCGAGCGGTCAAACAACTCGCCCATCTCCGACGCGTGCATCTTCAACCAGGAGCTGGGGCTCTGGACTAACATCTCCCCTCCTCCTGCCTCCACCCTGGCCTCGGCGTGTTGCTTCTTCCAGGTGCCCTATGAATTCCTCTCGGATCATGGGACATGATGTTGAACCTGGCCGTGCTTGGCAATAATTTCACTCTAATCAGCTTCATGGTGAGTACAAGTTTTACTTTGATTATAAACTTTGATTATCTTTAAGTCATCTCATTGGGCATAATAAATGAATGGCTCCTTCATATGTTGACAGATCTATCTAAAAATAAAATGGCGAGAATTAAGCAAAAAATCCATGAATGTGAATGTTAAGTTATCTTGACATTGAACATTATTTAAATGTAAAGTTTCCACCTTCTCAAAATAAAGTGACAATTTAGATGATTCGATCAAATTCCTCTCATCCCCTACTTTTTAAGTTACAGTACCTCCCTGATTTTGTATTTTTCATAATAACAATGACCATTTAATGCATGTCACCTTTCTGTGAACCTAGAGGATGATCTTAGAACTAACGAACAGGCTTTCACACTGTCATACCAAGGTCATGAAGGTGAGAGACGTGTAATCAGAGCTGGGAATGTATTTCTTAGCAGTGGGAGGGTACTGGAGTGGAGAGTTGGGGAGACCTGTGTTCTTTCCATGTATCGAGTACAGAAATTACTTCTAGTCAAACCTTTGTATATAGTGACCACCCGAGTATTGCATAATTATAATATCCATTTTATGCATGAAGAAAAGGTGAAAGATGTAAATGAGAGCTGGGATTGTATATTAGCAGTTGAGTTGGGAGGTGTTCTTTCCACCCTGAGGAAAATATACACAGACTCACAAGAGTACAAGTCTAAATTAGTTTGAACAACAAATATTTTAGAAAGTCTATAAATTTAAAGGAGAACTAAAGTTCTGAGAAGATGATGTACATTGTACATAAGAACAGGCTTTCACACTGTCATACCAAGTCCAAGGTCATGAAGGTGAGAGATATGTGTAATCAGAGCTTGGAATGTACTATTACTATTAGGCAGTGGGAGGTACGTGGAGAGTCGGGAGACCTGTGTTCTTTCTACTTTGATTGTACAGTTGGTAGAGTCTGTATTGGACTTGCATTGTATAGTGCCACCTATAAAGTGACCGCCCCCCCCCCCCAAAAAAAAAAAAAATGTTAAAAAAAATGGCCACTCTAGACAGGTGACCTCTCTTTGACACTGCAGACTCTCTTCACAGTGCAGTATTTTTCTCAGCAATTTGCACTTTTTCAAATTTTTCTTGTAATCAAATCAAATGCTACTAGAGGGTATTCTTCAGGAAGTTGAGATACATTGAAAAGTTGTTGTTGACCTCAGACTGTACGATACACTGTACTGCATTTATAAAAAGGGCTTGTTCCGAGAAAGATACTGTTCAGACCATTGTCAAGAGCATGATTTCACACTAAGCTGAGCCAAGGCTCCCCTAATAAAATGCCATGGCCAAGGTGAGAGTGACATGTATGTAATCAGCTGGGTTTGCACAGTACAGTATGTAGACTTGCAGTATGAGCAGCACCTAGGAGGTGGTGCGAGCCTAGTCTACAGGCTGTATGTAAAAAAAAAGAAAGAAGGGGCAGACTGTTCATTCAGATGTAAATAAAATGACGCAATAGTGCACTAAAATGGCAACAAAATATTTGAGCTTGAGAGCTATGGGATCAAATTCAACTGGATGTGACTGTTGTGACAGGTCAGGCAAGCTCAAGCTCAGAAAATCATTCTTTTTGGAACAAATTAAATGAAACAATACAAGGGGCTCAGGCTTATGCCAAAAAGAGCCCCTGAAAGTCTTTAAAGAGCTCTCATAATATTGCAAATAGAGTTCAAATCAATGCCCCCCCCCCCCCCCCCCCCGCCCAATAAAATAAAAAGTGCTATTTTCATGTACCAACCTTGAAAAGTAGCCACCTGAAAAGAAAGAAAAAAAATCACAGAAACAAATTTATGTAAAGATGACAGGCATGTAACTTTTGATAATAATAGTAATAATAATAATATATTACAGTACATAGCGCTTAATACAATGTTTCTAAGCGCTTTATTACCCTTGGTCATCAGGTACAGGTCAAACCCGCACAATTATCTTGCGCACCAAGATAGAGATGTACACCTGAATTAAGGTCAAACTTTTGTGATAAATAGTTCAACCTTAAAGTACAAAAAGGGTATATGAAGCACTTTTAACTTATTGCAAACAAACTGTGACTACCATTCTTTTTAGAGAACTGATAGAGCGTAGAACACAAAAAGATAGCCAAAAGGAGGCTGAAATTTGTTATCAACTCGCGGAGTCTCCGTTACATACAAGTCAGCAGTAAGCAACCTGGCAATACCCTATTCAGCAACATTGTGTGCACATCAGACAGTATACTGCCCTGTGCACAGTGGTTTTAATGAATGCGAACATTTTTCAAGAACAGCGAATGGAGTATCTGGTTACTCTACAGAAAGAGCTCTTGTTCGAGGATATTTTGTCCCATAAGAGTTAAAAAAAAAAAAAAAAAGGAAGGAGAGGAAAAAGCAAGCTCCTCTTGGATGTGCAGTAATTTTATTTCAAGCTGTAGGCACCAGGAAGGGATTCATGATATATTTGATTGGGGAGGGTTTTTTAAAATAAAAACAATTTAAATTGTCCTTCGACTCCTAAAAATAATTTGAAAAAGAAATTGATCACTTTAAAGAAAAATGAAAGAAAAATGAATTATATGATAAGTAAGTCTGCTTTCCCAATTGATGTTATTGATGAAGTTAGAAAGAAAGATATACCCAGGGAACAAAAATAAAATCAGTTTGCATTATAATGGGCATAAATTATTAGCCCCTGGATTGGATAGAATCCAATCCATGATCATGAATTTGATTCATGCAACATTAAGCACCACAGTACGTGCGGCCACTCATCCATGTCCCTAACATGTCCCTAACCCATAAAGTCGATTTCTTATCCTAGACAACTAATTAAAAAGATTGGAAGGGGGGGGGGGGGGGCTTTTTTTTTCAAGCTCCCTGTATAAAAATAGCATTATCAAATGTGTTTTGCATAAATACTAAATGTACTTGGGCTTCTAAAGGGCTCTTTTATGAATTCCAGGGGCTCTTTTTGGCATTCAGGCCCGGGCTAAATTGCCCTGTAATTTGTTTCACTATTAATGTGGACTCTTGGCATCTGACTAGCACTAGCATTACAAATATATCGATCATCTGTCTTTATAAATCCTACATGTACATTATATATGTGAATGAAGAATGTAATTTACATTGTATCCATGTTTTTGTTCTAGAAGTTGTTATTTTTAATCTAATTTTGGGCAGTGCTCAGTTATTTAGAATTCACACCTGGTATTTAATTTTTAAGTGCTTCATATGAACGTGTATTACACTAATTGGCATAGTTAACTTACTTTATATAATTTTTTCTAGCGTTTCTTGTTGTTCAATGTTAATGGCCAGGGTTGGGGTGGAGTCCAGTCAGTTTTCACGCCTGGCGTAAATAAAAGTGATTCATATGGAAAAATATGTACTGTGCACACAGTAATTGGCATACTTCGGTAGACGGAGACAAAGATACTTAAATACCATCTTGTTAGACTTTGTTGTTTTGGATCCAATGTTAATGGCCAGCAGGCAAGGGTGGGGTCCAGTCAAATATTTGTTATCGTTTTGTTAGAGTTTGTTGAACATAATAATGTTTGATCCCGTGTTGATGGCCAGGGTGGCGTCCAGTCCGTTCAGACTTCACGCCCCGGCGTAAAGAGATTCAAATGAAGAAACAATAATTATGTACATGAGACAAATATTCTTCATCATTTTGTTAGAATTTGTTGTTATTTTGGATCCAGTGTTGATGGCCAGGGTCAGGGTGGTGTCCAGTCAGTTCAGACTTCATGCCGCCGGATGAAAAGTGATTCATGTAGAAATAGATCTACGGAGACAAATATTCTTTATCATTTTGTTGGAGTTTGTTGTTATTTTGGATCCAAAAATTGTTGATGTCCAGGGTCGGTCGGGGTGGCGTCCAGTCCGTTCACAGTTCAGACTTCACGCCCCGGCATTAAGTGATTTTGATGGAGAAATGTGTCGCTGTCGCCAGGCACCTGGCGTGAGGGCCTTTCCCACAAAATGTGACTGATTGGCTCCCAGCGAGAGGCTAATGTGCGGTATGCAAAGCTGTGCCAGAGTGTCGTCCCTAGGTCCTACGTACAGGGTGGTGGCAAAAATACACCAGGGATCAGGGCTGATTTAGCCCTCAAATGCTCCAAAAGGGCCCCCGAAAATTACATTAGAGCCCCCCGAAAAAACATATTAGAGCCCTCCAAACCATGTCAGACTGCCAGAGGTCCCATACTTTGCATGGATGATTCAATGTACATTTTTCATGCAAGCAAGTTTGAAAAGTAGCCCTGGGGTAGATGGGGGTAGGGGGGAGGGGGTCACTGTCCTACATGTAGGGAACAAAATAATGTTTTATTTTTGGATTATTTTTCAAGCATGTATTTAGTGAAAACTGTAGGGGCACTTTATGATTAGGGTCCTTCCTCTCTTGGGCATTTTGGGGGCTAAATGGCCTAACCCCCTGTATATTTGTTCTCTGCAGTATCTGCCCCCAAACCAGTTAACCTGTTGCTTACAACAAGTCAGCTATTGTAACATTTGTATAGAGTTGGAATAAATGGCAATGATGGTACAGCCGCACAGGGCTGAAAAAGTAATTATGAAGCCCATAATAATGTTGTTACCATGCAAACCTCAAAGGATGTCTGAAATTTCCACATTAAGGATGGTTAAGGATCAACTTCATCTGTTCTCGTCTTCTCGATGTTAATTGGTTGTTTAGGACTGGTTTGAAAATACATGGAGAATGTTAGCAAAATTCATGATCAGTTCTGAATGGGACAAGAGTTTGATTGTGAAAAAAAAAAAATCTAAACTTGTTTGTAACAAGCATCACAGTTTCACATTCAGATACAATGCACTTCAAGTGCGAGGAAAATCCAGAAGAGATCCAATTGACCTGGAAAAAAACAGTGCACATGTACGCATGACCAAACCATGCGAAATAAATGGAGTACAGCTCGAGTCGGTAGCCCAAAAAAAGAGAAGAAAATAGGTGGCGCATATATTATGAGCCTTGGTGCCTGCATCCATCTGGGACTGTGAGTGAGAATAGATGGATCAGTCAAAGATTGTTTGTCTACGCATGCATGCATAGAAAATCACAAAACAAGTATAGAGTATTTTTTTCTACCCTTTTATGTATCTGACCCAATCCCCTATCGATGAAGGTGTCCCATTTTCTTTGCTCACTGGGTGAGCAGTAATGTGCGTGGATCCGTGTATGGTTATGTGAACGCTGACCACATAATTTGATAGGCAATGATACACTGGGTGTTTGTTTATTCAGGACTTATATTTGGGCAACGACTTTGAATAGATCCTAAGCAATTTATTCAGCATTTGAGAGGTTAGATTTCTATCTCTTAGGCTTTATTTTGCTGTATGGGGATCATTTTCAAACCAGGCTCCATAAATTTGAACTATAGCACCAAAATACAATTTGTTTTTACATTGAACTCTATTTGAAGTTCTGCGAATCTCATTTTCAGGGGCACTTTTTGGCATTTTGTGGGTTAAATTTCACTAAGCCGCTGTGTATTTTGAGCAGTGCTAGGCATCTATTACAATTAATTATAATTTTGATTTCCAGTTATATTATATATTAACAGTTTATGTTATGAGACATTATGAGATATATTAATACATTGTAAATTACTAAGACCCTGTCACATAATTTCAAATGGTAATGGATGCAATTATTGAAGTATATTTATAACCCACATTACATGATGGAAATATTTATTCTAGATGGAATAATTTTTACAAATTGATCTGATGGTCACTCTATAATTGTGGATGTCAATGGCCACAAGTCTGTGATACATGATTTCTACACCGGGTGAAAACAAAATGTTATATTCGGGGACTTCATTTTAATTCTCAAACCAGCCTGCATCGAAATAGCACTCTGATTTTGTTGTTGTTGTGTTTTGGGGAGCTATCTTTGGCAGTTTGAAGGCTATTTGAGGCATTTTAGGGGCACTTTTTCTGCATGGGGCACTGTTTGTAAATTATGCATTTATGGGGCTCTTTTGGGCTTTTCGGGGGCTAATCATTCTAGGCCCCCTTGTAACTTTGTTTTTACTGGTGTACACACGAAGCATGTTTCCACTGTACCTACAGCAGATGGGTTTTGAGTGTGATTCAATTAGTGGGCTGACAAGATCAATACCAGCTAATGCCGAAAATGCCTCCACTATTAACGAGGTGTTAGAAGCTTTGCGTAATCAGCGTTGGGGACAATTAGCACTGGATTTGTTTGGATATCGATGCGATGCACACAAATCTAGGCTCTGGACTTTGTTCTGTTTTTGTTATCCACTTTATTAATAGCGCAATGAGTCATTATAATATTATCCTATTGATTTATATGGTATTATTCGCTTCTATTTTGTGTGTGTGTTCTGAGAGTAGCTCACCTGAAGGTTCAAATGTTTGCTTACATTTCAAAATTGTATTAGCCAGGAAAGTTTACTTGTTTTGTTTCACATATCAATGGATTTCAGTGGAAATTGTGCAATGAGAATGAAACAGAATCATTAGTAATACTTCACTGGTGTAAAACACTTTTTTGAGAGCAGCATGAACTTGAATAAATCCACATGATCAACAGATTAAAATATTTTGAATTATGATAATAACAAAAATGGATGTTGCTTTAGTAGTACATTATACTTATAATACAACACCAATAAATCAAAACAAAATGAGTATTTATCCAATAGATATGTGCATATTACTTTGCATTTCAACAAACAAATACCCTGGACATAACAGTCAACAACTTCTCAGTTAGAACCAGTACCAGAGTATCTCCGTAAAGTTCATGCAATATTATCCAGCTGTGCGATGTTATTCGAGGACCGGTCCACAGTATGTAACGGAGACAAGTGCGGCACATCAGGCGTTAATATGAGAATTTATGTCAATGGAACACCACCGGCGACGTTCAAACTTCCATTATTAATTGGACTTATTTTTAGGTACTGGCATGCATCGCGGCTCGAGTGCCATTCCAAATCATTTTTTCTGAGCACTCTTAAAAAGCTGTGCAAATGATATTTCCCGGACTGCTTCCCAAGTATGTAACCGAGACAAGGACGGTCCCATCAGGCGTTAATATGAGAATTTATGTCAATGGAACATCGTCGTAGATGTTCCAAAGTGCCATTATTAATTGGACTTATTTTTAGGCACTGGCATATATCGGCTCGAGTGCCGTGCCAAATCATTTTTTCTGAGCACGCCTTGAGAGTTTGCCGCTCCGCTCAGTTAGAGCCGCATTTGCGTGTTGCAATTCTGATCGATGACCACTTAGTCTCGGCCCAAAATGGCTGGTATTGGCTTGCGCAGTCTCTACTGCGTGAACTCTGGTCAGTGAACCTAGCTTGGGGAAGCAGGTAAAAAAAAAAACATCTTTATTTTTTACTCTCAGGTTCTACTTTTCAAGCTTGCCTTGTTGCATTAAAATAGCATCTAGATGTTCGATATTATGTGGAAATTTGTTTTGCATCAATTGAGCTCCATGGATGGTAATTTTCAGGAGCTTTGTATGACTTTTCTGTGCTCTTTTTAGCATTCCAGACCTGTGCTAAATTGCTCAAGCTCCCTATATTTGTATTTCTGTTTTCAGTGTTGTCGGGGAGCTTTAGTCCCAGACGGAGGATTTCATGTAGCCCCCGTTATATTTAGACTGTAGACATTGATATAGCTTTGTTTTGATCATTGATGAAATGATTAAGCCTCCATGGTACCCTTTTTTTTTCTGTACTGGCCCATTTGGGCAAGTAAATTCATACATTTTGACATTTTACTTGCCCCGATATAAAATTCACTTGCCCTCTTACTTCTAGATGAAATTACATTGTTCACTTGTAGTTGAAAAATTACTTAGTTGCCTGATCAGGCAATTAGACTAGACAATTTATGAAATTTTACTTGACTGACATAAATTATCACTTGCCTGGGCAAGTGCTAGTGTCAAGCCTTGATGTAAAAGCTAATACCAGTAGCATGATATGACCGGTAATGCTCAGTGCGTTCGTAGATGGTCCCATACACATAGTATGAATGATAGCTCTCTCTCTCTCCGTTGGGCTATATTACCGTTACGCAGCAGCACACCTGTAGGCAGTGCGTGTTAGATTTCTGTCCTAATAAGTGAAGTTGTAACGTGATATCGTATCGTTCAGTTATACAAATTCATCTTGGATATATATTTCAGTTTTACATAGCTACCTTGGTTGATGCATTGGCTTTGGGAAAAGATTCACACCCCCACTGTTTGGCCCAAGCAGCAACAACTAGAATTCTCAATGTCTTTGTTCTGCAACATTGCCAACTAAATGTGGAAATTTGCTCTGAACATGTACAGTACAATGTGTACGGTACAGTCAAACCTGTCTTAGCGGCCACCTTTCTATAGCAGCCGCCTACCTTTAGTGGCCACCCAAAATTACTCCCTGCAGACTCACGAGGAGTATGGTCTTTAATATATAGGAACCTGTCTGGTCACCTCTATTTAGTTGCCAATTTTCTTAATTCTCTTTAGGTGGTCATTATACACAGGTTTGACTGTATTTGCTCTGGACACAATTTGCAGACGAAAAGTTTGCAGTGGATATAGGCCGTCTCATTTACTCATAATAAGTTGCGACAAAAGGGCAAGTTTGTATGTTTTTTTCCTTTGCCATTTGAAGTAACCATTTGGCACAGAATCTAGTACATGAGTCACATACAAATTGTACACTGAATTTGCATGCAATCATGTGCAGCCAGTATTGAATTTCGCTTGGCATTGTTTTGTGTTAATGAGACCGTTGGGTATCAAATAACATTCATGTTGCTTGTTGATGATCTGCTCCAGAAGTCTTGTATGGACATTTCTGAGAATTTCTAGGAATTCCTTCAAAAATTATTATTTACATTGCATTTCTTTTTCTTTGTCCCTGAAAATCAATGTAGCACTCTAATAGATCTAGGGGTTTGTTCTGCGGCACGGTAATATTTCAGGAGTTATATCACGTAGAGTACCACACGTTTCTAGTCGATACCACAAACAAATGATGACTATTAAATAAGCTTAACATATCGAAGATTCCAGCTATTCCTCTTTAGAAAACAAATGAGAATCTCATGAAATAAACACGTTGAAATGAGAAACCGCGGGGGCCCCGTGGAGTTGCCAGACCAATATGAGAGCAGACGCATATTGAGTTATCGATGGCAGAAGGGCAATTTAGCGAGAATCGGCTAATCAGCGTTGCCGAAAATGAAATTACGATTTGGATGTGCGAGAAATTGGCGGCACCACCACCAGACCTAGTTCATCATTCATGTAGAATGTATTTATAACACGTCCCATGAGCTGCGTGTGGTATGGGCTGAATATATGACATCATAAAGGATCTAGCGAGTATATTAGCCTATATGAATCAATGATGATGTATATGTTGCATTATTTATGATTATGACTGAATATGAGAGAGAGAGAGAGAGGGGAAGAGAGATTGGACATTGATGATGTCATTATGAGCATTATTTATGCATGCCTTTATGGAAGCTTCATTGATGAATATATGATGACAATTTACTGCGTTATTTATGATTGTGACTGAATATTAAGAGAAGAATGGAGAGATATTAGACATGAATAATAATATGCGAGTATTAATTAAACATGATTATGACTTTTATGAAAGCTTTATTGAAAAATATGGGTGTAAGTGCTAGGCGTCAATGCAATTTACAGAATGATTTATGATTTATGATTTATGATTATGACCAAATTTTAGATAGAAAGAGAAAGAGGAAGAGAAATTATTCATCAATAATTATAAATATGTGAGTATTAGTATTATTTATTCATGATTAAGGGAAGCATGGGAGTTTCATTGATAAATATTACAATGAGTAATTTGCAATTAGGACTTACTACTATTAAGTATCAATACACAGTTTGAATTAATTGATTTATTAGGACCAGAATTATCATTTTGTAATGACCATTTAATTTGATGTCATTCTAGATGCATGCTGTACATACACACACAATTTTGTCCCCTAGTCTTACTCAAAGCACTTTTCAATTATATATTTCATAAGTGAGAGACTCTCATGGGCATTTCAAAAGGTTTTTTATTGAAAAATTAGTTCTGTGTTGTGGTGAAGTTATGGAGAATTAAAGAAATCTGTAAATTGCATACTGTATATATAGGCAATGATCTACATTTCAATATTTGAATGCATTATAGAAATGCACAATTTGTACCCACTTCCAATGTGGTTATTATTTTATGAAAAAAAAAATAATACAGTCCAATAATCATCATCTAATAGATGCATTTATTCAAGTACAAGTACAACAGTACACCTCTGTTCCTGGACTGTGATGTACATGTACATGTACAATACAGGTTTTTGTAAATTTTAATAAATACATAACTTATCTGTGGTTTTTACTCCCCAAGCCCAAAGAATTCACGATGATTCATTGTGGTTTATATAGTAAAAATGACTGAGCAGAAATATGCCTTTAGTCTGTATAGTGTATAGAATGCGAAATATGAATTGAATTTGCATGAATGGGACGCAGAAATATATTGGATCCCTTGGATATATTTAGGGGGGATTTAGCGCTAACCAAGGGCATCAATACAATTCAATGGCCACTTTGAAGTGTGAATGCAGGCGCACTTGTGGAATTTTCTACATTTTGTTTGGATTTTCCATTTTTAGTTACCCTGTATATTATCATTTTTGTAATATTGAGTACAAATTTTTACACTTGAAAGACAACTTAATTATGCAATGAATTATTTATCAACTCTTTACAATATTAGGCTCTTTTCAATATCATGACTATTATAGCCTAATAGAGAGATTTAATATGCCTCTTCAAATTTGTTTGTACAATGCGAATTGAAGATTTCCTTTTTCTACCAGGGTTTGGGGGTTATAATTTAAAACACTTCCATAAAATACAGTGTTAAGATATGTTAGTCAAATTCATCTAATTGCAATAGCAATTAGAAAACAAAATGTCTTTTGAGAAGCAAGTTTGGAAAAAAAGCAAGTACTAAACTGTACCACATCAATCTTTACAATTGTACATTCCCTTTTAGTGTGCATCAGCATCAGTTGAATAACAAGTTTGGACATATAAATGCTACATTTCAGGAATGTTTAAATTTAGGCACAAATTGGCTACAAGTTATGAAATATGCATGGACTTCCTATTTCCTAGTCCCAGAGAATGTTGACTTAAATTACAATAATTGCGATCGCAATTACCTAAATAGGAAATTTCCTTTGAAAAAAAAAAATGGGAAAAAATACATGGCAGTTTGCGGACAACTGAGAGACGCATTTGTTAGAAATATATACCGATTCCCATTTAAGTGTACGTTCACCCTGAACAAATTTATGGATGTTGTGTTTTTTTTGCGACAGAAAGCGTTCGATTAATTTCATGGACACTTAGTCGCGATCGATTTGGCTAATGGATCCCAGATACATTATTCTACAGAGATGTTGACCTTTGTTTCGTCAAGTCCAAGGGCTCGGAGAGACGAGTCCGGCTCGCGTGTACGTGAATTT
Source organism: Echinarachnius parma (assembly GCA_037951105.1). Lineage (NCBI taxonomy): Eukaryota > Metazoa > Echinodermata > Echinoidea > Clypeasteroida > Echinarachniidae > Echinarachnius > Echinarachnius parma. The sequence continues at coordinate 119,722 of JBAMJV010000917.1, read as the reverse complement.
GGACGGCTATTCATTGATTATTGGGGCATAACGTTGCCATGGTAATTTGAGTCTAGATAGTCAGGCTTTGATCAATCAAGAGATGTGTCTGCGTGTGTGTGTGTTATTGTTGTAGTGAAGTTATTGATCGAAAGCTTGTTGCAAATTATGCATCCATCGATCCCTTTTTTCCATTGTACCGCAAATTACATCATGTCTAGGAACACGCATCCGATCGCATCGCCTGTGGAATCGATTCCGTGTCATTTTCTTTTAGTTTGAATAGCAATTGTTATTAGGGTCCAGGTTTAAAAATCGGTATGATTTGACATTAGTATTCTTGTTTTTTGTTGTTGTTCTGTTAGGGGTTTAAAGGAAAATGTTGCCACTTGACTTGACCAATTTGGGATACATTTATTTTGTACATACGCTTATAAAGTGTTGAGCAACCAAAAAGGAAATTGACCATCAGTAGTTTAAATAGGAGCAAAGAAAATATCTATGGGATGTTGGAAAAAATAAGGAATGATCCTTTCTGTAAGTAACATGTTATCACGAACAGCAAACTTAACTGCTCTTTATTCTAAACAATTAACCAATTTAAAAGAAAGAAAATTGAGGCACTTGCCTGGAAAGAGTGCCCTGCAGGTAATACCGAACTGAGACAAGATGGCAAGTCGATAACACTTCCTTTTTTTTCAAAATTGCCCAAACATGAAGAAGAAAAAAAGTTTTCTATAACTTCTATTATTTAAACATCTTCATATTGATCCCAGACTATTTTGAGTACCACTTTATAGACAATAAAAAGAGATAAACCGGCGGTGCAGTGTTCGGCGCCATTTACCGCCTTTGTGAAATGCCGTTGCCATTTTTCATTATTATTCAAACAGTCCTCAGTAAGAACTATTTTCTGCGCATTATAAAGTTAAAAGCGTGAAGCCGTCTAATGGAGAGCTAAAATCTGTTGTGATGTTTATTATCAAAGGAGCGTGGATGGGTAATTGTGTATTGATCTGCTGATTGTATTTGTTTTGCCGCACGAGCTAGACGGAATAAGTTCCCGTTAAATCTCTGTCTTTTGTTGGAAAACTTTTAGAGCACGTTTTGTTCCATATATGTCAGTGACCTCAAGATAAATGTGAAATGTCTGCACAACTACAATGAATAACTATTTTACATTTATAAAGCGTTTTTAAAAACTGGTTCTGAATTTGTGATCATTTGTTTATATACATGTATGGGCAAATTAGGACGGCTAATTTTTGCTGGGGAAGGGGGTGACAGGGTTAGGGCTCGACACTCGCACTGGCCTGGGGCCAGTGAAAATGCACTTCGGGCCAGCAAAAATGTATAAAAGTCATACTTTGGTGGCCCGAACGGGCAAGCAGATTTTTTAACCCAACATTGACAAATTGAAAAATCTTGTTTTCTTCCATGTCATTCCTTTTCTATTATCACAGGTTTGATCAGGAAAGAGTGATATTTTGAAAAGTAAAAAGTTTACTCATGAAATATAATTTTAGGGCAAGTAACATTTTTGTTCGGGCCACCAGAAAAGGGGAAGAAATTATTTCACTGGCCCGACCGGACCACTGACAAAAAATGTTAGTGTGGTTAGGGTAAGGGCTGAGGTCTTTGGATCATATACATGTATCATCAACATCTTTCCTGCTTTTCAACAGATAATCACACCTTATGTTTCCTATAATGCTGCCTCAGGCAGGAAATATACGGGGGCTGAGGGCGATTTTGCCCCCTAATTTTCAAAATAGCCCCGTGAAATCAGTAGATAGCCCCTAAAATTACTGTAGGGTATAATTATGTGAACAATTTCTGGATATCCATCAGATTGGAAAAGTAGCCCCCTTAAATAAAAAATTAATTCCAGCATTGCCGGCTGCCTGAATGGTAATAATTTGATTTTGCCCAAGCATTTCCAAATCTGTTGGGGGGGGGGGGGGGGGTGGGGTGCAAGGCTACTCTATTCCCCAGTCCCCTATTGTCTGCCTAGATGTGGATCAAAATTAATCTGTAAACTTTTTTATATCATTATGATGATTACATTTCTTTTCCATGGTGAACTTCCTCCTTAGGTTTACAAAATGTAGATCTCATTCCAACTACAACCGTCTGTTTTTACTTGTTTTTACCCTTTTCCACTCATTCTTTATATTATAGTAACCCCCAAAAGACAATTTACTTTTGATGTAACATGCATTCTCCATCTAGACCCAACCAATCCAGAGTATTTTTTTTACCAGTCCTGATTGGGTTTAAAGCATCAAATGCCAAATATTCATACCCTCACCTATTTTATTTCCAGTGGATAATCAAATTCAGAGAAATATATGTATACTGAAAATGTACATAATTTATGTTTGCAGGACTACGCTTGTTTAGAGAATTCATACATTTCTCATATATAGTACATGTATTGTCACTGTATATAAATTTGTTTGGCCATGGTGGGGACATTGACTTTTTATTGTCATTTCTGTGTTTGTCATTTGTAACCAACATTCCCAAATCACCAATAACTGCCCGTAATTACTCATTACGCGTCATTATCCACCTCGTTTTTAAGAGCAAAATTTGCTGCATTATGTGAAGCTAAGAATAGCTGCACGTAATGCCGAGCAAATAAACTGCTCGACAAAAACACCTTTCAAAAGAATTTTTTCTCCTTCAAAAAGTGGAATATGTGCAATAACACGTCTATTAGCTGCTTTGCAGGTAACTATAGAATTCAAAACAGTTCTTGTTCATAAACAAATTTTTAGTTGCAGTTTTTTTTAAACTACAGAATTAAACCGTAGGTGTTTTGTTTGCAAGTTCTATTAATATTCAAATTATGTTTATGCCTTCCCTGATTGTTTGCATACATGAAGTATGTAATACATGAAGCATCCCACTGTTTGTTAGCAAACTGTGCAAATTTGTTTGCTGTTTATTTGAAAGGCAACATATTTCTGCAATCCATGGAATAATTTAATTTGTTTTTAAGCAGAACTTTGTTTTCATTTGCAGAATAATTTGATTTATAGGGGCCACAAGAACCAAGTTTCTGGCTACTGAAACCTTGATTTGACTTGCCCAACTGTGCCACAAAGAAAGACAAATTAATTCTAATTATAGTATTGTGGCAGCTGAATCTTCCTGAATTTGGCAGATTTATTTACTTAACTGTACATATTATAGAGATGCAAATGTTCTTTTGTTGATTTAATAGTTTTATATTGTGTGAAATGCACGCATCACACTGTTGGTGTGTAAACCTCACAGATTTATTGACCTTGCTTTTAACAGAGAAAAAAGAGAAACGCATTGATCTATTATCGTTGCATTTAATAGCTTCCCCTGTGCACATTTTATGTGTGAAACATCGCATTGTTTGCATGTTATAGTCGCCCCTTTTCAGATAAATGAATTTACCCACCACCTTTCGCCACACATTCCCCATTGTGCAGTAACATGTTTTTGTTTGTCCAGCAAAAACATAGTGAGTCACTACGTACATTTGTGCGTAAACATTTGGTGAAGAAAAAAAACACCCAGTATATAATGGCGAGGTTGACATGAATGCGACAAATAAACTGGACAAATGAGCGAGATAACCAAAGGAGATGATGCAGAATTGCCTAAGGTGGGAGAGGAGACGGTGCGTACTCTACTCTTCTCTACTCGAGTCTGAGACAACAAGGGTTGGAGAGGTCGTTGACTGGAGACCATGTATACCATCATACAACGTGTGTAAACATACATGTACGGCTTGTACGCTGTGCATGTACTAATATGCGTATGTGAATTGTGTACTAAGGAAGGGCTCTTTGAGTTTCTTAAACCATTGAAGACAATTTGATTTTGGCAACATACTTTCTGCATGATATATCATACATGTACATAGACCCCAGTCGAAGTATTTTCTGGACAATTCAAGAATGGGTTCACCCATTGCCTACAGAAATCCTATAATAGGGAGGAAGGGGTTAACTTGGAGGGGGATGGGTTAAGCCTGATAGCTTAATTATATGATGGTCATAAATTAAAAACCCAATTGGGAGAGTGGGCCCACATTATTTCTGATCCATGCAGGCTTACCATTATGTGTTGTACTTTTAGTCTGTTTACCGTTTTATGGGCAGAATCATGTGTGCTGAAACCATGAAAATGCAATGTTCAGTCTCGAGCAAGACTAGGTAGCCCATCGTGCAGGCAGTAGCACTGGACAGCATCAGTGACCTCAAGTATATTGCCCCAGAAATTAATACAGTACATGGATCGCTACATCTTCGTATCAATGACCAGGCTCATCTGTATTTGCAGGCATCATTATGTCCACTCCCTCGCATCTGATTATATTGTTTTGTTCAATCTTGTGGCAAGACTAGGTAGCTCAACATCCAGCCATTGGTACTGGACAGTTTCAGTAACCTCTAGTATAGTGCCCTATAAATTAATATAGACATGGATCGCTACATCTTCCTATCAATGACCTGGCTCATCTGTATTTGTAGGCATCATTATGTCTACTCTCCTGGGTCCATTCGAGGGCTGCTTTTTCTCCCCTCCTACTTTAGGGTCTATCTTTATATTTTCTCTCTCCTCATTTTGTGTCTACTTCTTCCTATCAATGACCTGGCTCATCCTTATTTCCAGGCATCGTTATGTCCGCTCTCTTAATTGCGCCTGATTTTATCTCTGTTTATTTTTCTTGCTACTTTGGATCTATCCTTTTATTTCCCCCTCTCCCCATTTTGTTTCTACTTTTTCTTATCGATGATATGGCTCATCTTTATTTGTAGGCATCATTATGTCTATTGCGCCTGATTCTATATTTGGCTTTTCTCCTCCCATCCTTATATTTTCTCTCTCCTCCAGTTTGTTTCTACTTCTTCATGAATATCAATGACCTAGCTCATCTCTATTTGCAGGCATCATTATGTCTACTCCCTTTGCCCTTGGTTCTAGTGTTTCTTATTTCTTACGTCTAGGTCCGTCCTGCCAATTCACTCTGCCTATCTTTCTCTAGATCCTAACATCTCTTCCCTATCTACTCCCTTTCTTTTCTTGTTATGTTTTTTCTTCTTTATTTATTTTACACCTTCTCTTAATTATTTTTCTCTTTCTCCTGATCTCCTCCCTTTATTGTACTTCTCCTCTTTTCTGACTCTCTCTCGTATCTTATTTTAATTTAAATAAATTTATTTCTTTTTATCTTCATCTTATTCTCTGTCCAAGGCCCCGTTGCAGAAAGAGATACAATCGATTGTAAGTTACGATTGATCGTAAGTCAGAAAATTTAAGCGTTTCAACCAATCAGATTTGCGCATCTAGAACATGTGATCCGACTTACGATTAATTGCAACTTACAATCGATTGTATCTCTTTCTGCAACGGGGCCCTTATCTCTCTGTCTCTTTCTCCCTCTGATTTAGTTGATATGTATTGATTTGTATTCCTCTCTCTTCCTTATTCATTGTATTTCTCTCTCTTCCTTATTCATTGTATTTCTCTCTCTTCCTTATTCATTGTATTTCTCTCTCTTCCTTATTCATTGTATTTCTCTCTCTTCCTTATTCATTGTATTTCTCTCTCTTCCTTATTCATTGTATTTCTTAATGTGTCTGTTGCCCTCTATATTATCTTGTATCTCTCTGTATTTTTCTGTCTCTCCCATCTGTCCCATCTTTGCCCATTTCTGCCTCCGCTTTCAATTATGAATGGAGGGCGAATTCAGGGAAAAGCCACGCCACAATAAATATGGCAAGCCCCTGTAGGAATCAATATCAGTCGGATAAAGCAGGGATCTTTCCGGACATTCTGTCTGTCATCATCACCCATGTCCAATGGCATAGCTACATGCGGGTCATGGGGGGGGGGGGGGGGGGCACCAGGTGCCCCCTATTAAAATAATTAACAAACAAGTTTGAACTTCTAAAACAAAAAATATATATTGTGTCTCCCCCAAAGTTGTATTTTTTTCTTTCTTTTCTGTTCATTTAATTATTGTGCCCCAATAGCGTAGTTACCTGGGGTCATGGGGAATGTGCCCCTCAATAATCCATAATTTGACAAAAACAACCCCAAAAAACATAAGGTTAACTTTCTGAAAATTAATTAAAGAAATACATTTTTGGTTTTGGTGTTCATCAAATTCATGTGCCCCCCTCCAACCAGTCACCCCACTATTGCCTAGATACCAATGTCAAGATATTGTCATAGTCAAGATTGAGATCTATTGAAATGCTGATGCTGATGGTAGAATGCAAACAATACATTGCATTCTTGAGGGTCCAACATTTTGTCAAACTTTGGAGAAGTTTTGCGGCTCTTGCCTTAAAAAACTTCCTTGTAGTTGTTTTGATTTAATTTTTCTTCTTCCTTTTGTTGATACAATGGAATGGGAAGGGGAGCAAACATGCCGTTGTGAGGCTCCGTAATTTCAATTATCTGTGAGGAAGATTTTGGGCTAGATCTGAGTTTTTTCCCCTTTTGGTTGATGAAAGTTGTTTTGTTTACTTGTTCATTTCTGCAACTTGCAGGAAAGGGACACGAAATATGGATTTGTCTACATTATTGTTTTTACAAGTTAGATTGTACCAGGAAAATTCAATATACCGGAGCTCCTTTATTATAATACTGTATTGAAATTGCAATTGAAGTTACAAAGCTTCCTTGTCTTAGAAATTACATTTTTTTGAAAATTTAATGAACTCTCGTTATTCCTTCGCTATATAATGCAGTCAGCCCTAAGGAATGAAAACATGTTCCAAAGAGAGCAATTCTAATTATTTTTTGGTAAAAACGTGATTTTATACAATTTCAACGTACATACATGACTTCAAATGAAAGTACTAAAACAATTATGTGAGGAAAAAGGTAAGGAGTCAATAATGTAGATTTAGAACTAGAAGAACCTGGACCCATTCAATACTATTATATTAGAAGTATATAAGTAATTTGTATTCTCCATAGACTCCACCCCGAGTATTTTCAATAATAATCACTGAACTGGTTAAAATTCAATATTAAATTGGACCTTGAGTTGAACGAAGTTCGCTTCTATGTAAATATTGCAAGAGTCATCTGCCCTTTTGCGAAAATGTATGCACATGTATCAAGAAGGCGCAGTCGGACATGTATGTTTCATGTGGCGACTGGGGTCTCCATAATGCAAGAATTAGAATGCGAGAATAGGAGAGGACTGTACATGTATATGTTTGCTTCGTCTACACCCATTTGGTCTATGATATAAACTAATTTGGTCCAACAAACATGATTCCTGAAAGTTCCATTCCCAAACTCTCCAAACTTGACCCCAACCTCTAATCCAAAACCCTAACCACTTATTATATCCCTAATTATAATCCCTAATCAAGCCTAAGCCAAGCCTCTCTACCTGCCCATACGGGCAGGTTAAATCATACATTTCATACCCAAACAGTAACCTTATTTGCATGCTTTCTTCTCGATATAAGATTTAGGCGTGCTGACTTTCATTTTCTCTTGTAGGTGACCAGTAATTTAGTTGCCCGATTAGTATACAAAACTAGAACATGAATTCTGATTTTGCTTAAATAGAAAAAAAATGGAAGTAGACCAAATGGGTGTAGATCGATCAGCAAGTGTACTGAGATGACGACTGCCTGATGGGGGGTACGATACGATCATGCAAGTCGCACAACATCATCTTCACCATCGGGTCAATAACGAGATAGATCAAGAGAAAGTAGGGAAATAAAAAGGTTACGTCGTCTCGTAGCGGTACCGTGGAAGCTAGAGAAGAGAAACAAAAAATCAATGTCATTTTCCCAGGCTCCGAAATGAAATTTCCATGCCGGCGATCGATGCGCCGGCTGTACGAAGGTGGTTCTTGGAAGCTGGCGATCAGCTCTGACCCGAATCGATCAGTAGGACTGCACGCATTTGCGAATCGCGAAGGATATTGCGAGTATTATTATTATTATTACGAAGTCGGTCCTGTCCGTCAACGGTGATCATACTTTGTGTCACTTGCGCGTTCTGTTCCCAATATTGACTATGGTTATGAATGAAACTTTTTATGTACAGGTACATGTATATTGTGTGTTGTACAATCAGTATGACTGCACGCATTTGCGAATTGCGAGGGATATTGCGAGTATTATTATTATTATTACAAAGTCGGTCCTGTCTGTCATCGGTAATCCTACTTCGTGTCACTTGCGTGTTCTGTTCCCAATATTGACTGGTTATGAATAAACAACTTTACTAGCAAGTATGTCCAATCTCGATCAGTACGACTGCAACATCCAAATTGCGAAGGATATTGCGAGTATTATTACTATTATTACAAAGTCGGTCCTGTCTGTCATCGGTAATCATACTTCATGTCACTAATACATGTACGATCAGATATCAATATTGACAACAGTTATGAATGAACTACTTTACTAGCAAGCAGATTGTGAACGTTCAATGATTCAATCAGAATGACTGCATCAGGATATTGCGAATATTATTAATGCAACGTCAGACCTTTCCGTCATCGACAATCATACTTCAGTTCATGTCACTGAACTGTATTCTGTTCCCAATATTGACTACTGTTATGAACGAACCACTCTACTAGCGATATAGCGCACTGTGAACTCAATGACTTCATTGGAATTCCGAAACAAAGTCATTGCCCTTCATCATCTATCATGCATATATCATATATGAGTTCTTTCTTTAAAATTGACTTCAGTTTTTGAATGAAAGACTTTACTAGCAAGCATGAACAGATGATTCTTTGAGGCAAACAGTATGGAACCATATTTTACAGTTTGCCTATATTTTCTGTAGACCTATAAAGTCTAAAAATATCTTGGGAGTTGAGCATTGTCCAGGTTAGTTTGCTTGTGGGCAACAGGGCGAGTGTTTTTAAAATGAAAATGTGAAAGTTTACTGTAGAAATTGAAAATCTTGGAACAGTACTTTCATCTCGAGTTACAAATTTTCAGAAAGAGTGTAATTTTTCAGACCTGCATTTGATTGTGGGTGACAGGGCTAGTGTACAATTCCTTTAGACTTGTACTTGTACTTGTACTTGTACAATTACATGTGAGAGTACTGAAGAAACTTAAACAGTGGAACAACATTTGTGACCTTACACCACAAAACGACCGTTATGTCGCTGTGGTAGTTTTCTTTTATTAGCTAAAATAGTCAAATTTTGTTCAAAATAAGAGATTTAGGATTTTGGTATTTCCTGAATAAGCATATTTTAATCTAGCTTCTGTAACATTTTAAGCGTCGGAAATCATGTTTAAATATTATTTTTTCATCTAATAAATGTGATCTTATTACAGCGCTTTAATGGAAACTGATCTTTTAAATGGCCCGTTTCTCCCTTATTTTAAAAATGCTTCAGCCATATTCCAAATCTTTGGTGTTCATTTTGAGAGGGTTTGCTTAGTCCAAATATGACGAATGATATACCATTTTAAAGGTTATGACTTTTATTTTAATGTTTTATGAAAAGCAGCACAATCAGTTTTCCCGACTTATTGGTCGTTTTGTGGTGCAAGGTCACATTTCATCTCAAATTACAAATTTTGAGAAAATGTAATTTGAAGGTATTTGATTGTGGGCAACGGGGCAAGTATACAAACAATGCCTTTAGACTTGTACTGGTACTAAGAAATGCGAAAGTACTGAAGAAATGGAAAATCTTGGAGCAGTATTTCATCTCAAATTACAAATTTTACACTTGGTAATTTTTGAGGTACACAATAGGTTGACCTTTTACAGGTTTCTTGCACCCCACTCATATAATGTTTGGACCCTGACTATTTCTAGGTACGAAACTATGAAATATAATCCTTTTACGACTGAAAGTACAGTATATGACAGAGTTATGATTGAGTCCTGACTCACGATTCTTGACTATTTCCAAGTAAAATCTTTGAAAATTCTTTCTTTAAACTCCATGTACCCATATTTCTAGAAGTAAGAGATCGCCCCCAACTGGTTAATGACAGTTTTGGTGAAGGTAGCTAGTCCTTCTAGTGTTTATTTTACAGGGAAATAGAATTAGAAAGGCCAGTATTGAATCTCATACTAGCTAGCCAGCATCAAGTTACATATATTTCTAGGAAGTTTATACACCCCTCAAATCCACAGATTTTTTTCAGATTTCAAATCCAAGTTTAACTCCTGAAAAAAAGATTTATGATACTTATTTGATAGGCAAACAGAGCAAAAACTATTAACTAAAATTATTACAATACAAACATGGAAATATTGGAAAGACTTTGGCAATGGGAAAATGTTAGCTTTGATTCAGCATTGTAGCCAGTGCTAGCAAACTTATGGGCAAAGAAAGAGATTTTTAAAAATGGTGATGGTGATGAAAATAGGCAATTTAATGTTCATGTATGGCTGAAAATTTGCTGTACTATGTACATGACCCCATTTTATGGTCCAAGAACACTTTAGCTGGGGTCTGTAGTATACCAAAATCGAAATCCTTTTGAACGTTGCAAGTTGTAATTGTGATCTAAATTTGTTTTCTGATCACGAAAATACAAAGGAAAAAACACAGAAATATAAACAAATAATCAGGTTGGATTCAGTGTGCTACCCATGCATGTCAACGGACCTTGTACTGTCTATGGTAGTTCTAATGGAACATGGAGCGTGGCAAAGCAAAGCGAAGCAACCCTGCCAATTATACCCTTTTTTCTCCTGCTACATGCTTCATTAGGGGTGGATAAAACAAACTGGATGTAAAGGTTATCAATATTGTTTGTCCTCCTTGTGTGGGTCTCTTTTTTTTTTGGTAAACAAGCGATAGAGGAAGTAAACAAGGTATTTATCTTTTAAAAAAAGTAAACAGGGCATGGACGAGTCGTAAACAAGCCAATTTAATACCACCACTTGTAGAAAATCTCTTTTGGAATGCTAACTCAATGCGACCAGCACCCACACTTTTCCCTTCACTGGCAGCCTAAGCGCCGCGTCGACCCGTCAAGCTCGGTCTAATCCTATTTTTTCCTTAGATCTAGTTAAACCCTTTTTTTGTTGGTTTCGGAGTCCTGAGCGGAAGTTTTCTTCTCCATACACCACTGATTCAAGGTGCCGATAATTTTCCTTTTTTATCTTTTTGTTTGTTGTGTTTCTTTCTATTAATAGTATTCTTTTTTAAAGTTCACTTGTAACTTGAACTCTTAGTTCCCTTGAATGGATTCAATTTAGTTATAACTATCTCCATAAGTATAGAGACATTTGAAAAATCATATCCCATTTCACTTTACTAGCTGCTACCATTAGCCAAATGACAAATCTACTTGTAGGGGAAATGTGAAAGCTCAGTCCAAGTGATTTTGGTTGAATTTGATGTAGTAAATGGATGGATAACTTAAAGATTTGCCTGGTACTTCAATTTGCAGGTTATTGACCATGGAAATGAATGCTCAAGATTAAATCTATTCGTCTTCTAATAGTCCGTGGGCCAGAGGGGTCTACCTGTGACCCCCCCTATGATCCTCCGACTTGGGTGTCATTTTGTCCATTGATATGTCTAATGTTAGAAACAAAATGTTAACAAGAAAAAAACTCATATACACTATGTTTTTTTACTACTTTTTGGGAGGTATGTAAAAATAGCACTTTTTCATTTTTTGATGCATTTCTTAAGGTTGGTGAAAATTGAGATTGCGTTAAGTACTCTCATTTGATAATGACTAGGTCTTTATCAACTAAATTTTGCTGATTCATATTTTTATATATGCCTAAGACACAGGAAAAGTTTCATGGGCAAAGATGATTGGCTTCATATGATTATGACGTCATCAAATTTGCATATGAAAAATCATGGGAATTTCCGTAAACAAAATGGTCAAAAAAACAATGTTCATTAGTATAGTTTATTTTTTTCACCATGAGAATGATGATAATGAGCTTAAACTTATTATGTCTATTTCTGAAAGTATATTCAAATCAGAAATGCTATTATCCTTTGAATATATTGTACAAAAATGACCTTTTTTATTACGTAATCACCATGCGTCATATGCAAATATAAGGCATATGATGGCCATTTTGTGTAGGGCAAAAATCGGTACATATTGCTCCCTCTTTAATTTCTTTATTTTAGAACCAATCACTCTCATATTTGGCACATATGTAGAACTAGTAGGGCTTTTCTGTTTGCAATAAGGAGAATTTCAAAAGGTCATCATATGAGGGCGCTATTTACTAAAATTTGATAAAAACATACAAAATCCTTTAAATTCCGATAAAAATGTTTTTTTTTCTCTATCTGCCTGATTTGTATAGACAACTTGACATTTTGTTTGCATTATTATGCAACTTTACTTTTCCTAGAATGAAATTAAAGACTGTTATGTTGTATCTTATATCTTTTAGCGTATATATAAGGCACAACTCCCTCTAGATTGTACCCTAGCTAAAAGTGCAATAGGGAATACAGTGCGCTACACACAATTAACTATTTCGATTATTTATTCAATCCTAACCTGAATCTAGTCCTGAGTGAGATATGCGATAGCATGTTTATTACGATATAAAATTAAGGCAAATTGTATGGGGACGTCTTGCCAGAAACTTGTTTTTTCTAAATATTTTGTATTATTATCTTTCGCATCACTTTTTTTTAAGAGAAGAGAACAAATACGTCTCGTTGACAAGTTCATTATTTGATCCCTCCTCAATTATGAGTTTTTGTCTCAAACTGATGGTTCTGTGTTGACAAATGGATTTTGCTTCATTAGTTTTCAAGTCCATACTTACGAGGACGATAATAATATATTTTTTAATTTTTACGGGCTAATTAAGGCAAAAACTGTATGAATGTGACCTTCAAACTGAATTAATAAATACATTGCGATATGATGTTTTTACGTACCATTTGTTCAGGCCAGTTAATCTAGCACTGGGTAAGTTGTTTCTGTCTGAATATATTTACGAATAAAAACATAACAAACACAAAATACATCTAGTCAGATTTAAAAAGAAAAATGTTAACTCTATTACTTGTTTGCTTGGACCACCGTTTTGGTCAGAAAAGGGAACAGCATACTACGTTTCATTAACAAGGATAAACATTATTTTCTTAAAATTAAACAAGAAAGTTCACATTTGATAATACGGGAACTTCATGTTTATAAGTTTGGGGTTACCAGGGAAACAGAGTTAACCAAACTTATAGCACAGGAGCAGTCTGTGTGTACAGAATTGTTTTGTATCTTCTGCAACTCTTTTTCTTTAATAAAGATGAAGCATACTATTCATATTCATCAAGCAGGATTTTACATCAATGTTTATTTAGAGCAATTAAGTAGAGACATTCCATTAGTCATTGACACATGTGAGTGGTAAAGATAAAGTTGTAGCCGTTCAATATAATTTGGTCTTCCTGAGAACCCTATATTTGGAAGGATCACGGCCTGAAAAGCAACTATGGCAACATTGTTGATATCGATTCGCTGTTTTATCCACTGTGTGGGAAACGGTGGCAGAGCATACACACTTTTAAGCTTAAAGAACAACGAAGGAATAAACGACACATATCTGTCGAACTCTTTCCTTTTATATGTATTTTCTTTAGGAGATATCCATGGCATAAATAAGCTACAAAGATCAATGTGGCCATGTCGATAACAAACGGTAAGAAACCCTGGTCAACCATCATCATCAATGACCTGAAGGGGGAGGGGGGGGGGGGGGGGGGTGGGGGTACTCATGTATATTTTCGATACAGGTATGTGTCGCTTCAAAGACCCCTGTTTTTACAGCCGATCCGGCCGCTCTATGTTCACATTTTCATTTTGGAAAAGCCAATCGCCGCTCCTATAAGTCTTATTTTCATCAAAACAATACAGGGCCGCTTTTTTCAGAGCTCTGCCTCGATAATAGTTGGCGATAGACAAGTGTTGGAGATAAGTCTACCTTTTCTACGTTGTAGGATATCTCCCGTACAGTGAAGGCATTATCTGCTGCAGATTGATAAACTGTTTGCTTTCAAAGGAGATTATCGGTTGTTTGTGTTTATTACCCCCCACCTGTAATAGCAGTTTGGAGCTTGTTTCATTCATCATTTCGTACCACCATACAACTTTCTGCCAATGTCGGGCAAATCTGAGCGCTACGTCGTTGGCCTCTGTCGGATCTTTGATTGTGCACATTCCATGTACCATATCACAACTAGTCAGGTGGTCAATGATCTGAGGGGCTTGACCGCACTCGCATTCTGATGCACCTTCGATGTATCCCCAGTTCAACATGTTGGCTTGCATCTTCCCACGCCTGCCAAAGCCTATTCCGGCTACGCAAAGTCACCTAGGGATGCATGGTTGAATCCTGTGGACAGTTTCTCTGATGGCACCATATGCGTAGGCTACCGATATGTCCTAGAGCTCAGCCTCTCTTCCCAGAGTTTGAGCCTTCTTGAAGACACGCTGTAGTCCAGGGGTTCAACAGATCATGAAAGGAAGCTTTTCCGTGACTTAAAGCGCCGAGGATGCAGTGGGTAGACATGGAGTGGGTGTCCTTCACCTCTGTTTGTCTCAGTCGTTCCTCCTGGCTAACAGCAGCCCTTCTTATTACAGCTGGGATGCGATGCCAGAGATTAGGTATACGTTATTAGTTCTCGTTCGTCTCATACATCATGATATAACGGCAACTTTTGTTCTTCTTGGCATGTGCTGAGCTTTCCCACACCCGTGCAGACATATTCTGCAACATAGTAACAGAGAGCCAGAGCTGATTGTTGCAGTTTGGTTTGCACCCCACTTGGATGTGCATCAGTTCGTCAAGAAAGGCATTCGTGGAGCTGACCTTCCTTTGAGCTGGGTAATACAGGCCTTAATTGTACTCTTGAAATATCTATCTAAGTTCACCCCTATGTAGACAGGACTATCACAGTGTCCCCGTCTAGTTCCATTCCAAGTGATCTTCAGTTTCTGGTTTGCATGCATGTTCTTCAGATGAAAGGCGCATATTTGAGATTTAGTTTAATTTAATTAGCCTTCAGATGGTTCTCTTTGTAGTACAAGGATAGGTGGGTAAATCCCTCACACAAGGTGGATTCTGCCTTAGGGAAGTCATCACTGTGGGTGGTGATACACAGGTCGTCTAATAGATGAATCTCCTGGTCTCAGAGTAGATATAGGTTGATCGTTAACATAGATGTTGACATGGGCGGCGCGTAGATACTTCCGTATCACCCCCCCCCCCCCCTAATGAATAGGTATCAATGACAGATCCACGCCCATGGATGTTGAACAGAGTTTGGCCAGAATGCTTCCTGCGCCAACGACACTTCTTTCCAGACAGCTCGACGAAGAAGCGTCTGTTTTCAATCAGGGTCTTCACCATGTCGGTCAAGTGCATGTTGTTCACATTCAGTAGTTTGTGTAGAGTCTGTGCACAGTAGCATAAGCTGCTGAGAGGTCTACAAACACAAATCCAGTTAAGACATTTACTGGAAAACATCTTCTATATGTTGGGTAAGGTTAAGCAGTTGTCTTGTGCAATACTTCCTAGGCTGGAATCATGCCTGTTCCTTCATCAGAGATGGTTATACAACTGCACTTAGGTGGGTGCCTGGGTGGGTCAGAATTAGTCGCTCGAACAGCTTAAAGGTGTGGGAAAGAAGTGAGACTGATCTGTAACGCTTTGTTGCTGATGGGTCTTTTTTTGGAGCTTGCATGGCATGTTCTGATGGATGTCGTTCCACGACAGGGAAAGTGTCCTCCCAACAGTTGTCCACACATGTAAATTGTTCAGGATTGTAGTGAGTGTGATCTTAATGTCAGCGATTACTTTGTTTGTTTTGTGCTCTTGACAACAATTCACAGGTTTTCAGCATAAATTAAAAATGCTTCAGCAGTTTGGTTAAGTGAAATCAATTGTAAACTCATTTACATGATTGTTTAGGATGAGCCAGTGGCTTACAGTTCCATATGCATAGGTTTTAAGCTATCTTCTATGGACTGTGACAAATTAATTACTTAGCTCGTGATTTAGTATTGGTCAGGAGCCAGCCTGCCCAATATTGGGGTGCTCTTTTGTGATTGCATGGTGCTGGTTTAGGATAAAGTGCTTCAAAAGCTTAAAAATGTGGCACAGAAGGCAGATGCTTAATTATTTTATCATTCTTTATGATAATTTCCTGGCATAACGATAGTGATACTTTGGCATTATATCTGATCACTACAGTAAATGAGACAGACGGTGTAATGCTTAAGTTCCATGATAAAATTCGAGGTATACACTATTTGTCACCCGTATTTGCTTATACCATTTATTTAAAATAAAGAAAAACAAACAGCATGAAATATGGAATCTAACTGACATCAGCTATTGCCACAACCATTCTTTCACAGGCCTTCATGCTAACAGATCATTTGTGAGGTGTCAGTGATTAACTGAATGTATTTAGTATCCCGTGTAAATGTATTATGAATATTGAGACATAGTACGTTTATTTTAGTAAAAAATAAGAGCGCAAATGTTGCAAAAGGAGTTAACAGTTCTACACACACAGATATTCCCCTGCATGTTTCTCTATACATTCCAGACAACTTTTCAAGATCTAAAACATTTTTCAATGTGGTCGTTAACTTGAATTTGCATTCAATTCATTCGCCACTTTCTGTCACCATGGTAATCATTTAAAGGCATGAATGTGTACTCATCTAGTTGTCACATGAAGTTCCTGTCACTTTTGGAGGGTAGGTATATCAAATAATGAACTGTAAACAAGAGATGTTCATTTGTTCTATTTTCTGAAACAAACAAATGTGATGCCAAACAGAAGTATAATTCAAATATTGAAAAACAAGTTTCTGACCAGAATTTTCCCAAAACATTTTGTCTTAACTTGATATTGGAGGACTAGATACATAAGGTTACTACTAAGTGAATAATCTGAAATTGTTTGTATGTAGCGCAATGTAATCCCCATTCCACTTTAAAGGTACAATTCAGTCTGAGTTATAAATAATTTAGACCCTAAAATATACAAGATACAACATAACAGTCTTTAATTTCATTCTAGGAAAAGTAAAGTTGCATAATAATGCAAACAAAATGTCAAGTTGTCTGTACAAATCAGGCAGATAGAGAAAAAAAACATTTTTATCGGAATTTAAAGGATTTTGTATGTTTTTATCAATTTTTAGCAAATAGCGCCCTCATATGATGACCTTTTGAAATTCTCCTTATTGCAAACAGAAGAGCCCTACTAGTTCTACATATGTGCCAAATATGAGAGTGATTGGTTCTAAAATAAAGAAATTAAAGAGGGAGCAATATGTACCGATTTTTGTCCTACACAAAATGGCCATCATATGCCTTACATTTGCATATGACGCATGGTGATTACGTAATTAAAAATGTCATTTTTGTACAATATATTCAAAGGATAATAGCATTTCTGATTTGAATATACTTTCAGAAATAGACATATTAAGTTTAAGCTCATTATCATCATTCTCATGGTGAAAAAAATAAACTATACTAATGAACATTGTTTTTTTGACCGTTTTGTTTACGGAAATTCCCATGATTTTTCATATGCAAATTTGATGACGTCATAATCATATGAAGCCAATCATTTTTGACCATGAAACTTTTCCTGTGTCTTAGGCATATATAAAAATATGAATCAGCAAAATTTAGTTGATAAAGACCTAGCCATTATCAAATGAGAGCACTTAACGCAATCTCAATTTTCACCAACCCTAAGAAATGCAGCAAAAAATGAAAAAGTGCTATTTTTACATACCTCCCAAAAAGTAGTAAAAAAACATAGTGTATATGAGTTTTTTTCTTGTTAACATTTTGTTTCTAACATTAGACATATCAATGGACAAAATGACACCCAAGTCGGAGGATCATAGAGGGGGTCACAGGTAGACCCCTCTGGCCCACGGACTATAAGTACTAAATCCAGACATCTGCATGTATTAGGAACCACTCGCACACAAAACAAACTTGTTTGTTATCTTCGCTAATCCTCCGGCTCTTCATCCCTCTCTCAATAAATCCTGACTGAACGCTCGCCCGCTCGTTATCTGCCAACACTTTCGATTTTCTGTCATCTTTAAAAAAAAAATTTAACAACCTGTTCTGAGAATTTCTTTAAAAAAAAACAAGTTAAAGAAAACTTTGCATGATTTGACAAACAAGTGTGAAGTATCCAGTGATATCATATGGGCAAATAAACATTTCTAGTTGCTTTTTAGTTAAATGACATAACAATATTCACCTTCCTTCACTTATCTCACCGCCTGCAGAGACAAACATTTACAAGTATCCAGTTCTTTTATGGACAAACAAATTTTGAAGTTATTGTTGTGTCAAATAACGCAACAACAATTTAAATACTTATTGAGTCCGGCGGACAAACAACTGTGCAGTTATATTGTCGAGGCAAAATTATGCAACAATAGGCGGCCCCATATTTACGCTAACAAATTAACGAGGGGGGGAAAAAGTAGGGGCTTGGAGAAGGACAAATCCTATTCTTTTCTAAACTGTTGCGAGTGGAATTGTCGGCTATTTGTGAAAGGGTGGTGAAAGTGTTGTTAGTTGGGTGAATAACCTGGGCAGATCTGTGTTTTGAGAGGGATTTTGATGGTCGTGTTTTTATGTCTGCTTGTACACAACTTAATTTGCCTTTGTATAACTTCTAAAGTAATCTTGTAAAATGAGATTGAGAAGCGTGAGTCATGTATTGCACTTACATTTTACAGTTCTACTAAAAAACAAAAATTATCCAATTGTAAAAATAGGAAAAAGAAAATATGTTTAGGAAAAGAAGTCTAGGGCCATGATGCAGATAGAGTTGCAATCAATAGTAAAGTTGCAATTAATTGCAAGTCAGAAAATATGCAACTTTGAAAACAATCAGATTAGTGCATTTTGTCACGTGATCTGACAAGTTGCAGTTAATTTGCAACTCTTTACGTAATGGGGTATCTACAGCAATAAATTGGATTCAAAGAAAATTTTACTCTGGTGGGCTTCGACCTTTTGATTACCAGACCAAATCTCAACCAACTGAGCTATATCAGGCCCATTCATAATAAATAAAAGCACTCTCCTATTTTTCATAAACAATATTAGAGAACCTACTGCCATGAATTTTTAGTTTCAAGTTTCCAAATTTGAATGTGAAAATATCGTAAAATTGCAACCAAAGCATAGGCGTGGGGGCAACTTTTTGTCAGGGGGGCAAAAGGCTTTTGCTCGAGTATCATACTTCTCGTCATCACCATGTATAGGTTTTGCCCAAATTTCAATGATTTTGTCCCAAATAAATGATGATTTTTGCTCCCCAAATGGGAAGATTTTGCCAACATAAAATAACTTTTTCCCCCCCTGAATATTGCTTTTTTTTCTCTCAATACTCTTGGGGGGGGGGGGGGGGGAAAGGGGAGGGGAGGGGGGCTAAAACCTCCCCTAGCCCCCCTTCCTCATACCCCTTTGATCCAAAGTATATAATGCTGCAACCTGATTCTGGACAGGAACCTTGCAACCAGACAGACTTCCATTTTTAAAAATAAATTTTCATGGTGAAGAGAAGACCGACGACGTCTGTCTGACTTTATTGTAACGAATGTCTGAATGACGGATACAGGAATTTGTGATGACTTTATTGTAACAAATGTCTGAATAAGGGATGCATGTACAGAATTTGTGATGACTTTATTGTAACGAATGTCTGCATTTATAACTGATTTATACAGGAATATGTGATGACAACCTTTTTCTGAACTTGTCGCTGGCAGACTCTTCAAATGTCAACACCCTTTTGGCTTTTCCTCTCTCTCTCTCATTGCCAATCCCCACATTCGCTGGCGTGCTTTACGTGCCAGATGCAGCAGATGTTGCACTGGAGGAAAAAATAACATTTCATTTTCCGGGGCTTTTTTTTCCAGCTTGCCTGCATGAAAACAGCACTAAATCTTGGTTTGGATAGATGCAATTTAAGGTCTCATTAATGATTTTTCAGGGGCTCTTTTTTGGCATTTCGCGGGCTAAATCGCCTGAGCCCCAATTTTTTTTTCCACTGATGTTGCACAATTGCTTAAATTCTAGTATCATTACAATCATTCTCTGCTGCTGTATGCTGAACTACAGGTCAGGTACATGTACAAATGTCATTTAATGCATGTGCATGCCCTGTTCTTCTATATGTATAATCTATACAAATAAACATAAATATGTATATTTGTTCATTCAAATATATACTCCACCAAGATATTTGATTGGTCCTTATTTTTAAAAGATGATCCGTAACTCTCAGATTATGATTCTAAGGTCTCCATCTAAGCTATATCTACATTGTCTAGGAAAGGATAGTTGTAAATGTAATGCTGGTCGCTTGCGGAAAATTATGTCAAGTGCTCTTCAGATATTTATGATGTGATATTAATTTCTTGCATTTTGCAAATTTAGCTTGCAGCTGCTCATCTTTAGGTAATATTAAGTTCCTTTCATCTCCCACTTTAGATTATTGTTATGTGATAGTAACTTTCATTTCGAAATCACTTTGAGCTTTGTGCTCATCTGTAAGCAGAAGTATGTCCCTTTCATCGTAACTGACACTCAATGTTTTCTAATTTTTCTTTGACATTCTTAGAGCATTTTAGAGAATTTTAATATTGTTATATGACGCTTTATATACGTGTCAAGTGTATTAAGATTTTTGTTCAGAGATAATATCTTGATTTTGAATTTACTTTGGCTGATAAATTTTGAAAGCAATATTGAAGATTGTCATGCGTGTGGGATGTTTATCGCAGTTCACCATTTTATATTAGGCTAGTTTGTGCCGACTACATGACGCTGACCTACTGTCTATTTTGTACCGTGCGCAAGGCATTCACAAGATGGCACTGCACATCCAATTTACAAATCAGAGGTACAGACAAACCTGTGTTATGTGACCACCTAAGGGAAACAAGAAAAAGTTGCCACTGTATACAGGTGCCCTCTAAAGACAGGTTCCATAACATTGTTTTTCATTGCAGGGCATCACTTTTGGTGGCCATTATATGTAGGTTGGCAGCTATAGACAGGTTTGACTGATCCCTTTAAGTTACCTTCATTGTCACTGGCCTTGTTTTCTTATGCTTCTTGGTCAAGGACATTACTGGAGAAGTTGTGCATATTTATTGTTCTGTTGCTTGATATTATTGTGTCAAGAACTCTTCAGATATTGATGATGAGGTATTAATTTCTTGTACTATGAATGTGAAATGCAGGTTCTTTGTCTTCTGCTGTTCATCTTCAGTCGATGAGGCGACATGGTGTGGTTTTCAATGTTCTGCAACAAAAAATCAATGCTGCTTGCATGGTCAAGGATGTTTTCGAGACTGTTGTGTTATGTACATATTGTTTTGACACAGTTACCATTGTTATATATTTATGATGAGATATTAATTTCTTGAATTAGAAAAATAACTCTCGAGCCTTGTTCATCCTCAAGTGATATAGCCTTCATCTATACCGGTTTCTTACAATACGATTTCCTATAGATGCTGCTTTGTTGAGGGCTTTTTTGAATAAAAAGAATACGCATTAAATGTGCACCTTTTTGTTTGACGCACACTTCCGTATAGATGTCAAGCACCATCCGGTGGTGCTCTTATGACGTGTACGTCAAGGAATATTCTTTTTCGTACTACATAAATTAGCCAGCCACACTTCAGCGCTACAGCCAAGGTTGGGGAGGGGGCCCATAAATGTCCACCTTTAAGAAGGATATAATTGCTAAGAGGGGGAGAGCCCCACAGCTCCCCACCTGATTGGATTCTTGCCCCTCCCCCTTCTCTGGTACCCCTCCCCCCCCCCCCCCCCCTCCCCGGGCACCCTCCCCTCACTTTGGAGAAAATAAAAGATTGTAACCCCAAAACACCCACGATACACATTTTTGGAAAAGGCTGTCCTTAACTCCCCCCCCCCCTCCTCCCTTCAGGAATCCTAAACGCCCCTTTATGACTTGTACCCCTGTCTAGGTTGGTTAGAAATTGACCGTGACTATGAATGCCGCTACCACGCTTGCGTCTTGTTTTTTGTGAAGATGTGAAGATATCTTGCATATTTACAAGGCTGGTTTGGAGAACAAAAATACAGGAATGTATGTCGAAAACATCCATTGGAAAAGGGCGCCCCTCAAATCAGGAATACAGACCACCACTTTGTGATTTTCCTGACTTGTCCCCTATTCTGAGTTCGTTAGAGATCGACCGTGACTATGTGTGCCGCTACCACACTTGTGTCTTGTATACATGTGGTGAAGAACTGGGGATATCGCATGTATTTAAAAGGCCAGATTATGCGTATGTATGTAGTGGCTTGACATTTTAGGTTTGGATATATGTCAACGGGCCTGGCTTCAAATTAGAACCTGATGTATGCACTTCCACACTTGCGCCGCGTATGCGGTGAAAAAAAAAATACGGATATCGCATGTATTTACAAGGCCAGATTATGCGGATGTATGTAGTGGCTTGCCAATAGCTTCGGATATGTCAACATGGTAAACAGGCCGGGCCACGAGTCGAGGCGTGAGATGCGAGGTGCGAGACGCGAGACAGCACTTGAAAACGACTCCTTGAATAATCACCCTGGTTTCTCTAGCTGCTTTTCCCCCCTTTGCACGTGCGTGCGCACAGAAGGTGTGTGGGTTCTTTCACACCAAAAATTTAACACCTAGTTGACGATTAAAAACCTAAACATGCCCAATAATTGTTAGCAAAATACAGAATTAATAAATGAATATATTAGGTGGTAAAGATCTTGATTCACCATTAAAGTGTAGTATTTCAAAAAGTATTATTTCCAATTTATATAGAATATAATATATTCCGTAAAACACAGTTTGATTACATGCACACAATTTATAGTTAATGTACGTTGTTTGAGCATACATTTAAATCACATTTCTGGATAAATGGTACATGTTTATCCTAATGGGTACTGGTCCTAATGCTAATGTAAGCTGTAAACAACTTTCTGTTTTCCAATGTGAATGCTTTAAAAAATATATAGGACGGTAGAGTAGTTGTCAATTTCTCGTGCCATATTTTTGCCGGGAGCACTAGACCCTGTCAAGAGCACTTGTGCAATTTTATGAGGAGCCTAGATTTAAGTGTGCTTTACATTTAACCTTCCAAGTGTCCAGTAGCATAGCCAGGAATTTAGCAAGGGGCTGCAACCTGCGAACGCCTATGAAGAGCAATTTCTGTTTTTCGGGCTGCATTAGGGTCTGGGCCGGGGGCCGGGGTCCAGGGTCCAGGGGGCAGAGCTCCCAGAAGCTTTTGGATGTTAGCTATATTCAAAGCCCTAAAATTGGCTAGCAAGCAACAACAACAAAAAAAATCCTGAGGAAGGGGGGGGGGGGGGGGGGCTTGAGCCAAGAAGCCCCCCTCCTTCTCGCTAAGCCAGTATAAGTGTCATGCACACAGGCACTGTGGTTCATGTAGGTGTGACGATAACTTGCCGCTTGGTCTACACCCATTTAGACTACTGTCATTTTGTCTACTTATCAAAATCAGAATTTAGATGCCAATTTGATCATATTTATGGATTAGTAGATTTATGGATTAGGATCGAGTTCATGTCCAGGTGAAATGGTTGACAGGTTTTATTGACTCATAAACTGATAATCAAACTTCCAGGTTGAACAGTTTGACATGATAGCTAATTTGCAAATGCCAAGGAGATCCTGGTGTACTACAGTCAAACCTGTGTATAGTGACCACCTAAGGGAAACAAGAAAAGTGGTCAATATAGGCAGGTTTTGCTCCTAAAGACAGGCTGACTCCTATAAGACAGGTGGCCGCTAAGACAGGTTGGCTGCTACAGATAGGTGGCTGCTAAGATTGTTTGACTGTATGGGAATTGCATGTGCTATGAAGATATAGGTTAAACAAATTGGTGCATCGAGAGAGGAAGAGAAGAGATAGAGTTTTGCACACACACAAAAAAGAAAATAAGGAGAGAAAGAAAAAGAACAACAACAACAACAAGTAAACAAATTAAAATAAATGCATTCCAGAAAGGTTCTTAAAATATAGACCAAAGTAGTTCTGGGAAGAATATTCATAACTGCGTAACCTGATTTTTAGGCTCTCGGCGAGGCATGTTGTCACACAAGGCATCTTATCTGGGACATCCAGGCAAAACCTGGTAGACATGCAAATGATGTTGAAATGTCATTGTGCAAGGGAATGTATGAATGTGTTGACAGTGGTTTTAAAGGGATCAAGTAACATTGTCAAAATCAACAAAATTTATGGTATCTAGAACTTGAGCAGTTCTCACATACTTTGTTGTCTTTATATAACCATTCGAAGCATGGAAAAGGCTTTCAGTTTTCACAATTTCTCTTTTATTTTAAAGATATGTTTGATTGAAATGTTAAGATTTGAAAGTCTCCGTGGCATTTTTTGCTCAGTTTGACATTCATTTACCTTGGACTTTTCACACATCACTCAGTGGATATTAGATCACAGATTTATCAACCCTTCATCAGTTTTTGCACATGTCAACAATGTTACTAGATCCCTTTAAAGGGATTGCGTTGTCCTGGCAGAAGGCACTTTTCAAAAAAACTTGTAAGGAAGTTAAATGCATGCTGCATGCACTGTACTAGCTTTCATATCCAATGGGTTTGCGCCAGTGTCACGCTTACGCACGTATCCGCCTGGTTTTTGTAATAATATGAATACACTGCTCTGTGTCCATTGCCCAATCTTGACAAGGCAGTCTCTTTAAAATTTAACAAATTCTAATATCATGGAATTGTGTCTTCCCGCTTTTAAAAGTTTGCTCAGATCCTTTTCTGTCAAAACGAGATACTGATCAACTCCTTGAGTGCAAGTGTCGCATTTATTTGCACCACACAATGCACGCAAATGCCATAGAACTGTATCAAATCCCTGGCACTCAGAAGTGTTAAATGGTACAAAAAGATATGTCAGACTTTATAAAGAGATCTGAACATTTCCAAATAAAAATATAGACGCTGTAAAACTTTGGATGATGTACCAATAGGAATCCCCAATTATAAGAAGGAAAACAAAGAAATTGCAATTTTAGAAATGGGAAAAACAAATATTGAGATGAAAGGAAGGCATTAAATCAGAAGGATAGGTTTATCTTGAAACATCCCAGAGGAAATTAAATAAAAAGGGCTATCAAAGTCAGCACATTGATTATTTATAGGAAATGTAATAAAACCAAAAAGGATAAAAGATGATGTGGTCGATAAAATATTATAATTAAATGCAGTAAACCTTGAGGCAGATGGTACAAAAAATGTGGGTATGTGGGAGTATTTAATACTGAGCTGAAAACAATGGAATAAGTTCCAGGTCAAATTTGTATCATGTTTTCATAATTTCCTAGGGGAATTTGAAGATGAAGGTTGTTCTTCGATGGCCTTGCATCAAAAGCTGTAATCTGCCTCCATTGGCAATGCTGTGAATGAGGAGAAATCTAGAAAGAGCAGAATAACCTTATTATGCTGCAAGCTCAGCCCCACAACCTGATCATCACCGATTATCTTTTCCCCCGCCCTTTTTTCCAACATCCTTTCTCTATTTTGAACATTCTTTTTTTCTTTCTTTATCATCCTCCCTTAATTTTTTCTCCATCCATCCATTCTTCTCCTCAAATTCTCAACCTCGAAATCCCCCCTTTTCTTCCCCCTTTGAAAAATAAATATCTTTTTTGACAGACAGAAGGTAGGTAGGTGCTCAAGGGCAACGGTGTAGGGGAGATGTTAATGCGTGATTGGAAATTTGATTGGCAACAATAAAAAAGCAGATTCTCGCTCTGTATCTCAGCGGGGCTGCATTGTCTGGTCATCAGTATAAGTAGTGATGCCTCGATTCGACCCTCTAGCAGACAGATTGTCTCATCAGATAGGAGGATCACGTCGACTCGATTATCATAATTGTCTTGTCATCCGTGTTATATATTCACCCAATTTTAGATGATCCATCCTTGCAGAAAATGCAGTTATAGTGGATTCTCTGTTAATTTTAAGACTATATACATTCTTCTGTTATCATCATCTGTCATCTGTCCATGCTTTTAGATGGTCCATTCTTGCAGAAAATGCAGTTATAGTGGATTCTCTGTTAATTTTAAGACTAATAAACATTCTTCTGTTATCATCATCTGTCATCTGTCCACGCTTTTAGATGGTCCATTCTTGCAGGAAATGTAGTTATAATGGATTCTCTGTTAATTTGCAGACGCTACATTGTTCCATGATTATCATTGGGTGGTAAATTTGTCTCCTCTGTTCAACCCCCTAGCAGCAGGCATAATACTGTCAGTTGAGATATGATCACGTTGACTCAATAATCACAATTGTCATCTGTTCACACATTTAGATGCTCCATCCTTGCAGAAAATGCAGTTATGATGAATTTTCTGTTATTTTTTTTAGATTAGATACATTGTTCCAAGATTATTTTTTGGTTGTAATGTCCTCTCAGTTCAACTCCTAGCAGACAATATATTGCCTCATCAGATAGGATCACATCGACTTGATTATCATAATTGTCTGCCATCTACAGTAGATATCTACCAATTTTTAAGTGCTCAATTCATACAGAAGATGCAGTTATAATGGATTCTCTGTTAGTTTTTAAACTATACATTGTTCTATAGTTTGTAATGTCCCCTCATTTCAACCCCTAGCAGGCATATTGTCAATTGAGATGATATCTTTCTGACTCAATTATCATTATCATCTGTCATCCGTACATACGTATCCACCGATTTTCGGAGCTCCACCTTTGCAGAAAATGCAGTTAAAATTACTTCTATGTTAATTGTAGAAAATATATTGTTCTATGATTATGATCATTGTGTTCCCATCTGTTCACATCCAAGCGGACATAGGCCTAGTGTCAGTTGAGATTGGATCTTGTTGACTCTGTTATCATTATCATCTGTCATCTGTCCACAGAAAATGCAGTTTTAATAAATTCTCTGTTGATTTTTAGTCTGTACATTCACAGTGTTCAATGATTATCATTGGGCTGTAATGTCACCTCAGTTCAATTCAACCCCTAGCAGGCATACTGTCAGTTGAGATGACATCTAGTCATCTAGATGACTCAATTGTCATAATCATCTTTCATCCATTCATGCATAGCTACACTTCAGAAACTCCACTAATTGCAGAAAATGCAGTTATAAAATATTATCTAATTCTCTAATTGTTTTAGATTATACATTGTTCTATGATTATCATTAGATTTTAATATCCCCTCAGTTCATCCCCTAGCAGGCACATTTGCTAGGCGAGATTGGATCTGGTTGACTCAATTATAATTATTACCATTTTGTTATCTGTACCTGTATACTTTAATATGCTACATTCTTGCTGAAATGCAGTTACAATTGAATTTTTAAATTTTTTTTTATCTGAGTTTTAGAATTTAAGTCATGACACACTTTTATTATGTATTTCCTCTCATGCCACCTTTTTGTTTTTCGTGCAGTACATACTCTTTTTATTTATATTTTTAAGACAGGGCTCAAAGGGAGTGTTAGTATCTTGATATTGAGACGAGTAATATGGCCTTTGGGGAAATCATACGTGTACATGACATCGGTTAAGAAAGAAAGCGGTGCTAAGTCACTTTTTGTACTTTTAGAGATAAACACATTTTAAGTTCTAAAGCCAGGTAGAAGCCAAAAGTAGCTCTCTTTTATATTTGATAAATATTCCCAAATTTGACATAATATTCATCTAAATAATCTCATCACATATAGATGAGGCTCCAACCTACAAGGGATGGTAAGCATGCAAAACTCAAATTAGCCAAAAATTGACTTAACGCCCTTCTTACTCTCACTCTCACTTGACGATGTGATGTATTGCATGTTAGACATCTGTCTTCCTCCAAAACGATAGTCCCTGAACACATTTTAGAGGATGATATTCAAGAACATGACCAGGTACAAAAATGAATGTTAACCTTTCTTCCCATTACTTGAAGAGAGCATTATATTATGACCCATGTGGAATAACACAATACACGGACAGAAGACTCGTTTCTGAAAATTTGACGGTTGACATATTTTTACATTTTCATGAATATTTAAACCTTTCATCCCATCTCTTCTACTTGAATAGAGCATCATATTATGACCTGTGAGGAAAAACTGAATACATGGACAGAAGACAGAAGAAAATCTGAGGATTCCATATTTTTGCCTTTTCATGAATACACCTTTAATATCCCATCTCTTCTATAATTACTTGAAGAGGGTATTACTTGTATGACCCGTTAGGAATAACAAAATACATGGACAGAAGACTAATTTCTGAAAATCTGAGGATTCCATATTTTTGCCCTTTTCATGATACCTTTAATCCCATCTCAAATCTATAATTACTTGAAGAGGGTATTATATGTATGACCCGTGAGGGATAACAAAATACAGGACAGAAGACTCTCATTTCGAAAATTAGATGGTTGACATGTTTTTCCCCTTTCGATGGTCCTCAAGGAGTCAAGCCATTGACATTTACAAACATGTAATGTGAACAAAAAATATATAATGATTAATCAAGCCTCCACACTAACTTTTTTCCCTACTGGCCCGTTCGGGCAAGTAAAATCAGAACTTTTCAAATTATACTTGCCCAAACAGAAAATTTACTTGCCCGCTTACTTCTAGATGAGATTTAAACCTAAGGAGTTTACATTATTCTCTCATAGTTGACCAACAATTTAGTTGCCCAATCAGGCAACCAAACTAGGCCAATTATGAAATGTTACTTGCCCGATATAAATTTGTACTTGCCCCGGGCAATAGGGCAAGTGCTAGTGTCGAGCCCTGCACATAGCCACTGAACACATTTACAGATTGTCAACTTGTCATAAAATTTAATTATGTAATGACTGTTACACAAACAAATATATTGATAAAATAAATACAATGCAAGAAATGTGAGTATTTCCCTATTATTCATTTTCTAATCTTAATTTTTGTTCTTGTTTGTTTCCTATTTCCTTTTCATTCACTCCATTACTGGACATTGGTGCCTCGTTTTACCACTGCAACACATAATACCACTTGGACCATACGGATTTAACAAACAGGTAAGGGATACTTTGCTAATATGATGTTTTGTCTAACCAGTTTTTTAATTTTTTATTTTAACCCTACCAATTTGGTAGGAAATTTTTACTTTCCTTTTCTTTTCCATACTACATGTAACCTTGTTTCTCCCTTTCTTTCTCCATGAAATATCAATTGTTGTATTTCATAATAAAAAAAGGGTGTGTTAAAGGAGTAAAGACAAGGCTGCTTTAATAACTACCATTGGATGCTTTTCTTAGATAACATGTGCATATTTACATTTTCTGTATTAAGAATAATCATGTACTCTTTGAAAGAATAATGATTGTCATTGATTATGAATTGTACAAATCAAATCAATATTGTAATTTTTATTTTTTTTAAAAATACCTATGCATAGATATGTACATGTTATATTGCATAGTCTTGCAGTCTCCCTCAACGAATAGCATTTTGCAGTACATGTATAATTAAAGCAGGGCACCAATTTATTTTTTTCAGTGGCCCAGTTGGGCCAGAGAAATAATTTCTTCCCCTTTTCTGGTGGCCCGAAAGAAAAATTTACTGGCCCCAAAATTTGATTTCATGAATAAACTTTTTACTATTCAAAATATCACTCTTTCCTAATCAAGCCTGTGAAGAATGTCATGGAAGAAAAGAAGATTTTTCAAATTTTGCCAATATCGGGTTGAAAATCTACTAAATGTGACATTTATACATTTTTGCTGGCCCGAAGTGCTATTTCACCGGCCCCGGGCCAGCGGGCCAGTGCGAGTGTCGAGCCCTGGATTAATGCATGTTCATACTTATTAAAGGGATCTAGTAACTTTGTTGACATGTGCAAAAAGTGATGAATGGTTGATGCAATGTATATTGTTGTTATCTCATATGTCCACAGGGTATTGTGTGAAAATTTCAAGTCAAATGGACATTGTATGGCCAAGTAATGAGCGAAAATGCAAAGTGATATTCAGTAACTCACTGCACTCACTTTGTACACAGAAGAAAAACTCGCCCGGAGTTTTTCTTATCTGAATACTTCAATCATACATATCTTTGTAACAAAAGGGAAATTTGAAAAACCGAAACCTGTCCCGTGATTTTATTGTTAATACGAATACAACAAGGTATAAGGGAACCGCTAAAATTAAAATTTTATTTTGAGGATTTGGACAATGTTACTAAGTCCCTTTAATGCATGAACTTATGAATTCAGTTTTTGATATGCGCGATCACTGGACCCAAGTTATTCTATGCATGTTATTTATATCATGGGTGTCTAAATGGAAAAAATGGGGGAAAATGTGGAAGAATGTGGAAAAAATTAAGTGGCTGATGGGATGATATGATAGGTCATCATCCTCTCCCGTAGAGGGATCTAGTAACATTGTCAAAAATCCTCAAAACTTACTTGTTTCAGAATTGAAATTCTCTGGTGGAGAATTTAAACTGTGTACAAAGTCAATTCAATGAGTTAGCAAATATCACTTCGCATTTTTGCTCCTTACTTGGTCATATGGCATTCACTTACCATCAAATCATAGAAAAATACTGTACACATTTTATAAACCATATGCCAGTTTTTGCACTTGTCAACAAAGTTACTAGATCCCTTTAAATAACAGAATTCCTTCACACAAATCTTATGCTTGATGTATGGAGGAGTTCTGGTACTGTTGTTGAGTTGTTGTTTTTGCAGATCCACCAATGGATTGATATTTTGAGATTGAGGTTGTCATAGGTTAATCATCATCTGTGCTCCTATATCAGTATGGTTCGTCTCAATTTATTACTAAATTCTGACAAGTATTCCAAACAAAATGTTCTCCGTGTAGGTATGTATAAGATCGATCGATCTATCTATCTATCTATCTATCTATCTATCTATCTATCTATCTATCTATCTATCTATCTATCTATCTATCTATCTATCTATCTATCTATCTATCTATCTATCTATCTATCTATCTATCTATCTATCTATCTATCTATCTATCTATCTATCTATCTATCTATCTATCTATCTATCTATCTATCCTATAGATGTCTCTCCACTCCTAAAGGAAGGGCCTCTTCATCACCATTCCATTTTCTTCTTTCTTGTGCTTGTCACATCCATGTAACACCCCACCCCCCCCCCCCCCCCAATTCTGTCGTCCATCCAATGCCTACTTTGCCTCTTCGTCTGGTTTGTTTTCTTGGTGTCCAATTAGTTATAGGTATGTGTGGTTCATATTATCTCAGGTTTGATTTCAAATGTTTTTTAAAGAAAAATAAAATGTTATCTGGTAAAACATAGATGGTCTTACTTGTTTGAGTCAGTTTGAAATTGTGGTGAGTGTGCTTACATGCACATTCTGTTCACTTGTTTTGTATGAAATATCAGTTTTAATTCAAAATACATACAACCTGTCAATCACTCAACATTTGGTGAGATCATATTTGTTCATTATCATTCATTTTGAACTTACCGGTAATGTTTGCACCAAAAAGATGTGATAACAGGATATTGTGTTCTAGACATATTTTGTATTTTGATGATGAATGTATGATTTTAAACTGGGTAAAAAAAATATAAAATTATGATTGACATGTGTCAAAACCACAAGAGCAATTATTGTGTCAGTCCCCCTTCAGGGTAACCAAAGATTTTTAGCTTGGGGCTAATTGCTGCGTTGGTGGTATACATTATACAAGCCTCCACACAGACTATTTTTCAAATCATGAAAGTTTAAATTGTACTTGCCCAAACAGAAGATGTACTTGCCCCAAAAAACAAAGTGAAACAAAGACAAATTAATTACACTAGTTAGCTGCTTGGCAGATTTATTGCTTGATCCTAGATGACATTTACACAAGGAATTAACATTTTTCAGTTTGCCTGATCGGGGAACCAAACTTAATAATTTATGAAATGTTACTTGCCCGACATAACTTTTTACTTGCCCCCGGCACGCGGGTAAGTGCTAGTGTCAAGCCCTACATTATAGGTCCATGCATCTGTATGTCCAATTTCACTTCATGTATTATTTAGAGAATACACAATAAGTTTTGGGGAAATTTAAACAATTTATTTAGAGAATGTAAAAGATAAATTCAAACACAGAAGAAGCAGACCAGAAATATATAGGAGTGTTTTATTGGTTTGTGTACATAAGCAATGCTAGAAATGATCTTATTTGCCTAAGTGTGGCACAGTCGGGCAAGTAACATTCTTCAAATTCTAGTGGCCCCCCAAACAAAGAAAAACATTACAAATTATGTTAGAGTTGCCCATTTTGGCCAGTGGAATTAAACATCAATGAAATATGGTGGCCTGAAGCTAATTTTGTTTAGTTGCCCAGGACCAGCGGGCCTGTGCCTAATGTAAAGCATTGGTATAAAGGGTGGTGGTAGCGGTTTTCCGGAACAAGGCTATCCCCTTCCGATCGCTCGAAGAGCAAGGCCACTATAGGTAGGATGATGAAGAACATGAACTTGGATTGAATTGAAATGTCAGATCCTATTCCGATTTGAGAGGAGCAGAAATCATCAATTGTAATTTGTACAAATTTGTTTCGTCTGGTGATGGGTGATGGACATTGCGACCCGACCCAATGGGCCTCTGGGGTCGAGGAGCATTATAAGAATACCACCTGCAGAGCGGGTGGAGCTAGTAGTCAGTCCTGCAGACATGTGTGCGTGCCATGTGCTACAAACATATGTCACGTTGCGCTAATGGTAGGGGACTAGGGTTAATTAAATGGGCCAAAGCCAAGGGCAAAACGAAGGATGTTGTCATCCTGCTATGTGTGCATGTGTGTTTGTGTGTTTGTTTGTGTTTGGGAGTGGGGGGGGGGGGGGGGGGGGGGGGGGGCGCGAGTGTTAGAGGTAATTCGCCGTTAACTCATTCGATTCAGGACTGGTAGGAAAATACTCGGGCTTGGGTCTATTGAGAATACATGTTGTAGCAAAATCAGTCAGTCCTGAACGGGTTAATGGCTAAAGGCACAAAATAGAGGGGGAATATTGTGTTACAATGCAGGGGTTGTGGGATAGAGGGGAGGGGGGGGGGGGGGGGGTACAAGGAGAAGTAATGGGCCAAATTTAGGTGTATTATTTGTATGATGATGATTATCATATTAGTATTTTACTATTACATGTGTATCATATTATTACTATTATATTATTAAGGCACCGTATTGACTCACATATTATTATCATTGCCTCGATGTTATCGTTATTAGTAACATTAGTAACAATATTTGGCGACATTATTCTACCTCAATGGGGTAGGAAACTAGTAGGTTAATGGCCCGAAGCCAAGGGCAGAATGGAGAGTAGTATTATGCTCTAGATAATGCAGAGGGTTACTAGGGATGATGGGAAGATTCAAGTGCAAACAAAAGATATAAGAATATATGCTAGGATTTGGGGAAATGGGCAAAAGCTATGGGCAAAAATGTAGGGTAGTGTTGTATGCGCTCTACCATGCCAGTGGCAATGGGAGTCATGATGGGGTGGATCGGGCGGTTGGGTTACATTTTTTTTTTTTGGGGGGGGGGGGGGGGGCATCTAGGCTACTTACTTAGGCAAAATGTAAGGTAATGTTGCATGTATGGGAGTCATGTTGGGGCGGATCGGGTGGTTGGGTTATAGGGCATTCAGCTACTCAGGCAAAATGTAAGGTAATGTTTCATGTATGGGAGTCATGATGGGGCAGGTGGGATGGGAGTTGGGTTATTGGCGAAAGCCACAAGCTAAACGAAATTCAGTACAGTGTGTGCTGCGGGGAAATTATCCCTGATGAAGATTCCATGTGCTACAACAAGTATGTGATGTCGAACAGCCCACTTATGTATTGGGGCTGGTAAGAAGGCGTGGGAGAGAGGTTCCGGCTCATAAATTTTTGTGGCTTTCATTTTTTTGCCACGTTTTTAATGATTTTCTCATTTACAATTCAAGCAATTTGTACCTAGGTATGTTTCCTTTTCCAAATCTTGTTAAAGATGGATTTTCCATGTTTGAGTAAGTTGTAACCTGTAGGTCTTTTCTTTTTCAAAATCTTCTTAAGTGTACTTAGATGTTTATTTCTGACAGTCCTTTCTTGATTCTGTTATTTCAAACAACATATTTAGCTTAACCGGTTCAGGACTGGTCCCCAAAATACTTATGCTGGCGTCTAAGGGGAATGTATATGATTCCAAATTCAAATTGTCTGTGAATTTAAACAAAAAAATAAACAAACAAATTTCCCACAACGGAATACTAAAATTATACTAATATCCATATTCTCTTTGCACTAATATTGATTTTATATCTTACAATCTAAAACTTCGGTGTTGAATATAAAAATGTAATACCAAACTCAAAATCCATATTCTGTTTCTGTTTATCCATATTTATATCTACATTTCTGTTCATATCTTACCTGAATCTTTTATAGCCTTGAATGTTTACATTGTAAAACCAAACTAAAATCCATATTTTTTGCAGCTCCATCTGCTTGTGTGCATTAATACCACTTTGCTTTATATTTGCATCTTTTGTACGAACATGACTCGCCCAACCCGTCGTTTATAAAAACCCATTTTTCTTAATCTTGCGCAATCTGGAACATCTTTGTTTATGCTATCACCGTAGTGATGTGATGTATGAGACTATGAGACATTGAATTTCAGTGTGGAAATAAAGAGAAAGAATTGTTAATCAAACATGGAAGATTATGTTTCCGATAATGAATGAATGACCATTATTTTTTTAATGAGTTTACAGTACGATGAACATCGTTGACTGATGTGTTGGATGAAGTGAAAAAGCAAACCCCAGGAAGATTCAACTTAAAAAATTGTTTTAATCAAACATGTGAGATCTTGTTACTGTTAATGAATGAATGACCATTATTTTTTATGAGTTTACAGTACCATGAACATCGTTGACTGATGTGTTGGATGAAGTGAAAAGGCAAACCCCAGGAAGATTCGAATTAAAAAGTTGTTTTAATCAAACATGTGAGATCTTGTTACTGATTAAGTGATAATAAAATGACAATTGTTTTTTGTATGGTGCTGTTTAGACTACAATGAACATCTTTGACTAATGCCTTCACCGTGGCGATGTGTTCGATATCTAGAAAAGCAAACCCCACAAAGATTATTTTGTAATAAAATAGAATGGAAGATCTTGTTACTGATGTTAAAAGAGTGACCATTATTTTTGCAATGAAATCTAAAATACAATGAACATCTTTGACCACAACATCATTGTAGCGATTCAACGAGACATTGTGGGAAAAAAAATCCAAAGAAGACCCTCTTTTTAATCAAACATTGAAGATCTTGTTACTGATAATTTGAGTGACCATTATTTTTTCAATGCAATTTACAATATACAATGATCATGTTTGAATAACTACCATCACCGTAAGCAGGGCATGAAACATAGTGGGAAAGAAAACCTCAAGACTCTTTTTGTAATCAAACATGTGAGACCATTATTTTCTCAATGAAATTTTACAATACAATGAACATCTTTGACTAACACCATCACCATAGCAATTATATGAGACATACCGAGGAAGACTCTTTTTTTAATCAAACACACAAGATCTTGTTACTGATACTGAATGGCAGTCCATTATTGTTGTGACGCAGAAATAATAAAACAAGAAAGGTTTACATTGAGAGAAGAGACCCCTTCATTTGTAAGCTTCCCCATTATTGACTTTAGTCCGAGAACTGATGTGGAAATATGAATCGTATTTCTTTGTGGACCAAAAAAAAGAAAAAGAAAAGAAAATAATTAATCTGAATTGGAGACCCCATGGTGTGTTGATGAAGGGGAACGTGTTGTTTATTCTCACGGTGTTGACTTCCAACGAATGAAACGCAATAATCCAGCGACGTCCAAGGTTCTTTGAAATGTCATTACTGCTATTCAGGTGTTTTTGTTTTTTAATCTCTCATGTTTATTCTCAGTGTGTAATGTAGTATTCCACTTCCATGGATCTCTTAACCCCTTGTCTACGGGAACCTGTTGGCTATGTATGAAGTATTCAGGGATTTTCCCAATCAAGGGACGATTTGAAAGTAATTTCTGTTTATTAAAGCAGTTTTTTTTTCTTATCACAAAGACTCACCGTTTACTGTTTTGTAAATATGCTATTGAAATAAAGAGAGGTGTCATTTTGCATGTATGTTAGATCCTAGACTGCAGTACGGGAAGAATTGAAGCTCTCATTATAATTCTCTTTCATTTCACTGTGACTTCTGAAAACATTTTTTAAAATTCTAATCGTTGATTACAAGTGAACTGTGAAATATATAAATCTTGTCGCGCACTTTTCTCTCTTCACCATGTTTCACAGAATGGTCCATAGCTCTTTGCTCGTTCACATATTAATAGAAAGCTCTATTCCTAATGCTTCTCATCTTTGATAAAAAGACGTTGAACACTTTCTACTTTGTACTTTCTACTTGTAGATTACAAAACACAATATTTATAAAAATATCTTCATGCCGAATTTCTATCGATTGTTTGTCAAGGCAGAGCCAGAGCTTTACTATGAAGCAAGCCGCAGAAAATTCCTCACTCTGTAGAAGACAGTTAACGCTTGACGGCTTTTTGTGTGAATTTTCTCCCGCCTCAGACAAAGCGGTAATGATTTTTTCCCCGCTGAGGACTCTTGAATATTCAAAACATTATGAATGCTCCGACGATAAATCAAACAAACTCTCGTATGATATGTGTCAGGTTGACTCTGTTAACTGTTGTGGAAACTTGCAAATAATATTGACTTCTTTACCCTTTTTTCTTTCTTCTCTTAGTCCTTGAATTTGCTACTTTTTTGTGTCCGTATTTCAATCGATTATTACCGTACCTCCCGCTGGTTTTGAGCAAGCTGGGAAAAAGCGAAGTGACACTTTTTGTTCTGAGCCGTGGTTCGCTCATGTGCTCAACAAAAGGGGCGATGGATTTTGACATTCTAAATTGCTTCAAATTTATCAGAAGTCGTTAAGGTATTCAGACGGTCTGAAAAGCTGAATGTCGGAGGCGGCAAAACCTTTAGAAGTTTGTTTATGTCTTGAGGCGATAATATTTAAATTTTTAAATTCTATGATGAGACTTTGCCAAATCAACTTTACCAAAATATTGAACTAGTTCAAAGGTACCATTACACCTGTGTGGTAAAGATCTGTGCACTCTTTCAAAATGATACCAAACAAACATTCATATTTTGACTTTGATTTGCTTATTAACCGATTTGCCTACCAGAACCTGGTGGGCCCTATGTAGGAATATCTCTGAAGAACCCTTTACAAATCCAGTGCTTTTTGGATATTTGGCTTTTGATACCTTCAAATGAATAATTTCTGTCTTCATTGACGGTTCAGTAACCCATAGAATTATGAACTTTATCATTGTTGTATTTTCTGGCTTGGAGCAAAATTAAATCATCTATAAATAAAACATGTCAGGAGGTAAATATGTTGACAGTACTAAGAGAAATCTAAGGGTATTATCATGTTAAGATGTGAAAATGCTCTGCTTAAAATGAAATATACTTATTCTTTAACAATTCAGTAAACCAGAGATCATAAAATGTATAATTGTATTTTTCTTGGCTTGTAGCTAGATGAAATCATCAATAAATAAAACATGTAAGGGGGATACAACATATGATGGGAGACTGTAACATCTAAGGGCAGTATGTTCAAATGACAGTCAAGAGGTGCAGAGCTTTCAGATCTAGTGGATCCTTTGTCAGGCGAAACTGACAAGTAATATATACCATACTTAAACATTGACCTATATATACATGGAAAAAAGCAGAGTGATGGTTGGAACAGTATGTTCAAATGAAAAATGCTCTGCCTCAAATGAAATGTTCTTCAAACAAAAATGGGTGGGAAGGTTGGGAAGAGGGGGGTGTGCCGGGGGCGGGGGCATCAAACTACCATTAGGGAAATGGGAGAACTAATATGTCTCAAATGAAATAAACTTTGAAAGGGTGGATATGGGAGGGTTTGGGGAGAGTGGTGGGGGGCCAGCGTATCAAACTACCATTAGGGAAATGGGAAAACTATGTCTCGAATGAAATAAACTTTAAAAAGGGTGGGAGGGTTTGGGGAGAGTGGTGGGGGGCCAGCGTATCAAACTACCATTAGGGAAATGGGAAAACTGAAAGCAGATCAGCATGGCTGGTGTCATGTCTGCTTCCAAAGTTAACCAGCCTTCATGACTTCCAAGGTTTCCAAGGATAATGCAACCTTCATGACTCAAGATTCGAGCTGGATGAATTACTTTTCTCTTCAAATTTCCTTTAAAATCTTCCTCCCTCTTCAAATTTTCTTAGTTCTTTCTTAAAATGTTCTTAGTTTTTCTCTTCAACTTGTCTTCTCTTCAAATATCCTGCTTCCGAGGATAATGCAACCTACTCTTCTCTTCAAATTTTCTTGGTTCTTTCTTCCCTCTTCAAATTGTCTTCTCAAATTTCCTTAGTTTTCTCTTCAACTTGTCTGCTCTTCGAATGTTCTTAGTTTTCTCTTCAAATATCATTCTTTTTGTGGGAAAATGGAGATTCAGTCTTAAAAGGAATGCCTCAATCTTCTGAAGATGAAGAAAAAAGTAATCGAGAGGTCAATGTTGTTTATACCCATCTCTGGTTGAAGGAGAAAAAAAAGCTTTCAGATACTATATTAAACCTCAAGGACTGACAGTTATGGTCTCTCTGTCAGGTTTGAAGAAAAGTGTAAATAACTCGCTACCATGGACATGTTTCCTTTTCTGTCTTTTTTCTGGAAAAGCAGAATACAAGAGACCCTCTGTCTACTTCAGAGCTCTATTAGTTCTAGCTCATGTAGCATATTAATTGAGGGGGGGGGGGGTGGAAGGGGGGTAATTGTTGCCCCTATGAGAGAGTTGCCCCTAATGAGAGAACTCACCCCCCCCCCCCCCCTCCCCCACCCTCTACATCTGGATTGAGCCTGGAAATTAGTCTGTGCTCATCACCCCGGCCCAACCCACCATCCCTACCCACCCACCATCCCTACGCACCCACCACCCCTCTTCAAATGAACAAAAACTCTCCCCACCCTCTACCCCCACTTCTGTATTCACCCTCTACCCCCACTTCTGTATTCACCCTCTAAAAGTATTGTGTTCATCACCCCCCACACCACCCCTCTCCACCTCACTGTTTCTAGATGGTTCTTCTCTTTATCTATAGTCCATCACTCTCCTTCTTCTTCTTGATTTATGGGTATTTGGGGGCAACAAATACATGGAATTTTGTTATTTTTGAAACTCCTGTTTCCTTGATAATAATAATAATAATAATATATCGCACTTATATAGCGCCTAATGCAGAACAGCCTCTAAGCGCATTATTACCCCTGGTCATATGGTACAGTTCAGACCCGCACAATTATCTTGTACACATTCTCAACTCCCCGGGGAGCATACTAGCGGCGGGCAACCCTATAGGTGCACCAAGCTAATTTTCACCCGACCAGGTACCCATTTATACACCTGGGTAGAGAGCAGCAATGTGGATTAAATGCCTTGCTGAAGGACAAACGGAGTTGCTTTCGATTGCCAATCTTTCTTTATGTGACTCAAGGGCTACATGTCTCTGAATCAAGTTAAACCAAAATGAATAGGTTTGTCATTAAATTTGTATAAACTATTCAGCAAGCAATAAAAAGCTGTTATATGACTAGTAGCCCATCCAATATATTGTTTTTGCACATGATAACTACAATTTCAAGTACGTTACCTTTAACGAATCATAGCAGGCAAGTTTAGTTGTGAAACCTGCTTCTAACATCATCTTCCACTTATGCTAACAAGTGGTAACATTTTTATGATATTTAACAAAACAAGTTCAGTATTATCTGGGTGGTCTGGTCTGACCATTAGAGAAGCAAATGTTCTGTTTGCCTCAGACGGGCATCTTTTATCAGGGACATCAAAGCGGCTGTAAAGGAATAATATTCAAACCGTTTTGGACCAGTTCATATATAGTACCTTTTTATGTCATCTTCTGTATTGCGTAGTTGTGAAACTAAAAACCCAAGTTCAATTTTAATGCATGTGTGGTCCATTCCCATTATGCATGACGGCATATGTTCTGTTTGCCTCATCAGATGAGCATCTTTTATCAGGGACATCAAAGCCTCTGTAAAAGGAATAATATTCAAACTGTCTTGGACCAGTTAACACCTCTTTATATCATCTTCCATGATATGTTTGTGAAGAAAGTTGTGAAACTGAAAGGACAAATTCAAATGTGATGCATGTGTGGTCCATTATCATTATAATGTACTTATTGGTAAATCGTCTGTCTGTATCAGATGAACACTTTTTTAGGCAACATAAAAATGGCTGTAAAATAAACAATATTTAACTTCTTGAGTGCCAAGCTCGCAGTTTTGCGAGTTACAATACACACAAATGTCATAGAGCATTAAAATCCCTGGCACTTTAAGAGTTAAATATTTTCGACCAGAATATGCTTCTTCGTCTCCCATAATATGTGTTTACAAACAAAGATGTGAAACTGAAAAGGCATGTTCAAATTTAATGCGTACACAATTTGTGGTCCGTTTTCATTATACTTGATGGCAAATTTTGGTCTGCTTTCCTCATCAGAGAAGCATCTTTTATCAGGGCATGAAAGCGGCTGTAAAAGGAATACAACTCTGACAGTTTAGACCAGTATTAAAACACCTCTTTATATATATTTCATAATATGTTTGTGGGAAGAAAGTTGTGAAACTGAAAGGGCAAGTTCAAATGTAATGCATGTGTGGTCTTCTTCCCTCTTTAATACAAGCAAGTAGTCTGTTTTCATCATCCGAAGAGATGAGCAACATTTTATCATGGTATGTAATATGATCCTAGAGATTTAAACCATGTGACACTCATGAAAAAGCAAGAAACGCAATATGTGAAATAGTTTGTTGAAAGATGAGAATGAAAACCCAGTTTCTACATAGATTATAATGTGTGATAAGGACATAATGGAATTTAAAGCAATTTATGTTGGTATATTTATCTTTTAGATCTAGCACATAGTACACCAGTACACTTTTAAGTAGTATATAGGTTCCCATGAACAAAAAATTGTGTCATAATAATTGTAGGCATGTATTTCACATACATTGTAATTTAGAATCCATTCAATCCATCTTGTTCTCAGCTCTAAAGTTGAAACCTGTATTTTCACAGGGCTTTTAATAGCCTAGATGAGTGGTTCAAACTATTCTACAACTATGACACAGAGTCACACCCTATCCCCGACTTACCCTAACTTACCCTCTCCTAGTAGTATTTAAAAACACATTTGATATTGGCTTCTATTAGGCACTGCACACTTTTACTCATGATGATGGTGATAGATATAGGGGGTAGTCATCATTCAGCCTCAGTTAATTACCTGTTTCACCCCAGTTTAGTCGATAAGCAGGATTGATTTGGACGGATCAGTTTGCCTCAAAGAGGATGAAATACCATCATCCAGTTCTAAGCTGTGTCATTTGGTTTGTCCACGCAGGCATCCTTAATCAATTTAGAGGGGGCTCTCGGGGTCAACAAATTAGCCCCTACTTGAAACAAAGCTGTTACGAAATATAAATTGGCCTCTAAATCTAATAGGTTCTGTACACTATTATACATGACCTAACTGATGGTGATATGTGCAGCACTTTTTCACCTCTGGCAATCTCACATTATTCCTTTTTTTCAATGTTCACAGGTATCCTGAATAAATAATGGGCTTTAGGAGGTCACCCAATTAAGCCCTACCTGAAACAAAAACTGTTCCCTGATTGAATATAGGCCTCTAATTGGTACCGTACACTTTTATTCATGACATTACTATTGGTGATATGTGGGTAGCACTTTTACACCTCACAATCTTACATTATTAATATTTTTTCTCTCAATGTCCACAAGTATCCTAAAATTTCCTAAATAAATGATGGGCTTTAGGGGATCAACCAATTAGCCCCCTACATGAACACGATGAAACAAAACGGTTCTCTTATTGAATATAAGCCTCTAATTGGTTCTGTACACTATTATTCATGACATTACCGATGGTGATATGTGGGCAGCACTTTTTTCACCTCGCAATCTCAAGATTATTACCATTTTCAATGTCCGCAGGTACCCTAAATAAACAAGGGGGTCATCCAATTATCCCATTCCTGAAACAAAACGGTTCTCTTATTGAATATAGTCCTCTAATTGGTTCTGTACACTATTATTCATGACATTACTGGTGGTGATATGCGGGCAGCACTTTTTTCACCTCTTTATCTCTTTGTTCATCCGAGCATTTAGTCAATTACAAGGATTGATTTGGAAGGATCACCTATCCCCTCGTAGCGGATGAAATACCATCATCCCGACAGTGTCGTCTAACCATGTCCACAGGTATCCTAAATAAACACTGGGCATTAGGAATGATGATGTCACCACGGTGATAGCATTCGCAGCATCTCGTCTCCCTTCTGCCGGAGCGCATCTCTAATTACCTCAATCTATGACTCACGCCATTCGCCTCTCATCACCCAAAAAAAAAAAAAAAAAAAGGAGAAAAAAAAACAGACATTGGAGGAAGCGCTAACTCATCGATGCGATTTGGTGTACATGGAATCCCCCCGCTTTATCTCATTTGCGCGGTGAAACCTGTTCCGACGGTGCTAATTTCACTCGGACAGGTTGGCGCATTCCGACGACGAGGCGCTCGTCTTACAGTGGCGGTAGCGGCGGCGTTATACAACGTTTATTGACTTACCAATTGGGGATGTTTCGTGACGCATTCACGTCATGAATGGAACATACTCCGGCTCTCGCTTTTAGTAATATCATCAT
Organism: Echinarachnius parma; assembly: GCA_037951105.1. Lineage (NCBI taxonomy): Eukaryota > Metazoa > Echinodermata > Echinoidea > Clypeasteroida > Echinarachniidae > Echinarachnius > Echinarachnius parma. Next base: position 76,762 of record JBAMJV010000917.1, on the reverse strand, counting down.
CCCTTTCATTCTTTCTTTCTTCCGTTTATTTCCCAGTAGCTCGGAAATTAGAGCGATCGGTTCAATTGTCGGCGCATGTAAAGCTCGGTCTTGCACTCTTGTCTCGTTTTTGTGAATGAAAGGCAAGAGAAGGAATGCAGAGAGATAATAAGAGACTGTAGAGATGAGTTAACCAAGGCTGCCTAGTTTTAGTGTCATCCCTTGATCCCCTACTGTTGTTCCTTCCTCTTATTTCTTTTTATTTGTAGTATGGAAATAAAGAAAATTAGATTAATATGCAGGTATAGATCAGTATTGCATTCTTACTGATTTCAGAATTAAGGATAGAACAAATGATAGATAAAGAGATTAGTGATGAGAGGGGAGATATCAAGATGAGCGTACCGAGATGACCGTCTATTTGCATTATCATCTTCTCAAAGCTCTTCTCATATTTCCCAAGAGTATGGAAATTAGACAAATTTGTTCATTTGTAAAGATTAGAAGTTCCCTTCTAAAAGATTTCAGAATGAAGGATGAACAAAATAATAGAGAAAGAGTTTGAAAAGAAGATGAGACAGGAGAGATAAAGGTGAGCATACTGAGACGACTGTCTATTTGCACTATAATTGTTAGCGCCCCCCACCCTGTATTTCCCAATAGTATGGACATTTTGTATAGATCGTATTCTTACTGATTTCAGAATGAATGATGGACAAAATTTCAAAATGAGAGAGGAAGAGTTTGGAAGAGATGAGGCGATAGGCGAGATAAAGATGAGCATACTGAGACGACTGTCTATTTGCACTATCATTTCTAGCGCCCCCCACCCCGTATTTCCCAATGGTATGGACATTTTGTATAGATCAGTATTGCATGCTAACCGATTTCAGAAGAGTGAAGGATGGACAAAATAAGAGAGAAAGAGTTTGGAAAAGAAGATGAGAGGGGCCAGATAAAGATGAGCGTACCGAGACGACTGTCTATTTGCAGTATCGACATCTCTAGAGAGCTCTTCTCCCCAACATTTCTCAATAGTAGGCCATTAGAGAAATGTGTTAATTTGAGTGTATCAGTTTTGCATTCGAACTGATTTCGGAAGAGTGAACAATGGAAAAACTGAAAGAGAAAGGGTTTGGAAGAGAAAATGAGAAAGGAGAGATAAAAATGAGCATACTATAAAGACGACCGTCTATTTGCAGTATCATCTCTAGCTCTTCTCATATTTCCCAATAGTATGAACATGAGGGAAATTTTCTTCATTTGTATTGATCAGCGTTGCACTCTTGTCCGCTTCATGAATGAAAGCGGGCATCAACAATGAATCAGAGAGTTTGAAAACGCTGAGGAAAGAATTGGAAAGAAGGAGAACAGATGAGCGAAAGACAAGAGAGTAAGAGATTATAAAGCAAAGAAAACGAGAGAAGGAAATATACCAAGCAATATCATGAATGGAGGTAGGGGTTGAAATCAAATAGAGGTTTCAAAAACAAAGGGGAGAAGAGAAAGAGATGGCGAGAAGGATATATATACCAAGCAATTTTGTGAATGGAGGTAGGGAAGAAGAAATAAAATAGAGGTTTCAAAAAAGAGGAGGAAGAGGAAGAGAAGGAGAAAAGGAAATATACCAAGCCATTTCATGAATGGAGGTAGGGAAGGAGAAATAAAATAAAGAGGTTTCGAAAAAAAGAGGTGGAAAGAATGGAGATGGGGATGAGTGAGCGAAGGAGAAATGAAGCCAGCGTGAATCATTGATTGAAGTTGAACTTTCTTCGGCCTATCATCACGAGTGAGGAGCCTAAATGATGACATTCGTCGCCGCCGTCTGATCCCTAGGCTAATCTGGGTGAGGGGGCCAGGGGGCACGCTACAAACATACGTGTCTATTTGCTTGCCGAACATACATGTGTATATATCTGAAATCCCGAGCATACTGTATATTTGCAATGCGGTAGAAAACGTGATCGAGGGTTGTTTATTGAATTAATCGTTGGACCCTTTTCGGCATGTGTCGCGAGACTGGGATTGAGAAGCCTCAGAGGCTAAATGATAACATTTGTCCTTGGTTTTGGATCTCTTGAGTTACCCCTCTGAGTTACCTCTCTGAGTTACCCCTGGGGGTGGGGGCTACACCACTTATAACTTAACCTTTGTCCTTCTCCAGGGGTATTCTGAATTAATTCTTTAAAAAGTTGATTCATGGCATACCAGGTTCCCATGGTCACATTTTTTCACCATATATCTAGACATTTTATTCCCATTCGCCGCTGAATATATATATTCCTTGGTTTTCTCCGAGCTACCCTAATAAAACTCATTTTAAAAGCATTCTGCAGAGTTCATTCCTGCGAGATACCCTGGATTGAGAGCAGAAAATGTGGACATTTTATGTACCACAGTTGGGAATGGAACCCACAACCTTCACATTGAAAGACAAAGGCCAAACCAATATACCAGGACATTTCTACAAGCTGCATATATAATGAGATATATCAGATATCAGAGAGACGTCAGAGAATAATTGCATTGATAAGAGACTATTCTGATACATTGGTAAACATGATTTCAGTAAAAAAAGTATGAACAAATGATGTCATTCAGTTTTAATCAAAGAAGGACATATCCTTTGTGCATTGTGTAAAGAATGTTTATCATGACAATGATACTCTTTTTTTCCTCTCAATACAATGCATTTAAATGTACGTCAGTCATAGAGAAAAGGTTAACCCATTCAGTCAGGCCTGATGCAGAAAATACTTGGGACAGGCATTATTGGGTCATTGGAGAATTAATGCTATAGTTACCACTTTCAAATTGTCTTTGATGGGTTATGGGAGAAATATCATTCTTTCAATGTGGGCAGGGTTTTATTTCTCTTCTTCTATAAATAATCGATGATGCATTCCTCCAAAGCATTTATGCTATATAATCACTTTAATGACAAAGGCAACTATATATATGTTGGATATATTCCTCCCCTCCAAAATATGTTTCTTTTATACCAAGCTTGCACTTTTACCACAAATTGTATAATTTTATATTTGGATACTTATTAACAAGCTGGTTGCCGAGTTAATTCACAAAAACCATTATAGCGATACGAATCTGTGCCCAAATTGCGCGATCACTTTGGAAAGTATGGACCAATCTATTCAGTATCGTTCATGATTCATAATGGAATCCATAGACGGAGAATAATATTATCCCATTTATTTGGAAAGATGAATTTATACTCATATCGCACAGAAATGTTTACGATCAAAAGTGAATAATAATATGCATGCATATCATTCATTTAATCTTGAATAGAATCCATATTCACCAATGGCGGGTAATAATTATCCCATTTATATGCAATGATGAATTTATGCTCAAATGGTACGAAAATTGTTACTATCCAAAGTGAAAAGAAAATGCATGCATATTATTCATTTAATCTTGAATAGAATCCATATACACACCGATGACGGGTAATATTATCCCATTTACATACAATGATGAATTTTGGCTTGAATCGCACACAATTTTTGTACTATCCAAAGTGAAGAAAATAATATGCATGCATGTCGTTCAAATTTAATCATGAATAGACTCCATACGCAAGCGATGATGGTAATTGTATCCCATTTATTTGCGCAGACCATCTGCTGATGCCAAGAGTCTATTTAACTGGGCAGGGAAGGGAAATGAAGTAAATAAATATTAAAAGATTTATTTAAAAGTAAAAAGAGAGAGAAAAAAAGGTAGACATTGATTTTTTAGGGGTCTGGATGGATGGTAGATGTTTGCCTAGATGTCTTCAAGTTTCACCAGAGTTTAGCCTTTGAACCAGACTGTGTTTTAATTATTTTTCATGATGCAAAATTTGAACGCAATTTATTTTCATGCTGCAAGGGAAAGTAATCTGCAAACCGGAATTGTCTTCGTTAAAAGGATAGTTCAGTTTTGGTATAGAGGGCGCTACTCAAAATAATTTTTTTGTGAGACAATGAAAAACTGGAGTGTCAGATTCGAAAGAGCATACAATTTTAATGACAGAATGAACTTTATTTGATCAACTAGCAAATTACCCGTCACCAGATCTTTGAGTAAGATAATGTTGTATGTTGTATATTTGTATTTCGTTATTTTTTGTATCTATCCTGTAAAAAACATTTGGTCAATTAATGGAATCTCTGTTTGAATGGTTATGATATGATTTAATAAGTGTATAATTAAAAATACAATCTCATATTCACAGGCATATGCGTACACGGGGGGGGGGGGGGGGTTCAAATTTCACTTTGATGAAAAAGGGCTGTTTTGGGGTTTCCCCCCCCCCCTCAAAAACATATTCACGGACACCATGAACCCCCCTCACAAATTCTTCACCGACACCCCCGCCCCCTTTTGAAAGAATCTTCACCAGTACCCCCTCTCGAGAAAATCTTCATCGACACCCCCCTCGCGTCGAAAAATATTCACCGACAACCCCCCCCCCTCGAAAAATCTTCTCCTACACCCCCACCACCCCCCTTCGAAAGAATCTTCACTGTTACTCCCTCTCAATAAAATCTTTACTGACACCCCCCTAGAAAATTCTTCACCGACAACCGCCCCCCCTCGAAAAATCTTCACAGACACCCCCCCTTTCAAGATTCTTCACCGACACCCCCCCCCCCCCCCCCCCCCCCCCCGGTGGTGATTCAATCTCATATTCAAAGGCATATGGGTACCCGGGTGGGGGGGGGGGTGAGGACACCCACCCCCCTTACAAATTCTTCACCGACACTCTCCCTCGAAAATTCTTCACCGACAGCCCCCCCCCCCTCCCCACTCGAAATACTTGACCGACACCTGACCCCTCAAAAATGTTGGTTGAGGAAATAACCACCCCCCCCCCTCAAAAAATATTCACGGACACCCACTCCCCTCACAAATTCTTCAGCGACTGGTACCCCCTCTCGAAAAAATCTTCACTGACACCCCCCTCGAAAAATCCCCCACCCCCCATCGAGATTCTTCACCAACATCCCTCCCCCCTTCGAAAATTCTTCACCGCCCCCCCCCCCCCACGAAATATTTGACCGACACCACCCTCGAAAATTCTTCACCGACACCCCCCTCGAAATACTTGACCGACACCCCCTCGAGTTACTTGACCGACACCCCCCTCGAAATACTTGGCCAACACCCAGCCCGTCGAAAATTTTGGTTGACGCAATAACCCCCCCTACCCCCCCCCCCCCCTTGTAAAAACCCTAGGTATGCTGCCAGCGATCACATGTCAAACAATAAACAGTATTAATTAAATCGTTGTCAAGTAGATCAATAACCCTAATTCCTTGCTCTTCTTGTTTACACGTTATTTACAAAAAGCACACATTTTTTATACTTCAGTACAACAAAGTATGCACTTCGAGCAAACATTTACAATTAGCCTGTATTCAGAAAATTAAACCAGTGACAGAGAGAAACCTATTTTGGTAGCCGTATACCCTGTTTTGCCAATTTTGCGAATATCGTGTTGAAAATGTGAACAAAAATCACCGATCAAATTCAGTCATGCATATATACGGACATGTACAATCACACGAATGTGTGTACAATGTAGTAGATTGTGCGTTGACAATGCACAGATGCCGGACCTACAATATTCCGCTACTCTGTATATAGTCTATGCAAATTCCCCGCCCGACGGTCGCTTTCGCTTTTGGAATGTACCGTCCGTTTCTTGATAGAAATACATATATTTCATCAGATTTGTTTTAATTCTATTCGAAAATCAGTCATTACAATTTTTAAATCCATATTATTTAAAAGTTTGAAAAACAACAATTCGCAAGCAAATTACGATAGTCTTAATTCAGGCGCACACAGCGGCACACGTGTTATTTCCGATTTGACAGGCATACGATAATGTGCGTAAGTAATTTACAACGTATCGATTCCAGGCTGAACAAAGACTACATAATGAAAGGTCATTTCAGCAACACACTTTTCACGGTACTTCCGTCGCAAGCATATGTGCGATGATCAGCGCTCGACGCGACTGCATGGCAAATGAACGTGGAATATTGGCCGATTCATAACTGACCACTGGTCAAACTGACCGACCTGACCCAGACCACAAACCTCTATGGGTCATCACCAATCACTACCCAAAGTTTGATGTTGGTGCCTCAATGCACTACGAAATGCATAGATGGACAGACAGACATACAGACAGACAGACAGACATACATACGTAATCGGCTACTTTAGTATAGTAGAAATCGGTTTAGAAATGGCTGAAATATCCATAAAAATAACCATTCATAATAAATGTGGGGCCCCACAATTATTAGACAATTTTGAACCAGCCGTTAAAAGTTTTTTAAAATGCTTCCTCTTTCCAAAAATGTACAAAAGTGGTTTTTAAATAGTTGTTGATAATCTCTTCACTATCTCTTATCACTATTTCAACATAACATCACATTCACAGTATTTTATTTGAAATGGTTGAAATCGATGAGTGTTCAGAGAGCGCCCTCTTTAGTTTTAACAGCTCTTTTTGAATGATAACAGGCCTTTTACTTAGTTATTTGTAATTGTATTATTTCTTTTCAGCATGGTGGAGTTATAACTATTAGTTTGTAATGTAATGGTGCAGGTTTTGCTTACTAAAATTCAGTTTGACAAAAACTGTACTATCTTTACCAGAACTCAACTATCCCTTTAAAATAAAAAATAAAATTATATGTAGATAATCAAATTAAATTTACCTGAAATGGATTTTTTTTTTTTTAACGCACTATAAAATGTGAGTTGTTTGCCGAGATGTCTTTTATATATTTCACCAGAGCATAGCCTTCAAACCAGACTGTATTTCATATTTACACCTGATTCAAAATGTGAACGCAATTTATTTCATGCTAAGTGGGAAAGTAATCTGCAGACCCAAATGGTCTTTGTTAAAAAAATCATGTTTTAATTGTAGAATCAAAAACTTACATATAGAATTTGTTTTAAAGTTTTTAAAAACGCACTATATTGTGTGAATTTTGTTTTGCTTTGTTTGCAATTGAGGCATAATGTTCATGATGCATTTTTTACATGAGAAAGATTTGTTTCGATAAAATCTCCATCTTTATACTACCAATTTCAATAAAAAAACCCAGGATAAATCATGACCCAGTTTGCCAAATCGGAATCATTGTAAACGAGGGTGTCACGAATAGGCCAAGTGATATTTTTAAAAGCTTCCTTTTGGGTGGGCTGCTTCATTACTACTAAGCACACTTTTGCTACAGACTGCCCAATTATTTGTTTAAAACATACAAAATAATAATAAAAAGAGCAGCAAGGAAAGAGATAAAGCATATAATAGGTCACGTTGCACCAATTTAATGCAGGACTCGCGATGCTTGCAAAGTAGCTTGTTGCATGCCGTGTTATCAATCAGAGTAATTGAATGCAACTTGTATTAAGCAGCTAATTGATTAAATTCTATTATTAATGGTCTTACCATCTCGGTCTCATCTATATAAAGTGGTTTGAGCCTAGAACGTGTCCTACTTCTCGTAGTGTCATGACCAAGGTTAAAGGGGACCACCGGGCATTATAAAACCAATGCTTAGTTGTTTTGGTACTATAATTGAATATCAATCATACTCTCATGGGGTCTGATATGTTTCTGTAATTTGAGAACAATGCAATTAATTACTACGACCTACGGAACCACAGCTATTTAGTGGTTCGCGCGCGCGACTTTTGTTTGCACGACTGCTCAATCAATACGTGTACGTAATATGGTAGTATGTGCGATTTATCCCATAGCCCATGCGATAGTATCGTTTCGGGCATGCATGCAATACGCCCGCTCGCGCTCGCACTTTGATGTACACATAATGCCCAGGCGCTATACAGCCACCGCGCATTGAAGTACGTTAGTGGTATACTTCAATGCCACCGCACCATGCATGTAGGTTACTCTGCATGCATGCAATGTATAGTACAGTGCTTGTATAGCGCTACCTGTATACGCGATAGATGTTGTTTCTGAACGCCAAGTTGATATTTTATTCGCTGCACACAAGAGATTTTTGAGATTTTCTCTGCTTGCTCGCAGTTGTGATCGATAAGGATCGCTAAGTGATATCGTTATCGGAACTGCGCTGACAGAATGATTGACAGGTGATATTAAAAATGATTCCCTGGCGATGTAGAAATACTTTCAGGATCACAGACTTGTTTTGTATGTTCATTTGGGATATGTCTTTGATGTAAGAGAGCTAAATCTCTGTCTGGTGGTACCCTTTAATACATGTGTATCTTTTAGTGTATATTGGACCTTAACCCGTTCCCTTCAAGTTTTTGAAATCCCTATAGACTTTTTACACAACAACCAACCATTTCCTGTAGTCAAGGGGCTAATTTAAATATTATCTGCGTCAATTAGAAGAAAAAAAAAGTACCGTAAACTGGGGTGGTTTTGGCCGCCAGGTTGACTTTGACAAGTTGATGTATTTTCATAGCTCTAGGCTTTGAAACTTACTTGGACAAATTTCAGATTTTGTACATTACCCTTTAAGAATATATAAAAATGTTAAAAAGAATGTTATTCCAAAGTTGTCTTCAAATGTGTTAACCAATGCGTGCCAATGTCAGAGAATAAGATGGATGATTTGTTCCAGTTAAAAAGTTATTTTAGAATTCAAAGTTATTCCCTCCAGTCTTGCGTGCCTTTGTTTTTCCCCCCTCCCACCTTTTTTTCACCCTTTCTTTTAGACAGTTTTTTTCTCTCACCCTTCTTCAGACAGTTTTCTTTTTTGTTTTTGTTACCTTTTTTTAAGGCTGAGTGATGGGCAAGCAGTGATTCTGTAAATCAGTAGGGAGTTATTGAACCGATAAATCAAGAAGTTCGTCAATGTTGCTCTAGATATATAGAAGTTTTTTGCACATTCGCGTCACTTTGTTATTGATGCTTTTGCCATTTCATGACGATGTCCAGTACGTGGCTTTAAAATGACTTACCCATTTGTTTTTGTTTTTATTGAGGAATACTTTTTATTTATTTATTTAATCATTGTTTCTTATAAATTTGTATTGTTTTGTATGTCTGTCTTTCTTTCCTTTTCTTTATTCTTTGTTTTGTATCTCTCCCCCTTATTATCATTTGAATTTGTCTATATTGACTTTGGGCGTAAGTTGTACATTCAAACATAATAAGGGACAACTGACCAAAAATTTAGAAATATATTAAATTAATGCAAATGAGCAAAGCAAAAATCAGATTGTTTTGAATGGGTTAAAACCCTGGGTTAAATTTAAAAGCACATGTGCATGATGTATCACCTACCCAGGTGGAATTGAACATTATAATATGCAGGTGAGGTTGCAATTTGTGTCAACTCGCCGCAGTAAGGGTAGCAGGATGTCTATTAGTACTGTATAGAAATAATTAACCCTTTGCCTATGGGGAAACCTGTTGAGCCGTGCTTTAATAATGCTTTTGATGTGTGAGGAGGTTAATAAGGGTGTGATTGAGATGCAGGCCAATGAAAGCCTGGGAGCAAATTAGGGACAGGAGATTGTGGGATCAATTTAGGGAATTGGCGAGCCATTTGCGAAGGCGCCGCTCTGTAGCGTAAGGAATTGGGTTTTTACCTTTTGTGTGGACTGCACCCATTTTGTGGGATAAATTAAAGGAACTGGTGAGCCATTTGCGAAAGGTGCCGCTGTGTAGCATATTAAAAGAATTGGGTTTTATCTCCTCGCTTGGTCTACACCCATCTGGTCCAAGTCTCATTTGGTCCATGACATGATTCCTGAACCTTCCATTTTAGGCTCTCAAAATTCTCAAAAATGTTCTAAAGCGTTAACCAGACCGTAACCTTAATCCCAACCCATAACATTAGTCCTAAACTCTGATCCTTACACTATGCCCCAAAATTCTGATTGTGCCGGTAGACGGACTTAGAGTAGATGGAATGGGTGTAGGCATGGCAGCAAGTTTTCCGGAGGAATTGATGGCTGGGCCGTGGCCTGAGAAGTTTGGATTTGAGAAGATGTATGGTAGCAGTATGGTGGGATTGCTCTCACACTCTTAAATTAGAACTGAGATTTGAGACCTTACAGAGCTAGAGAAGCAAACAGCATCGCCAGCCAGCATGATCGCATCTATCTAGGGAGTCCTAGATTATTAGTATTGAGATGGTAGATGTTGAGACGTGCGGCAGGCAGGCATGATCGCATCTCGGGACACTTTTATTATTAGAATTGAGATCATGTCGTTGAGTGAGAGTGAAAAGGACGTTGTTACATTGTAAGTTGATTTGGGGGATAAATTATGTTCTCCATTTACCATCTTGTAGTTGGGAGGCTCCTTTCTCTACATGATGTAAAATTTTCAGATAATAATAATGCCTAAATCCTTGATTAGATTCATCTGATTGTGAAATTGTTTCTTAGAAACTTCAAGCTTAAACAAAAAAGTTGATTGTGTGAAAATAACATTTTTCTAAAAAAAAAATAATAAAGCCTAATTTGCGGAATATTCATCAAATATGAAAGCGGGGCTCGACACTAGCACTTGCCCTATTGCCCAGGGCAAGTAAAGATGTAAGTCTGTTGACTCTGTTCGGGCAAGTAAAATTTGAAAATGATTGATTTAACTTGCCTGAAATGGGCAAATAGAAAGAAAGTTTAGCGTGGAGGCTTGATGAAAGAGAACCACATTTGATTTCTATGTGGAGTAGTACATACTATGAACATGATTAACTCTGAATTACACAAAAAGTGCCTTAGCGCCCTTCTGTTTCTCAACCGACACTATATATCACCCGGGCAAATGGCACAGGCCTCGCTACCATCCATCCATCATCCCAATTTATCTGTAAGATTGACCTTATGGTGACGTGACGTGCACGAAGAGGAGGAAACCTGTGGAGCGCCACTGTATTCCGAGTTGAACCTGCCAATAATGGTTTGCGCAGGGGCGGGAACGTTGTTTTTATGAATTAAATCAAATGAACACTTATTTATTTCAGGTATTTGATTTGAACTTCTTAGTTTTACTTTCCAATAACGATTTGCGCAGGGGTAGGAACGTTGTTTTTATGAATTAAATGAAAGGAACATTTATTTGTTTCAGGTATTTGATTTGAAACATCTTGAAGTTTACCACTATATTCTGAATTGTACCTGCCAGTAATGGTTTGCGCTTGGGTAGGAACATTGTTTTTATGAATTAAATCAAATGAACATTTATTTAAGGCATTTGAATGGGAACGTCTTGGATTTAAACCACTACAGTATGTTCTGAGATATACCTGCCAATAATGATTTGCGTAGGGGTAGAAATTTTGTTTTTATGAATTAAATCAAACAAACATTTATTTACCGTAAAGTAACTGATTTGAAACATCTTGAAGTTAACCTCTGTTCAGAATTTTGTGATTTAAATTACTTGTTTCCAAAATAAGACCTGCCAGTTTGGGTTTGCATATACCAGGAAAGATGTTTTTGTATTTATTAGATCAAATGAACAATAATAAATACTTGAACTTCAATTAATAGTGGAGTAATATTCTATATAGCTGCCAATGATGCTTTTATAGAGGGGCTGTGATGGGTTGAAACAACTTGACTTTAAATCTGAAACCCAAACCTAAACTTAACCTTAACTCTTACTTTTACTAAAATATTATGATAAACCCACCAAGCAATTGCTGTTTGGACAAATTGTGTCATTATCTCTTCTACCTATTTCAAGTTTCAGTATGTAATCACTGTAATTGGCTTACTTTTGACCTAAAACCTAAACCTAAACCCAAACCTAATCCTTCACATATACACCAACTATAACTTTCACTTGAACATTAATATAAACCCACCAAGCAATTGTTGTTGGAAAAAATCGTGTATTTGTCTCTTTATACCTATCTCTTACTTTTAAACCTAAAATCTAAACATAACCTTACACTAACACTAACTCTAACTCTAACTCTAACTCTAACCCTAACTCTAATTTTCACTAAAACGTTAATATATACCTACCAAGCAATTGTTGTTGGAACAAATTTGTGTCTCTGTCTCTCACGACTTACCCATCTCAAGTTTCAAGATGTGATCACTGTAGTGGGCTTACTTTTTAACCTAAGACCTAAACCTAACACTAACACTAACACTTCACCCTAACTCACTATTTATTACGACAAACCCACCAAGCAAATTGTTGTTGGAACAAATTTGTGTCTCTGTCTCTTACGACTTACCCACCTCGAGTTTCGGGATGTGATCAATATAATGGCCTTACCTTTTAACCTAAAACCCAAACCTAACACTAAAACTAACACTTCACCCTAACTCACTATTTATTACGACAAACCCACCAAGCAAATTGTTGTTGGAACAAATTTGTGTCTCTGTCTCTTTATACGACTTACCCATCTCGAGTTTCAAGATGTGACCACTGTAATGGGCTAACTATTTAAACTAAAACCAAACACTAACACTAACACTAACTGTGACTCTGACCCTAACTTGAGTTTTCACTAAAACATTACTACAAAACCACCAAGCAAATTGTTGTTGGAACAAATTTGTGTCTCTATCTCTTACAACTTTATACCCATCTCAAGTTTCAAGATGTGATCACTGTAATGGCCTTACCTTTTAACCTAAAACCCAAACCTAACACTAACACTAACACTTCACCCTAACTCACTATTTATTACGACAAACCCACCAAGCAAATTGTTGTTGGAACAAATTTGTGTCTCTGTCTCTTTGTAGGACTTGCCAATCTCGAGTTTCAAGATGTGATCACTGTAATGGGCTGACCTTTTAACCTAAAACCCAAACCTAACACTAACTCTTCACCCTAACTCACTATTTATTACGACAAACCCACCAGGCAAATTGTTGTTGGAACAAATTTGTGTCTCTATCTCTTACGACTTTATACCCATCTCAAGTTTCAAGATGTGATCATTGTAATGGCCTTACGTGAGCCTGATTCAAATTAATTATTCAAACGGAGAGACAGAAATAGATAGTGAAAAAGAAAATGTACAAAGTTTTAAAGAAAAATAAAGGCAGAGTTTATTGTTAACTTCTTTAGTTTAAACATGACCTAGTCATTAAACAGAAACAGATGTTCATTATATGATTTATATTTACAGTTAGGGTCTTATGTCTTAGAATATGGAGGATGTATTTGAATGGCTTCCGCGAGACACTTGTTCAAACCAGAAAGTGCAACGGATCAACATCGTTTATCTTGGAGTCTATCTATGGAGATTGATGAGTACCTTAACCTTTATCATGGGTGTCCTTTCTGGGCGAAAAGGAAAAAAGGAAAAGGACAAGACAGAGTTTTAAATTGTTTAGCTATCAAGTTTTAAACACGGAATACTCATTAAACATAAACAAATGGTTAGGATCATATGTCTTAATAGAGAACTTGGAGGAATAGTAAGGCACTTGTTCAAGTCAGTAAGTGCAATTGATCACCCTCGTTTATCTTGGAGTCTATCTGTGGAGATAGGTGCGTGCCCCATCCTTTATCTTGGGTGCCCTTTCCTCACCTGAACAAAAAATCAAAGCAGAAAAAAGAAAGAAGAAGATGTAGAGAACGTGGAGTTAGAGTTCATGTTCAGTAAATGTGACCGGCGATATAGCAAAACCCTGCACTTGTCGGTAATTCATGTTTTGAAGAAATGGGCATTTTAAGTTCACATAAATGTGTGTAAAAGACTTATGATTATAAAATTGAAACGATTGTATCTTCGCCAATTATTGACCAATTTGTTGGAACAAAGCATCAAATGAAAGCTCGTGATGAGGCCTTTCTAATGAATATGATACGAAAATCTACATTTTGATTTTTACCAACAAGTGCAGGGTTTTGCTATAGCCAGTCACAAATATCTACACACTATGCATTAGTTTGTACTGATATCGCAAAAGTGGGCCCCAGCCCTTAAGCTTACTAGCTTATTGGATGTTACTGGACTTCTTTCCCACAAGTCACACTTATAGGTACATAATGTATATTAAAAGCACTCATTACAGAAGTGTAATTATGTCATGTGTGCCACGCCAGACCATCTTCATTAAACTTTTATTATTTAGCCCGAGGTTCCTCAAAATGGTGTTAATGAATGAAACAAACAAATGTACTTGAGGAATGTGTCGTCAAGGCAACGGGACTTCAAGTTACTTTGCTAATTCATTTCTAAACTCTTGTTAATATTTGGCGTTCGGGTAACCTCAAAATTGTGTTAATCAATGAATGTACTCATTATATTGTATGTGCAGTAGTATAGAGGCGACAGTCTTCATGTTAAATTGCCAATTTAGTATGAAATTCGGTTAATGTTTGGCTTTGGAAATCTCAAAATGGTGTCAATTTAATTAACAAATTTACTCTAGATACTGCATGCATTGACAGGACATAACCCTTCACATAATATTGCTAGATTCTTTATTAAGTTCTGTTAATATTTGGCTTTGGGTACCTCATAAAGGGTGTTAATCAGCAAATTTACTCAAGATGTGGAGTCGAGACATCAGTATTCATGGTACATTGCAAATTTATTATGAACTTCTGTTAATATTTGGCTTTGGGTACCTCAGTCAAATTGATGTTAATTAAATCAACAAATGTTCTCGAATAGAAAGTACTGTATGTGTAGTCAAGACAACAGGCTTCACAGTCACATTAATACATCACTTTTGTTTGTGTGGCTATTTGCGGAGTATCCCAAAATTGTCAAGAAGCACGTATCCTGTTTCCTGCTAAATAATGAAGGTGAAATTCTCATAGATATATAGTTTATTAACTCATTCAGGACTGGTGCAGACAATTGTCAGGCTGGTTTCTATAGAGAATATCAACAGGTTTAAACTTCTAACTTTCTTACTGCACCATCTCTGCATTCAATTTGGAAACGCCTCTTAGACAATCCAAATGTCTGTCGACTTCCAGTGTCTGGGTTAGGCTTAGGGAACTTACAGGGTTTGCACTCTGTTGTCCACTAAGTCTTTAAATTTCAAAACCTTCTTTATTTAATCTTTTCTTAATCTTTATTATTTGCCGCCTAAAGGCGGCAAATATAATAATATTTTCCTTTTTTTTTTCATTCCCTTAATTAATTTTGACAGGTTTGTTGAATTCTAATTGGATAAATTACTAATGAATTTTAGTAATTTGCATGATAAATGTGCCTGATCACATTTATTAAATTGAATATATCAACACAATTTCAAGCTTATGAATTCTTAATATCATTTAGGAGCCCATGAATTCATTATTTTTAATGACCGAGTTTATTTCATTGAATATAAATTTGATTTAGGAGAATAGATACCATAATCTGTAGAAACTTGATGACTGGAGACTGGGGAGTTTAAATTTGATTTGAGCTTTTCCTTTGGCAATGTTAACTAGCACCTTTAACCCATTTATGATTGGTCCCCAAAATACTCAGCTCAGGGTCTATGAAGAATAATACATACAGTAAAATCGATCAGTCCTGAACTGGTTAAAAGACATGAATTCTGTCTGGGGTGGGTGTGTGAGAGACACCCAGCGGTGATATGCATGAATTATGCATGGGGCAGAAATTTAGCATAATTATTAGATTTATTCAATTCAATTTACAAATAAGTCCAAGGCAATGAACCTTCTCTAAGTACTTTTCTTTTTTACTCCTTTTATATTTGCAACTTTAAATATTTCACAGTCCATTTATGAGAGAATAGTCATGACAAATACTTCAGGTTGCGGAATAGAAAATCTAGTCAGAATTATTTAGTTAAATTTCTGTTGAATATCTTTGGCTTTTCAGTGGTTGCAATATTCTCTCTTGTTTTTTCCACCCAACATTCCAGTGGTTACAATATTCTTTTGTTGTAACTCTATGGTGTTTACTTGGTTTGCTAACAAACTAAAGTAATCACAATTAGCTTGTTTTGTTTATATTTCACTTAGGAGAGCAGCTAGATCTCGGATATTCTGTTAGAAACAAAAATACAATTTACTTGAATTGAATTGAATAGTCATAATAGAAGAAACATTTAAAGGATTAAATCAACATGCAGTTTTCCAATTGTCCCAGAGTATGTGCTCTTGAAATCAAATGCAACTTTAATGCTTTAATGCAATGGATTTGTGTTAAAATGCAAATGTGCGTTTTATTTTTTTTGGAGAACTTGCATTTAATTGCAACCCTTTTAATATATGCAGCACCCACAGGGACTGAATATCGAACCCACATGCTTAGCATTTAAAGATGGAAGGAAGGCCCAAACCAATTTACCACATATAGCACTCCGACTTTAATGAAATGCTAGAATGTAGTAAACTGTTAATTAAATTCCCACCTCTACATGTATGTCTCGGCTTTCACCTTCCATGTCCTTCATTTGCTGGAGGATTCAAGGCAGGATATGAAAGTATTTCATGAGCAAACATTTGATATATCCCTCCTCCCTCCCCCCTCTCAAACTAAAACAAGAAAAGAAAAGAAAAAAAAGATACTTTGGTTCATGTGGTTAAAGTTTCTGAATGTGCATGCAGATGCAGTTAATTGAAATTATTCTCAGATGATGTTACATGTTTCACTTTCATTATAGAGGTGAGTTATACACCTCCCTCGTTACATTTTATGGAAAGTGTATCGCATGAGCACAAATTTGATATCCCCTCTCCACCTCAACACTTTAAAGCAAGAAAGATAGTAAGATACTTTGGTTCATGTGGGTACAGTTTATAAATGTGCATGCAGGTTTAATTTGAAAACCATTCCTAGATGATGGTTCATTAAAGAGGTGGGATATACACACCCTTGGTTACATTTCATGGAAGTCATATAGCATGAACACAAAATTTGATATCCCCTCCCCCCACCTCAAATAATTAAAAACAGAAAGAAAGATACAGATACTTTGGTTCATATGGGTACAGTTTATAAATGTGCATGCAGATTTAATTGAAACCCTTCCTAGATGATGTTTCATTAAAAAGAGGTGGGATATACACGCCTATGGTTACATTTCATGGAATTTATATATCATGAACACAACATTTGATATCCCCTCCCCCACCTCAAAAAACTTTAAAGCAAGAAAGATAGTAAGAAACGTGAGTTCATGGTGGTTAAAGTTTTACGTGCATGCAGATTTGATTGAAACCATTCTCAGATTACGCTTCATTATATAGGTGGGTAGTACTAGTACACCTCCTCGGTTACATTTCATGTACCAAACGGGCATGAAGGTGTAATAGCGTAAACTGGAAAGCGAAGGCTGCGAACATTAACGGAGAGGCGCGAGTCACCTAACACGGGCTCGCCAAGTAATGAGTTCAAGTTTAATGTTTCTGTAACGCCTGGTGGGAGGAAATTTAACCCGTCGCCTCTTGAATATTATAATTCTAATCTGAGCTTTTCATAACCCGTTCCCTTCGAGATTCTGAAATTCCCATAGACTTTGTACCTAGCTCACCCGGTTCCTGTAAGCAACGGGTTAATACACGGTATATACCAGGTTTCCTTGCGTAATGTATCAAAGGCCTATTCTCATAACGGTTTTTAGCTCATCCGGCCCGAAGGGCCCGATGAGCTTATGCCATGGCGTTGCGTCCGGCGTCCGTCCGTCCGTCCGTCCGTCCTTCCGTCCTTCCGTCCGTCCGTCCACAATTTTCAAAATGCTTCTTCTTCGTTATTTTTCAACCGATTTTGATTCTGATTGTTTCATAAGATAGGGCTAGGAGGGGGATTTAAAACTTCTACACAGAATCGTGAAATTCATTATATATGCTAATTTATGCAAATTTATTCGAAATCACAAAAAATGCTACTTCTCCTTCATTTCTTGACCGATTTTGATTTGGTTTGCTTTATCTGGTAGAGCTAACTTTGGTACACTAAACTTCTACACAGAATTTTGAAATTTTTCTCCATTAATTAATTATGGTAATTTATGCAAATTTATTCCAAAAATCACAAAAAATGCTTCTTCTCCTTCATTTCTCGACCGATTTTGATTTGGTTTGCTTTATCTGGTAGAGCTAACTTTGGTACACTAAACTTCTACACAGAATTTTGAAATTTTTCTCCATTAATTAATTATGGTAATTTATGCAAATTTATTCCAAAAATCACAAAAAATGCTTCTTCTCCTTCATTTCTCGACCGATTTTGATTTGGTTTGCTTTATCTGGTAGAGCTAACTTTGGTACACTGAACTTCTACACAGAATTTTGAAATTTTTCTCCATTAATTAATTATGGTAATTTATGCAAATTTATTCCAGAAATCACAAAAAATGCTTCTTCTCCTTCATTTCTCGACCGATTTTCATTCTGTTTGGTTTATCTAATAGGGCTAGGTTTCATAAGATAGGGCTAAGAGGGGGATTTCAAACTTCTATACAGATTCATGAAATTCATTATCTATGGTAATTTATGCAAATTATTCGAAATCACAAAAAATGCTTCTTCTCCTTCATTTCTCGACCGATTTTGATTTGGTTTGCTTTATCTGGTAGAGCTAACTTTGGTACACTAAACTTCTACACAGAATTTTGAAATTTTTCTCCGTTTTTTTTAATTTTTTTTTTTTAATTTTATTTTTTGTTTGTTTGTTTGTTTGTTTTGTTTGTTTTTGTTTTTTATTTTATTTATTTTTATTTTTATTTTGATTTTTAAAATTTATTTTTTAATTTTTAAATTTTTTCCCATGTCCCTTCCAGAGCATCAAATTTTAATTTTTTGACCAGTTGAAAAGTGTACCACATGAAATTTGCGATATTTGATGTTGCGAGATGGCGGATGAGCGCTACGTCATTGACGTTCTGGTTACATTACCCTAGGAGAGCCATCGTGGCCGCTTACATTGTAATTGACATCTCATGACCCGTAGAAGCGTTTGATTAATTAACGAAAGGGGTAGGAGTCAGGAGTCGGTTGCATATTTAGATTTGTTGTTACGCTTCATATGATCCAAAATTCTTCTCGAACAGGTTAGAACTGTGCTCAAGTTACATAGCAAGACCCTCGGACTTGCTGGTCGTTTAATTGACCTGTATCTGTTTCATTTAGCATGTGATTGATTGAAAGAAGCGCTAGGAGCAGTTGTGATTTTTTAATTCTTTATACATGTACATCATCATCTTGATTATGTAAGATGCTTTTCGTGAATGTTATGTTACTCTGCAACATTTGACTGGATTAATAAATTAATCAAAGCCGGTATACATGCTTAAAAGCCATGTTGGCAACTTGGCATGCATGAGGATGCTATAAAACGTGGTTCGCCATTTTTAACTAGGCTAGTTTGTGAGTACAACATAACACTGAGCCAGTGCGTATTTTGCAGCACGTGCAACTGCAAGGCATTCACAAGATGGCACTGTGCGTCTTATTTACGAATCCAAACTATCTGTAAGTACTGTCCTCTGGCACTTTGATCCATATTTTACAATCTTGAAAGGTTTAAAGGGACTTAGTAACATTGCCCAAATCCTCAAAATGTCTACGGGATAATTTAAGCCATGTACAAAGCAAGTGCAATGAGTTAGTGAATATCACTTTGCATTTTGGCTCATGCATATCTCAGCCAAAAAAACATCCAATTAACGTGAAATTTTTACACATTACGTTGTGGACATATCACATCACACCAATACACATTTGATTAATTTTGCACATGTCAACAAAGTTACTAGATCCCTTTAAGTAGAATTTTAAAGGTGCTAGACATGTGAGAGGGTTTGTGACACATTTCACGTACTGACAGTTCCAAAACACGGCCAAGGTTCCTTTCACACAGATAAATATAATCCCCACTTATTACATTGACTGTAACTGTAACGTTCCATTCATTAGCAGCGTTGACGTCAGAGAAAGTTGGTAAACATCGCAAATTAAAAAGGGTATTTCTTTTTGCAGCATTCGCTACCACAAAGGATATTAACGCACGTGTTGTTATTGTTAAGTCGACCTATAGTAATGAGCTCTTTGTATATACACCCTTGATGCGTTGGTGGGAGAGAACGCTCATGTTGTAAAGTTGCAACATAACGTCTGCCCCCAAGCACGCAGCTGGTTGTTCTGTTCCAAAAATAGGTTTGTATACATACGCTGGTACAATAATGCTCCCTATTAAGAATAATTTGGTCTGTATAAACCTACTTTTGGGTAGATATATTGTTCAGTGACAGCTGTCTCAATTCCTGCTTTCATCATTTACTTTTTTCTTCATTTCGTTGATAATAATCTAGATCAAAATGCAAAAATGTGGTTATGAAATTGATTTCCCTAGGATGTTTCAAATTCATTTTTAGTGTTGAATAGCTGACTGAATTGTGTTAAAGTTTGAATCATGAATGCAAAATGAAGAGGAAAGAAGCTATATGATTGGGGGATAGGGGAATTTAAATACACTGTCCTCATGATAAAAAGTTATACTTAATTACTAATAGCTTCTTGGTGAAACAAATGCTTTTCATATGTTTCTTCAGTCCCAAGAAAATGCATCCTTGTTAGCCTGTTAAAGTATATTTGTTTATGCACATAAATGTCAATTGGTAAAATAAAATTATTGCATAACTTTGTCGTAAGTGGTTTTCGCTCTCCCTCTAGAGTAGTGACATTTAAATAGTGAAATAAAAGTAGGCCATCTTGTTTACACTTCACATTCAATTTACACCAGCCGGCCCGATCAATTACAACAATTTAAGACGCCCTAATCTCCAATTAGCCCCGTTTTTCCAGCATACATATTAATATAAAATTGAATTTCAACATCTGAGTAAACATCTTTAGAGCAGAGGCATGCTTGAATCATATCATCGGATGCTTGTTGGTGTAAATGGGTCAAGAAATTTAGATCATGAATGATGAATCAAAGCGGACGATCATCCATGTGAATGTACTAGTACCATTTGAAGTTTCAACATTTTACAGAAATATGTAATGGAATGTAAAGGGAATTGTGATGATGATTAATGGTGATCATGATAAAGATATTGATAATGATGATGATGATGATAATGAGGATGGTTATTAATGCTGCTGATGATGGTGGTGGTCGAGATTGTGATGATGATGATGATGATGATGATGATGATGATGATGATGATGGTGATGATGATGATGGTGATAGTGGTGATGATGATAATGATGACGATGACGACAACGATGCCGATGATGATGAGGAGGAGGAGGAGGATATTGACTGCTGAAGTTGTAATATGAATGCAGATAATCAATGAACTTTTGTTGTGTAAACTTGTGTTGATGACAATAATAATGATGATATTTAGTCTGAATATAGCATCAAATAGTCAAACTTCAACAGAAAATGTGTCTTTCAGACTTTTAACCTTAAAACATTTCCAGTTCAGCTTAATATCATGCCATTATAAATAATGCATCAGTCTCAATGGGTTAGTGATCAAAATACACAAATAGCTGCACTGCTGCAGTGGGCAGCATGATTTTCCATCAATGTCGGATCGGATCGGAACGGAACGTGCCTTTTCTCTCTGAACTCAAAGCTCTCCATAATATTATTAGAGGTTGAAGGCCCCTCGATGGAGTGCGTAGTGTTTAGACAGGTTTAATGATTAAACAAATTGCCATGGCGTTTGAGAGGTGTACACAATACATGTACAGTATTCAAAGTGCATGGGAAGTATCTGGCCTAATATACTGTAGGTATACATGTACTTTACATGGATGAAAAATTCCAGCTCAATTTTTCAAAAAAATGTCTAAAAAGCATTGGTTTAATCCCATTAGTATCTAGCCATTAATTGGTATTTTAGTTTTTGCGTATATCATATGGCCCAAATTCTCAACTGCAGATTAATTTCAACCCTGCGATGAATTGCATAATTTGAAAATCATTTATTTGGGCCATTGATCAAATGCAACCTTGGGTTGAAATGTGTCACGCATTTGACATCATTATTTTAGTCCTCGAGTTGAATTTAAAACACTATTGGCAATTTAAAATCTAGTTTTAGTAGAATTAACTTCATGGACTTGGTGGCATAGGCAAATTATATAGGGGGGGGGGGGGGGCACACTATATAATTTTGTTTTGTTTTTCCCCTTATGTTTTGTACTGTTCTTGTCAAATAATTGGGGAGCTATGCTACTGCATGGAGTGGACTTAATAACTGAGTGTTAAAATCTAACCCACTGTGGCACTGTTGCTGTGAAATTTTGGCCAATGTACCCATGAGAAAGAAATGGTAAAATTGATTACGAGAGGGAAGATGGCACCTTCATGTCCCCTTTTGGCGGGGTGTTTCAAATTAAGTCTGCGTAGATGTAAATTCTTGGGGTTAAGTATATTAACCTAAGGTTAAAACTCAACCTACTGTTGCCAAGAAATTTGTGCCAATGTAACCACGATAAAGAAAAGGTTAAATTGATTTTGAGAGAAGATGGCATTAACGTGTCCTCTTTTGGCGGTTTGGTTTCAAATTTAGTCTATAAGAATGTAAATTCTTGGTTCTAAAGTTAAAATTTAACCCAATGTTGTGGAATTTGTGGCCAATGTACCCATGATAAAGGAAAGGTTAAATTGATTTTGAGAGAAGATGGCATTAACGCGCGTCCCCTTTTGGTGGCGGCGGGGGCGGTAGGCGTCGTCGTGGCAGATGAGGGCATCAAAGATTCATGAAGTTAACTAGAGTACAGTAGATGGGGAAACGGGAGAGATACAAAAACCCTTCCATCAGATGAATTAGTGATGGGGAAAGAGTTGCACCGTGGAGATGTAGAGGATGAGGGGGGACCAGTGGCATAGCTATGGGGAATGTATATGTATGTCCCCCAGGGCTCGACAAGTGCTAGCTAGCACTTGTAAAATTTTCTTACAGATCTAGTTTGGTTGGCTGATTGGGAAACTGATATTTATGGTTTAAATACAAGAGAAAAACGTAATTCATTACGTTTTAACTCATCTAGAACTATACATGTACAACGGGCAAGTACATTTTTTCTTTTGGCAAGTAAAATTTGAACATTTATGATTTTACTTGCCCAAAAGGGCCAGTAGAGAAAAAAGTTATTGTGGAGGCTTGATGTCCCCATGTATTTGCAGCACTGTGCGCAGTATTAAGGGAGGAGCAGTTTTGCTCTCCTTATCCACCCCCCCCCCCCCCCTTGATATGCTTTGCCACCAGTGGTAGGGAGTCTATAGACAGGATGGATGGTTCATGAATATAGAATGACAATCCAACAGTGTCTCGTTGACTCAATGAACATGATCACTCATCCACTCAAAACCAGATGCCTCTGTTTATATTTTATTTAGTATCATAGTCAAGCTAATTTCCTCTGCATAGAGCCATAGACAGTGATTAGTATTTTTAAATTAATTAAACTGTCTGCTAAATTGTCGGTTTTAATTCAATATTTTGGATTGATTTTGAGTGACATCTTTATATATTTTATCATAAAATATATTAGATGTCAGTCAAATTTGTAAGTACACAATGTATGTTTCCCAAAGGTTTGATATTGACTCTTTGAAACCATTAGTTGCCTTTGCCTTGATCCTTATGTTTTGATGCTGGCCACAATTCTCTTTTTGTTGGTCTGTATTAAAATTGCTTCCATGCTTGTGGATTTTAGAGCTGTATTCCAAAAGTCACTTCAAATATGGAAGAACGGATGTGTCATGATGGCACAAACATTGACTCTGTGGCATTTCATGAATTTTTGAAATATTTGCAGATATGTTGAAAATGGACATTCCAGACTTGTCACAAATCCATCAGAAATTATGTTTGGTACACATACTTTAACCCAATACTGAACATCCAAAGCAGATGTGCCTTTGTGCCAAATTATAGAAAGCGCATATTTCTGACAAATGCCACAGAACAGCCTGACTGTATATTTTATCAGCTTGGTACATGTACAACACTTTAACCATAGACAGTATGAAAACCTCGATAGCAGATCCTTGTGCCAAATTATAGCACATGTTTCTGACAGATATCAAATCATATTAGATCAATTGTTTCCTCCAGAGCTGCATTTCTTGGATTTGTTTGCTCTACCAGTCAAAATGACCTCTTTTTCATATTTGATCTGTTTTTCTCATTTTGAATTTCGCTGGAAAAGCACTTTAAAAATCACCGTTCTTCCTCATATGTATTTTGTTTTCTTATTTCAGTCATGGCAAAACTTTTTAAATTTCTCTCTCTTTTTCTCCAATCTTCTGTTTTTCCCATCTACAGATTTTTGTTCCGACAACGAGCTTTGTCGCAGTCCATCCGTCATCCAGCTATCCATCTATTGCGCTTGTCACGCACCACACGCAAGCAGACTCACACTGTACGTGGACCAGAAGGGAACATCGCCACGCCAGGCCTGGGCCACCATCGTTTGCGTTTTCATTTTGCATAGATGAAGGAGGACATCATCACATGAACAAGTATGGAAGAGGTTATCACTTAGGCCATAAACATTTGTGAGTTTGCATTTTATTTTGCATACACAAAAGAGGACGTTGCCACGCGGAACAAGCACAGAAGGGTACACCGCCACGACCATCAACATTTGTGGCTTCGTGTTTTGCTTCGCTCGTGCACAGATTAAGGCGGACACTGCCAAAGTCATCAACTGTCGCTTCTTATTTCGCACGCACTGAAGTCTAAGGATTTTGCCACAGCCATTACGTAGTAAGGGGTAGACCTTTATGCTGGAGGAATGGGGATTGGATCAAAAGCTGGCATATCCAATCACTTTCAATTTCCACATCAGGATGTGATGTGATGGTCTGGGCTTAGGTGAACTGGTGAAGTCAGAGATTGTTATGTAAATAACAAGAAGTACTACTAATAAGGGCTGCATATTAAACAGACACTCAAAAGTTAGGTGAAGAAGGAGATTGTTTTATAAAGAACAGACATACTTATAGGCTGCATGTATTGTATAGGGACTCAGAAAGAATGAAAAACATGATAGATCAAGACAAAAAGAGAGCACTGTATTCATATTTTGAGTACCCCTTTAATTGCCTACATAGATAAATAGGTAATAATATGAGTCAATAATTTGACCACAGTCAATGACATTGCAGAAAACTGATCCATCGTTGCTTTATCATCACGTCAATGCCCACATTCTATTCTAGATTTGTAATCAACAACTACCTAGTTCCATGTGCAGTGTTTGCATCCAGCGTTATTGGATTAATGAGGCATTGTCCTACTTTCATGCCATCATTAAATCAATACAAAATGAGCCAACATACATACGTACATAATTTGTTTGACATATATATGATAATAAACATTAAATTGGCTGCCCTGGTAAAAATATATGTATACTTTATGAAGGAATAATGACTCAATTTGTTACACAAATTAACGAGCAATGTTAGCATCAATGATCATTAAAGCTCTCCTGTTTTTTGTGCATTGATGTTGCTAATTTAATAAATATCTAACTCATTACGGTAGTAACAAATAAGCAATGGCAATTCAAATCAGCAGATCGTTTTCTGTCAAATAAAAATGGAAAAACTCCAATTATAAGGACACATACATTAATTGCATACATGGCTGCTATTTTATATTATACATTTTTTGTTTTTTTATTATTTTCCTGAAATATTTGTTTTTCATGTGTCACATTATATGTGACATTGTGGGTACTGCCCTCACTTCATTAAAAAATCTTATGGAGTGATGTTACAATGTCAGACTTTACTTTAAGTGCTGAGTCACACTAATGCCATTTGTTGCCTATTTTACTAACTGATTTTGACACAACTTATCAGTGGCGTAGCGAGGTGGGGGTCACATGCCCCCGAATGATTCAACAAAAACACAAACAAACGTAGGGGGAAAATCTATTTAATTCTACAAAAAATAAGGGACCACAGAATTTGACATTCCTGGTTAGCACTCTCAGGTAGTATCGGTAGGCAAATAAAATGCTCACTAAATTGGCAATACTGGTGCAAATCAGGCCAGAACTAATGCGAGGTAGTTTTACATAACACGTCAATTTGTGTAGCAGATGGAAGCCATTAACAGGAAGGTTAAAAATAATGCGACCAATGATAAATGTTCCAGGGAAGTAAAAAACGGTTTTGAATTTGAATTTTAAACAAACTTGACATGTGCACGTATACATGCGCTACAGAGTTCATATTAAATGTTGGGAATACCTCTGTTATCCATTATAAAATGAAAACCAAAAACACAGAGTGTGCCTCCAATAAATTGCGTTGCCCCCTCCCCCCCCCCCCCTCCCCCCAATCACCAATTGTCCGACCACTCTATTAAGCCAATTCCGCTAATCAAACAAAGTTTCAAATGTGGATTATTGTTTTTTTTTATGTGGAATAAATTATCCTCATTCCAAAATATACATGGATAGTAAGAGGAAGTTTGTCCAGGGTTGTTGTCATGTTTGGTTTTTCGTTTACAATTTTTTTTCCTGGAATTTTTTCAGAGCTCACATTTTGTTTTGACCTCATGGTTAAAGTCCTCGCTTTGTTTTTAAAACAAATTGATTGAGTGATTTAGAATTTAAGGGCATTTATTCCAACCTGATTTGCACTTTTCATGTTGTTTATTTGCTCACTGATACTATGAGAGTGCTAACCAGAAATGTCAAAATCTGTTGGCCCTTATTTGTAAAAATTAAAAACAGAGGCACTCTGCTATTTAATATGGAATCCATAGCGTGTCGGGTTCGTTTTATATTCAAATTCAGAACTCTTTTTTTTTTTTTTACTTCCCTTGAAACATTTATCATTGGTCGCATTATTTTGACCTTACAGTTAATGGCTTCCGTCTGCTACACAAATTGATGTGTTATGTAAAACTTCCTCGCATTAGTTCCGGCCTGATTAGCACCATGGTTGCCAATTTACCAACCAATACAAACATCACTTGCAAGAATTTTAAGAAATCAGATTACATGTATGTAGGCCTTTCGCCATCTACAGTAAAAAAAATAATGGACGTATCTAAACATAATTGCAGAACATTAGTGGGAACTCAAATTGTTCCTGGAATATTGTTATTAGTAAATGTCTTCAATTAATTAAATGAATTGATAAGTGATTTTATTAGGCTTGACATGGAAGACCAGTCACTAACGATGGTACAGTGCACTTGCAAATAAGTTCAAAAGTAGGGTAAATAGGCCATTTTCCATTGGCGAAAAAAAAAAAAAAACCCACAGTCCAACATGATTGCGGAACATTAATGCCTGTTTGTTTTAAATTTAAATTTTACAACCTATTAAAATTCCAGGAATTCATTTGATTTAATTTTATGATAGGTCACATTATATTTGGCATTTCTTGATAATGCTCTCAATTTATTCAGCAAATTGATGAAGTGATTTTAAAATTGCACTCATTAGATTTTGATGGCTCCTGTTACATGACATTTATGTTGCCAATTTAGCAAATTTACAGACTTATGTTACCACTACGGCGAAAATTGGACCATTTTTACGTTGGCCTAAAAATGAGGCCGTCCAGTACAAAGCATGGACAAGTTACTGTATTGGCCCATTATGTTTCATTTTCACTTTAAATTTATATTTGTAATCATTATATCTGACCTTACGGTTAATGGCCTTGTCTCGCTAAACAAATTGATGGAGTGATGTAAAATGTACAAACAAGCGCTAATTATATCTTGATTTGCTTCATCCTGCCTATTTACTAACTGACGAAATAGGAAATGTCAACATTGCATAAATAAAATTGGGTCAATCTCCATTAATATATTAAATAGAGGCTTGTCCACTCTGGGGGAAACATAACATGCCTGTCTTGTAAGTTTTTATTTTAGTATCACAACTCTTTAAAATTTCTCGGAACTTTGTCCTTAAGCCACATTATTTTTTGACCGTACGTGCATTTGTAAAATGTACTTGGGGTTAATCACCATTATTTGCGAAACAAATCGATGTTAACAAATGTTGGCGTGGAAGCGAACTGGCCTGATTCGCTCTATTTATGGTGCCAATTTGCCGTACCTATTTACAGTACCTGCAAGAGGAACGCTCTGATTGGACGAGGGGGGTTCATACCCTGTCCGCCATGGACATAAAACAAAAAAATATGCAGGCAGACCGATTTGATTATTGCGGACGCATTAGTGCGTACGTGCCCGTCATTTTGGTTTTGATTGGTAATTCATGACTCCAATTTTCCTAGAAGTATGGTCCATCATTTCCCAAGCCGATCTCCTCGAACCGGAGTGGCGAGTGGAAATGGGAAAGTACAGCACGCTCTAAAGACAAAAGATGAATAAACCTGTCTTCTCCCAAATATTATCAGCTCCATATATAGTTTATACACTGTTCACATGGTTCCAATAGGCAATGGATTTAGGCTGTGGGTTAATACCTGTTGTGGACGGTGAGGAGAAACCTCTGGCCAGGGATCTGTGGAGGACATGTTTTTTTTTTTTTTTTTACCAAAATCAAATCAAGTCCTTGAAGGGTTAACCTGCGAAGTTGGTCTCAATATTTCATTCCCAATTTGTACAGTTCTCTGATATAGGATAGGGGTAAAAAAAAAGGAAAATACAGAACAAAAATAAATGTGTGATAGCGTAAAAGTGGAACATACATTTTGGGGAAAAATATGGCTTGTCTCTGACCTGACAATGTTTTTTTGTTTTTGTTTTTTTACACGTTCATTAAAAATGCTAGGACTGAGTTGTATGGTCAGTGTGGTGTTGCAGAAAAATAAAATGCAGTCAAATCTGTCTTTTTAATAGTGGCCACCTGCCTATGGTGGCCATCATAAGTGATCCCCAGCAGAGAAAAACTGTGTTATGGTTGGTACCTGTCTATAGAGTTCACCTGGTTACAGTGGCCACTATTCTACTTTCCCTCGGGTGCTATTAAACTACAGTCAAACCTGTCCTAGTGGCCACCTGTCTACAGCACCCAACCTGCCTATAGTGGCCTCCATTAGTGATCAATCTCCTGCAAAGAAAAATTGTGTTATGGAACCTGTCTATAGAGGTCACCTGTTTACAGTGGCCACTATTCTCGTTTCCAACAGGTGGTCACTATATACACGTTTGAGTGTATTCTTCATTGGGTTATTATGTCAAAACGTGGATAAGTTGAAAGTGTGAATGCACATTATAAGCAAGAATGTATTACCTTTTATACAAACCAATATAAATGATAATGCTCATATGACTTTGTGGAAGCCTACACATACTGTGCATATACACATGTATACATACATGTATGTACGTGCTATTAACATTGCCTCCGAAATGTCAGTTTATGCTGTCGTCATGGTAATAGTAATAAAGGAAGTGGATTTTACACTGTAAACCCAAAGAAGTCACGTCTGTGAGCAGCAGCTCATATGTACTATAGATGTGTGGTTATATTAACCCTTTGCCTGTCTGGTGTAAACTGGTGTACCACATGTTAATTCTATTGCAGGTTTGTTTTAATAGAAGGTTACACTTACAGGTTTAAAGGGATCTAGTAACATTGACAAATGCCACAAAACTTTACTTAGAACTCTAGTGGTTCTCACATACAGACAATAAAAGCATGGAACAGGTTTTTTTTTTTTTTTAGGGGGGGGGGGGATTTCTCTTTTATTATGAAGATATTTATAATTCCTTGGAGTCACCCCTGGGAGACTTTCAACTGTGTACAAAGTTAGTGCAATGAGTTTATAGTAAATATCACTTTGCATTTTAGGCCATTAGTCGGTCATATGATATTCATTTACCGTGGAATTGTCACACATCACTCGGTGGACATCAGATCACAGAAATACACATTTTATATTATAAACCCGTCATCGGTTTTTGCATATATGTCAACAAAGTTACTAGATCCCTTTAATCTAAATCTCAATCTTGTCACAATACATCCAGCTTTTTACAGCTTTGTAATTATGCAATTATTATGTGCACCTTGCAACAGTGTGAAACTGCTCCACCACCAACATTCATAACAGTTGAAATAAGTTTGTGCCAAATAAAACCATGCAGCCTTCTTCACGTTATATGCACATCGTTAAATACATGTTATGCATTATAAATGTTTGAATATCATCACTTCACATGCAGTCTTGGTAAAGCCATTTTTTGTACCAATAGAATGTCAGTAACTTGTCGTTTGATGTGTATGGATGGTCACCAAACAGGTTAAAATGTCAACATTTCTCACTGATAACATTCATAAAAGTATGTATAAATGGAATCGGAACCCTAATTATTATTCAATACAAAGCTCTGTGATCTTGATTTTGTTTGTAATTGTATGTATAAATATGATACAATCACTATGCCCACATTTGCAAAGCTAAGGTAAGCCTCCTGGTTGCCATAGAAACTACCTGTGTTAGGATTTATGCGTATATATTATGATAAGCATTTTAATATCTTAGAAAGAGAAGGGTGCTATTAAAAACACTTTGGGTATAAATCATGTTTTAAAAGTTTGAAAGCTATGTAGGAACCAATTGTAGCTCTCTCTTTTATATTTGCTGAAAATTTACAGAATTAAGATATTTAATAATCATCTGGAAATGTTGCCTCGCATAGAGGAGGCTCTAACCTACAGGCTGGTATGTGAAACTCAATTTAGCCAAAAGTAGACTTTACACACTTCTAACTCTCAACAGACAACTTGTAAGCGAAGCAGACTGACATAAATCTTATAATTATTCAAGAAACAGTATAATGAATGTGTGTGAAAGAATGATATACTCATTTTAATAAGTACTTGTACCTAAAAGGACTGAAATCATCAAATGATTTTCAGGATGAAATATTGCATAATACTGTTGAATGTATGAAAGAAATAATTTGTCCAGTAGATAATATTATCACATTTTGAAGAAAAAGCCATAGAGACAGACATGAAAAAAAAAAGTTGCATGACAAATGTTTGTGTTTATATCAATCACATTCTTTGGAGTCTGTTGCCGTATTTGTAACATCATGAATAAAATCATGAATAAATGATGCTCTATTGTGCTTGCCTGACCATGAAGAATAATGAAATGAAAAATTTGATTCATTTTATTTCATTTAAAATGAAAAGAGGGGCCATGCACAAACTATTCGAATTTCATTGGATTATTACATATACTCGAGATGCAAACAATTACACTACAAACGCTGTGTATAAGATTCAAATTGTGTTTTATAATGTCATTGGTGGATTATATATACTAGTACTCGATATGGAAAAACAAAATACCTTACAACTTCAAGCCATACATTTTCTTCCATGGTGTCATCGATTGGTGGATTATTATACTCCAGGTCGAAACAATTTTCTGTTCAACTGTAACCTATAAATTATTGTGTTTCATGATTTTATTTGGGGATTATATTCGACACTTGACGTGAACAAAACAATTATGTTACAACTGAGAGATATTCCGCTGCCAATTATCTGTAGCTGAGCTCTATCTTTTAACATCAAACTCAAGGTGAAAAATTTATGTGCAACTTTAAGCTATGAATTATTGTGTTTCATGATTTTATTGGTGAATTATGTTCAACACATGAGGTGGACACAAAATTATGTTACAACTGATAGATATTGCGCTACCAATTATCTGTATCTGAACTCTATCTTTTAACTTCAAACTCAAGGTGAAAAATTTCTGTACAACTTTAAGCTATAAATTATTGTGTTTCACGATTTTATTTGAGGATTATGTTCAACACCTGAGGTGGACAAAACAATTTTGTTACAACTGATAAAATATTGCGCTGCCAATTATCTGTACCCAATTATTATAATTCCCTCTCTGCTTATGGTGCCTAACACGCTGGAGGCCAATTCACGAGAAGAAACACAAGTTGGAATGGTTTTCGATCACGCATTGATTCGATTAGGCGCAAGTCTTTATACTGCGACAAATGCTATCGTATGAAAATATATTTGATGATGTTGGATATTGTGACAAACGAGTTCATTCCGTTCATTTTGCTAGTTTATCTCTTACCAACGAATGCTCTGAACGCACGTCAGATTGAATATTTATTATTATATCGTGTACTGTGTACATAATATCGTCAAATTGGTGTTTGATGGATTCATATTCACTGCAACTACAGTAATTTCACAAACATATAGACGTACAAGTCAAAATTGTCCCGCTGGTATCTGACATTATTTTTCTCTGACAAACAAAAAAATGATATATGGGATGGTGAAGTAAATTTGATTGATATCATAGACTTGTTATTTGCATACATCATAAAAGAGAAATTTTGGATGTTGAATATTGAAATAATTGTGTGACTTTTATTTGATTTTACGCACAAAATTTGTTGTGGGGAAGACAATTTGTTGTCGGTGCACATTTTGATTGATATAAATATGCAGTCATTTGTCATGCTTAAGAGGAAATGTGTGACCTGTTTTTTGTTTATTGTATCAAAATCTTATATGATTAAGATAGACACTGGTATAAAAATTGTTTCCACAAATTTACTTTGAGGGCACAGAATTTGTTGTATCTTACATTATTCTAATACATTGGAACCTCGTCATCATCCAGTCCTTGGGTACATAAAATTTATCTTGTTATATGAAGGGAAAAAACAAAAATGCAAAGAGCTTCGAACAGCAAAATACACTTGTTATAAAAGAGGGTTATGTTTTACACCAGAGCTCTTTATAAGGAGGTTCCACTGTATATAGATTCAACTGTATGACACAAATACTAATTACAGATCTAAAGGAGTGGTTAAGTTTTTCAGTGAAATATATATTAAAAGGTTCAGAACTTGCTAAGGTTCTGTGATGAAAGTACTGTAGGAACTTGATGAGAAAATATATTTATAAACATGAATATTTTCAAAGAAAAATGGTGTGATTTTGAAACAAATATTATAAAGTACTTTTTAAATGATCTATAATATAAATAGTGCAAAATACTTCTTTGAAATTCCATGAAAAAAGAATGTATAAAGCACCTGTGTGTATTTAAAGGAAAAGAGTGTGTTTTAAAGGTGTTGAGAACGTACATATATTATATATATGATTCACAGCTGCGTTTGTTTGTTTGTTTGTGGCACTGTGCTGTATGAAAACTTTATTGCCAAACTTATTGGCCCAAATTCTTGTCTGAGATTAAAATTTAACCACAGGTTAGAACAAGTTTAACTCACTGATGATAATGTGAGATTTTCTCAGGATTTGATCTAGACCACGGACTAAAGAAATTACATCAAATTACCAAATCTACTTACCGTAGTCCATTGTTTTAATTTAGTCCATGGACAAAAAAAAAATTGAATTCAAAATATTGAATGACAGGATTAACCGAGGGTAACCAAAGGTTAAATTTAACCCAATGTTAAGTATTCGGGCCATCCTGCCTGATTCTTTTTCCACTACTGTATATCTCTGATTTCCATCAGAATTATTTTATATGATTATTGGATTGCCAAAGTGATTGATTGTCCGTGCTGGTTGCCATATAATGTTATGACCATGGGTGGTGTGTATTGTCCACCTATATTAAAGCAGTAGATAGAATAGACTTTAACAATTATAGTGTTAGTATCTAGGTCTCTGTAGAGGTCGGTCACATAGATGATCACTTATTTTCACCACTGTTATGTTTTTTTTTTGTCTATGATTATTTATTATATCACAATGTCCACAACTTTTTTTCTGTTGTGTATAATTATGTACATGCATACATTTCTTTTACTAGATTTATTAAAAATATGTATTGAAAGCTATGATGTTGTTTTTAAAGTTTTTTTTATAGTTTGTTTGAAGCATTAGTGAAACTCAAAAAATCACTATTATGTAACATTGTGTTTGTATGTGTGTTTGTGAGTGTGTGAAGGAATGCATATATGTGTGTGCATGCGTGAGTATGTGTGTGTGCTATTGTGTGTGTGTGTGTGTGTGTGTGTGTGTGTGTGTGTGAGTCTGTAAGCACCCCCAACCGAGGACATAATATATGCCACTACTATCCAACCACGGACACATTTCCAACCGTGGACCGTCCTCGTTTACTTAACTAGTGCAAAGGATTGCTAATTCATATGCCATTCATATGCGCGCGCATCGAAAATCCGGAAAAATTAACGTGCACCCCGTACGTCCACGGTTGGACGCAGAAAGTCAAACACATACACAATAGTCCTCGGTTGGACGCAGAATATCAATGTGACACATATTAGTGTGTCCACGTTTGCATAGTACAAGGATTTATGTCCTCGATTGACACGATTTACGGGTATGTGTGTGTCTGTGTATGTGTGACTGACTGTGTTGTCTATGTGTCTGCACTTGTGAGGGTGGGTCTGTGTGTGTGCATGTGTGTGTGTGTGTGTGACTGTGCATGTAGGCTAGTTTTTTTATTTGTGCGCGTGTCCGTGTGTACCCATGTGTTTGATAGGATGTACCAAATGAACTCCTTTCATCAGTATATGCACAAAGGTGTCTATCCTTTCTATTGTCAGAAATAAAAACGTGACTTTGTTAGTACTAAAAGCATGACTTTATTTGAGTGATAGGTAACGTTAGAGCATGTGCGCTCGTTAAATATTGACTCGTGTTTCAATTATCACCCAAAATGCAAGTCTCGGTTAGCAACGTCATGGCCGTTTTGCTACCTTTATACATTGTTCAACACTAAAGCCATAATTATTTAATGGTGAATTTTGTACACTAAAATAATGCATACTGGTGATGATGCATAATTGAAGATGGTGATGATGATGATGGTGGTGGTGGAAATGAAAACAGTGATGATGTTGGTGATGATGTTGGTAATGATAATGATGAGCTGATGATAATGACAATAGTGGTGGTGGCAATGATGATAATCGAGATTACAATGATTGGGATAATGATGAATTTGGCACTGATGATGATGACGACGAAGATAATAGTGATGATGATGATGATGGTGATGGTGATGGTGATGGTGATGGTGATGGTGATGGTGATGATGAGGTGGAGGAAGATGATGATGGTGATGGTGATGGTGATGAGGTGGATGAAGATGATGATGATGACGATGACGATGTCGATGACGACGATAACAATGACGATGATGATGATGATGATGATGAAGATGATGTGGAGGACGATGATGATGATAATGATGAGGTGGAGGAGGATGATAATGATGAAGATAATAGGTGCTCAGAGGGGGTGACCCCCTCACACGGTAGGGGCGTCTAGGATATTTGGTTATGAACAATTCAAACAATAGGTGTTTTAAGACAAATTAATTGTCTTTTCCTAAAAATGTAATTGTACTTTAATTGATTTGTTTTGTTGTGGGGGGGGGGGGGGGGGGGGGGGGGAGTTCAGCCCCCGAATATCCTCTCTGTACAACTTCATTATACAGTCATCTCTAAGTGCTAAGTGCCATAACTTTTTTGCATAATGCATACACAATCTATAAAGTTGCCGTGTGCAGATCCAGTGGTAACGTGCCTTATTTTGAAAATTATCCAGGATAAAATTCAAGAAAAAGTTTGACAAACTGTTCGCTTGACTTTAGACACCCTTGTTTGTATAAATGCAATCTTCTAAGGCAGAACATTTTGCGTCATCCACCCATTTTCTATTTTGCCGCGGGGGAATCAGCTCTTGTCAGTATTCTCAGTCTTCTCCTGACATTGTTATAGAAGGAACGATGCAATATAATAACATTTTTAATTTGAATTTAGTTTGAATATTTCCAGTTTTTCGCTTTAAAAACTCGAGCAAGATAATATCGAAATCACGATGAAGATCTTCTCTCTTGGGCTGATCTTACTGATGGCGATAATGCGTGTTGAAATATTTGGTGAGTATCATTCTGGGCTTAACTTATTCGTTATTCTAGATTTTTCAATTCTCAAAGAGTTGTTACGGGACCCAACCGGTTCCCGTATTATATAATATGTTGAGATAAAAATAATACTTATCGAATTAATGATGAACACATGCGTTACATAAATGTGTCCTCACATAATAACAGTTATTGCTTTTTCATAATGCTTAATTATTTCTAGTTTATGCAAAACGGAGAAAATAAAAGAGATGAGTTGATGAAGAAGAAAGAGATGATCAGATGATGATGATGATGATGATGATGCCATTGCTGCTGTTGATGATGATATGATGGTGCCGTGGTGTTAATGTTGGTATTGTTGTTGGTGGTGATGTGATGATGATGATGATGATGGTGATGATGATGATGATGATGATGTGATGACGATGATGATGGCGATGATAATGACGATGATGATGATAATGGTGATGATGATGATACTGATGATGAATAATGATGCCGATTGTGCCATGGTGTTGATGTTTTTATTGTTATTGGTGATGCTGATGATGATGCTGATGATGGTGATGATGATGGTGATGATGTTGTTGGTGGTGATGATGATGATGATGACGATAATGACGTCGACACAGAAGAGGGTGAGGAGGAGGAAGGTACAAAAGGAGCAGAAATATTAAAGGAGGAGGAGGAAGAGAAAATACCGCAAAGAAGAAACAATAAGAAGAAACTCAGATAGAAAGAAGGAAAAACATGCCACGGACAGTAACATGTAACGTCATTTTTATTGTATTGTTAAATAAAAGTTCAAAGATAGAGGAAAGGGCCACCATCAATACCGCATCAATAGCCCTTGTGGCCCTTGTGGCTCAATGGTTATATAGAGCACCGGTCTAGCAATCCACAGGACTTGGGTTCGATTTCCGGCGAGGCCCAATTTTCTTTCCTAATTTTGTCATTATTATTATTATTATGGACTTACATTCTTTCAATTTCGTTCGCATTATTTATTAGCCGAGCTGATCCATCCGGGCTGCAACGTCGATATCGTTTGTGGAAACCAAACCCTCTCCGACGGACGCACGATCCAACTCGTCCCCAAGATGGTTCGTTCTGAAGCGTTCTCGACCCATCTTCAGAGATTTGGTACCAAGCCGTTGCACACGTGTGTCGAATCTGGTAAGATTAATTACCGAGTTTTTGTGACCAAGTATACATATACAAAAACAATTGAGCCAATTTGAGAAAAGGAAAGATTTCCTTTTTTTAAATGCATTGTACATGAAAAGCCATTGTGCAAGTTTTATATAAGTTTTGTGAAATAATTGAAATATTTCGGCGTTTATTAACTTTACTATAGCAAGTTTAAAGGGATAGTTGAGTTCTGGTAAGGAGAGTACAGTTTTAGTGAAACTGAATTTTAGTAACCAAAACCTGCATCATTACATTACAAACTAATAGTTATAACTAGAAAGGAACACAATATTACAAATGACGTAGTAAAGATCACTTTATCATTCAAAAAGAGCCGTTAAAACGTAAGAGGGCGCTCTCTAAACACTCATCGGTTTTAACCATTTTGAATAAAATATTGTGCATGTGATGCTTTGTTGAAATAGTGATTAGATAGAGAAATAACCAACAACTATTTAA
This sequence comes from Echinarachnius parma, assembly GCA_037951105.1. Lineage (NCBI taxonomy): Eukaryota > Metazoa > Echinodermata > Echinoidea > Clypeasteroida > Echinarachniidae > Echinarachnius > Echinarachnius parma. Next base: position 39,347 of record JBAMJV010000917.1, on the reverse strand, counting down.
ATACCTATTTTGTAACTTTTTGAAAAGAGGAAGCATTTTTTTGAATTTTTAACGGCTGGTTCAAAATTCTCTAATAAACCCGGGGCCCCGGGTTTATTACAAATTGTTATATTTATGGATATTTCAGCCGTTTCTGAACCGATTTTGATCAAACAAAGATGATTTTATTGTTTAAATATTATGCTCTTTCAAATTTTACACTCAGTTTTTCATTACCTCACAAACCAATTAAGTGGTCTAGCGCCCTCTCTACCAAAACTCAACTTTCCCTTTAAGCATGGTAAATGGTAGATTTAATGAGATGCCTTTCTAATAAAATCAAAACAGACATTTGTTTGCATTTTACCATTTAAATGGAAGCCATCGTTATTTTATTTTAAATGCGGATCGACGCATTATTGAATGAGAATCATAATATTCACACAAAATGGACTGTTTCTATATTAAAGCACGTAAACACAGCTTAATTGTCTGACATGCCAAATATATTTTCATTTTTTTTTTCTTTTTCCAATTTTCTATTGATATTTCAGATACCAACTATTAAAGCCGCGGACTCCACGACATCATAATTTGAATCATAGCTATGATTATGATGATGAGGCATGTTGAAAATTATGATAATGATTATGAAAGCTTTGCGTTCTAGTGGCTCACTATACATTTCTACAGCAATTAAGTATAAATTATCTTTAACAGAATGTTCTTTTGTAATTCTTTTGTATTCCCTTTGTATCATTATTATAGGATGCTACGTAATATGTATTGTAAGTGATTTTGTGGACATGGAAAACTAAAACCTGATTGATTTTCTCCTCGCCAACTCTTGTTTAATAATAATCTTACTTGTTATACTATACAAATAAATATAATCTATTTTGTTAACATCTTATGCTTATACACATTCCGGCGATTTTAACAACGTTTGAAGAAAAAAAGATAATTGTCAAGACATAGCATGATACGGAAGCGTTAAAGTGCCATTCGACTTGACGACTTGTCGAGTTATTTTATCACGACAAGTCGACTTAATATCCATATTTTGTCGACATGTAAAGATAATGTATCTAACCATGTCGACTTATCAACTTCTATAAGTCGACATGACGAAATCAATTATCTTGCCAAGTCGACTTAACAAAAAAGTTATGTCGTCATGGCGAAATATATATTATCTTACCAAGTCGACTTCCGAAAAATTACATGTTGTCATGGCGACATATATTATCTTGTTGAGTCGACTTCCCAAAAGTTATATGTCGTCATGGCAACATAAGTTATCTTGCCAAGTCGACTTCTACAAAAAGAACTGTAAATATACTGTGACACGCTGTAAACACACAGTGAACACATTATCACAAACTGAACACACTGTGAAACACTGTGAACACACTTTGACACTGTAAATACACTGTGACATACTAAACACACTGTAAATTATACACTGTAACACACTGTAGATGCAATGTTACACACTGTAAACACACTGTGAACACATTATCTCTCTCTACCTCCTTTCTATCCCTCTTTCTCTTTGAACACAAATATCATATTAACAAATAAGATGGCAAATGCACACACTATACAGTACACGGCCGTGTAATTATTGCGAAGATTGTGCTTCCTGTTTAAAATAACCCTTTGACTACCAAATCCATTTGACCTAGTTCTTTAAACAAATTGACATAATAACTTACTCCACCTCCTTTCATTATCTACAACATTGAAAAGATCATCGGTTAGCAGTTAGATAATTTATGTCGCCATGACGACATATAATTTTTTGGAAGTCGACTTGGCAAGATAATATATTTCGCTATGACGACATAATGTTTTGTTAAGTCGACTTAGTAAGATAATTTGTGTTGCCATGACGACATATAATTTTTTGGAAGTCGATTTGGCATGATAATATATTTCGCAATGGCGACATGTATTTTTGTGAAGTCGACTTGGTAAGATAATTTATGTCGCCAAGACGACATATTTTGGGGGGGATGTCGGCTTGGCAAGATAATTCATGTCACCATGACGACATAATTTTTTTGTTAAGTCGACTTGGCAAGATAATTTATTTCGCCATGTCGACTTATAAAAGTTGATAAGTCGACATGGTTAGATAAATATCTTTACATGTCGACAAAATATGGATATTAAGTAGACTTGTCGAGATCAAATATCTCGACAAGTCGTCAAGTCGAATGGCACTTTAACGCTTCCGTAGCATGATGTCAACTACTGTAATACTTGTTTAGAGCGTTTATCATCCGCCGTGTAAATGTGCAATGCATTTCCTTACTTAGATTTGTCAAAATAATTAATACAATTAGTTATAATATTTAAAACAATACAGTATATATATATAATTACTAAATAATTATCAATTAGCTACGAAAGTAAGAATCACATTCATAATAATTTTCATTTCATCTTTATATTACGATATTAGGATCTAGAGAAGATGTGAAAGTAGTGATTGAAATAGTTGTCTTAAGCCCGGCGCAGACAGAGCCGACTCGATCCGATCCGACTGGTTTTCAGTCAGGCTAGAGCCAGTTTCGCTCAGTCGGAGCCGATTCAACATGTTGAATCGGCCTCGAATGACCTCTGACTGGTTCTTGATTGGCAAAACCGGAGTCCTGAGGCAACGCATACTGAGTTAATCAGGCTGAAAACCAGTCGGATCGGGTCGAGTCGGCTCTGTCTGCGCCGGGCTTAACGATTCATCATTACCTTAAAGGGGTAGTACAGTTTTGGTCAAACTTAATTTTAGTAACCAGAACCTGCACCATAACATTACAAATTATACAAACTGATAGTTATAACTCCACCATGCTCGAAAGGTATAAAGATGTACTAACGACTACATAAAAAGCCTGTTATCATTTAAAAAAAAGAGCCGTTAAAAAAAGGGGGCGCTCTCTAAAAACACATTGGTTTAAACCATTACAAAAATGTGTGCATGTGATGTTTTGTTGAAATAATGATTAAATATGACTATTTAAAACCTATTTTGTAAAATTTTGTGTAAGGTGTAAGCATTTTATTTTGTTTTTCTTAAATCATCGAATAAACCTGGGGCCCCAGGTTTATTCCGATCGAATATATTTATTAATATTTCAGCTGTTTCTGAACCGATTTTGATCCAAAAAGTCTTTCATGTCATTAAAATTGTATGTTTTTTCAAATTTGACACTCAGTTTTTCATTAACTTACACAAACAATTATTTCTTGAAGCGACCTCAAAACTAAAACTTTATTACAATTACTAGTAACTAATTAATGTCTATAATTACCAATTAAGTGCTATTTATGTCAACGGCCTGGGTATATCCTGTACATAATCTTTACTTCGCCGAAGTAAAACATATACAAGAATGAAATCAGAAACAAAATGTTCATCTTCATATTTGAATCTTTCTATGAAAGATATTAAAGAAGTGATTGGAATATTTGTTTTACCATTCAATCATTATATTTATCTTGAACTAATCAAATAAATAAATATTTTAAATGAATTGTAAGAATGGAACGCAGGATTCATTTGTTTTTCCTATTTATAATCTAGACAAGATGTTAATATAGTGATTGGAATATTTATCTTGCGGCTCATTATTAAATGTATCCTGAACTAATTAATGTTCATTAATAAATTGATAACACTGGCCAGATTATGTATTAATTGTATTTAATCAATAAAGCACGAATTGTAAGAATTACACGCAGAATACATTTTCTTTCCTATTTATAATCTAGACAAGATGTTAATATAGTGATTGGAATAATTGGCTTGCGATCCATCATTGATTGCAGTGGTAGTATAGATGTAGTGTGTGCATGTTTGTTTGTGTGTTTGTTTGTTTGTTTGTGTGTGTGTGTGTGTGTGTGCGCGTGTGTGTGTGTGTGTGTGTGTTTGTGTGTGTATGTGAGGGTGTACGTGTTTATATGCATGTGTGTGTGTGCAGTGTGTGTGTGTGTGTGTGTGTGTGTGTGTGTGTGTGTGTGTGTGTGTGTGTGTGTGTGTGTGTGTGTGTGTGTGTGTGTGTGTGTGTGTGTGTGTGTGTGTGTGTGTGTGCGTGCGTGTACATGTGTTTGTGTTTGTGTGAGTGGTTATGTGTGCATTTGTATTTTTTGTATGTGTTTGTGTGCGTAAATATCAGTGTGTGTGTGTGTGTGTGTGTATTTGGTGCATGTATATATTTGAGGATGTGTGTATTTATATATTAGTTTATATAATTGTGTGTGACACCGGCTAGGTTTAGGGCGGTTCAATCAGCATTACTCAATGCCATTGTAAGAAGAAAAAATACAAACACGTACAGTTATGTTTCAGACAAACCAAATGTTTTATTAAAATAAAATTGATTTCTGGTTTCACGACAGAATGGACACCTGGGAGCACAACGCAACCAGTTCGACTACAAGACATTAATATTTTATTTGTTTTGGTGGGACTAGTTTTCTTATATTATGTTTTTGTTCATAGTTTCGGACTATACCCCCTCCCTTTTCATTATTTTTAAAATCTATATCTGTCTACATCGCCACACTTCTCTCTCTTTCTCTATCTCTTCTATATGTCAAATTTGTTCTTCTAGCATTGAAACTTCCGAAAACTGATTTAAGGCATTTGAGTATTATCGTTTGTTTTTTTAATTAAATTTTAAAATATCAAATTTTACACTTTCACACTGGCGTATTACGTGGTCGGACTTATGGGGCGGAGGCACCCTTTATGTATTTCTTCATTTTTTCAGAAATTTTCCACCTATATTTTGTTTTTGTTTTTCTTCAAATTTGGTGTGCATTTGGGGGCAAACCCTATGTATTTTTTTTATTTGTCACAAATTTTCCACTTATATTTTTATTACAAAAAAACCCACGTATCCAGACAGAATTTATGTTTTATTAAAATATGATGTATTTCTGGTTTAACGTCAAAATAGACACTTGGGGGAAAAGGCAACCAGTTAGACTACAAGACATTAATATTGTATTTGTTTTGACGGGACTAGTTTTCTTATAATTTTGATGTCTTTGTACATAGTTTCTGACTATACCCCCTCCCTTTTTTATTATGTTCTTATCTATGTCTGTCTACATCTCTAGTCTCTACTCTTCTCTCTCTTTCCCTATCTCTTCTATATGTACATGTACATGTATACAAACAAAAAAACAACGTAATTTATCTATCAAGTGTGCTCTTCTAGCATTGAAGCTTCCACAAACTAATTTAAGAAACTTGAGTATTAACGCCTTTTTCATTGCAGCTATTCGTAATGTTTAACATATCTCTCATTGTATTAATTTCACTCTAACTTAACTATTTTCTTTTAAAAACTGTTTCTATCCCTTTCTATATAATTATATCTTTCTCTGTCTATTATCTATCTATCTAACTATGTACTGATGTTTATCTATCTATCTATCTATCTATTTATCTATATCTATATACAAAGTCAACAAAACTAATTCGAAAAAAACGCTATAATTCCATGGTAAAGTTGTTTTATTCAATCATTTTCGACCGGTTTCGTACTCTTCAGAAAAGTAACTGAAGTTAAAAACATCTATCTACTTATATCTGTCTATCTATCACTCTATCTTCCTTCTTATATTACTCTTCACGTGCAATTCTCCAGGGCCTATTTTTTCTTTCTGCCCTACGTTTTTGCGATAATCAACATTAAGCTCACGCTTCGCTCTCATCCTGCAGTCTTCTTATAGCGTCTCCCATGCGAATTGTCTGCGAATCTAAATTTGGCGCAATCACTTTTACTTAGGGTGACAGAAAAACACCAGTGGAATACGATTCTTATGCACAAAAACGTACATTTGTTATTTTGTCCTTTACGTCCGCACATACATAACACGCACATATACAAACTTACACACGAACGCCAAACAAACAAGCAAACATACAAACAAACAAACGGTTATACAAAGCAATAATTAAACACACTAACAATAGTAACACACTATCACACCTATCGCCTTCGCAAACACGCAAACAAACAAACAAACAAACGAACTAACGAACTAACTAACACATAAACGCAGTCATGTTCCTCTTATTGTGTGCAAATCTCCTATATAGAGTAAAAGGAAATCGGTTCCTTCAGAATAATGGAATAACAATGGAAAAACCATTGAAATGAGGAACCTTTCTTCTTTTAGAATATAGACACTAATTTTAAGATTAAACCTTATTTAAAGGGATAGTTGAGTATTGGTCAAACTTAACTTTAGTAACCAAAACCTGCACCATTACGGTACAAAGTAATCGTTATAACTTCACCATGCTCGAAAAGTATACACAATTACAAACGACTAAGTAAAACCCCTGTTATCATTCAAAAAGAGTCGTGACAAATCAAGAGGGCGCTATTTAAAAAATCATTGGTTTTAGCCTTTTTTTTCATACAAAATTGTGCATTTAATGTTTGTTAAAATAATGATTCAATAGAGATATCATCAACGACTTTTTAAAAACCTATTCAGACTTTTTTTCAAAGTAGTCTTCGAGCATTTTTTAAATTTTTTGTAAAAAGTCTAAATATCGCCCGGTGATGTCCGGGTGTGAATGAATAAAAATATATTTATGGATATTTTAGCCGTTTCTGAACCGATTTTGATCAAACAAAGTTTATTCTGTCATTAAAATTGCATGTTCTTTCGAATTTGACAGTCAGTTTTTCATTATCTCACAAAAAAAAATATCGGGGGGCACTTCGGGAAACACCCATACTCAACACTACCTTTAAATTATGGGTATAATTAACTCTAATGTGCAGGAAAGTTGTGTGTAATTCCGACCAACTAATCTTCGAAAAATCAATCTTTCGGGGACAAAATCCTTCGGAATAACGAACCTTCGGAAAAAATATCTTCGGAAAAAACAAACCTTCAGAAAAACGAATCTTCGAAATAAGAAATCATTAAAAAAAAAACATTTGGAAAAACGTACCTTCGGGGGAGGGGGGGGGGGGGGGGATCTTCAAAATAACAAACCTTCGGGGAAAACGAACCTTCGGAAATAACAAACATTCGGAAAAAACAAGACAAATCTACCCCCGCTTTTACCAGTCTTGACAATGAATGAAATCGACAGCTAGTCACAGCACACTTCCGTTTGTCCTCAGCCTTTTACAAACACTTCTCGAATTTCCTTTTTAAAAAGGGGGATGGATCACCACGGCTCGACTGACTCCAAGAATGTTTACTAAATATCACTTTCACTTTCCGCATCCAAGTAATGGGCGTTTATTTTTCCTTAAAAAAGAAAGCTTAGAACACATACAAAGTATGTCACATGTGTCTGTGGGTGTATGTGTGTGTGTGTGTGTGTGTGTGTGTGTGTGTGTGTGTGTGTGTGTACAGTACGGGGGGGGGGGGGGGGGCACCGGGGGTCACTCTCATACACAAGTATTACCCAACCGTGGCCATCAACCTCTGACAATTTAAAAGTTAACACCCCAAAATGGCGTATAATGCTTTTAAAACCTATCCTTAATGGCGCAAAATGCACCTGTAAAGGTATACCCTGTTTTGTGATTTTGTTTTATTCTTTTGAAGGGACCTTTGAGTGCGTGCCGAAAACCACCCATTTTTAAAGGGAAAACTTCGACGTATAGCTGAAAATTATACCCTGTAGACGTTTTTTTAAGGACGCGGGTGAGTAGCCAGTCATGTTTGAATTGAGTGGTGGGTGGGGGGGGGGGGGGGGGGGGGGGGGGTCAATGCTTTTTCGTTTATTATTCTTCTTGGTTACAAGGGGACGAGTTGAGGGGATCTAGTAACATTGACAACATCCACATTTGCTTAGAACTCTAGCGGTCCTCATATTCCTAGTTTGATTTGTTTAACCAATATAAAAGCATGGAACAGGTTCAGTTTTCATCATTTCTCTTCCGTTATAAAGATATTTATGATTGAATTGAAGCGTGCGGCTTTTGAAAGTCCCTAGCGGACACTTTCAACTGTAATGAGTTAGTGAATATCACTTTTCATTTTCGCCCATTTCTTGGTCATATGACACTCTTTTACCATGGATTTTTCGCGCATCATTCAGAAGACTTATCAAATCACAGAAATACACATTTTAAAAATACCCTTCGTCAGTTTTGCACATGTCAACAAAGTTACTAGATCCCTTAAAGGTACCGTTGAGTATTGGTATTTCCCGAAGTGCCCCCCGATATTTGTTTGTGAGATAATGCAAAACTGACTGTCAAATAAAAAAAAAAATACAACTTTAATGACAGAATTAACTTTATTTGATCAAAATCGGTTCAGAAACGGCTGAAATATCCATAAGTATATTTTTATTCAAAAGATTCTTCACCGGCAATCACCGGAGGATATTTAGACTTTTCAGGAAAAAAATAAAAATGCTTATAGACTACTTTGAAAAAAATCTGAATAGGTTTTTAAAAAGTTGTTGATGATTTCTCTATTGAATCATTATTTTAACAAAACATTAAATGCACAATTTTGTATGAAAAATGGCTAAAACCAGTGATTTTTTTTAATAGCACCCTCTTGAGTTGTAACGGCTCTTTTTTAAATGATAACAGGGGTTTTACATAGTCGTTTGTAATTGTGTATACTTTTCGAGCATGGTGAAATTATAACTATTACTTTGTACCGTAATGGTGCAGGTTTTGGTTACTAAAGTTAAATTTGACCAATACTCAACTATCCCTTTAAATAATGAAAATACACCATTATTACTAAAATTAAAGAAAGAGGCTTTTTTGTGTATGAAAAATACTAGCAAGGAATTAGATATCTTCAAATGTATCGGTCATACACATTTCTCAACTTATACATTTGAGATGCTTTATATCATTTGACTATTTTGAGCAGTCGCTGCATTATTAGACTAGAAGGCCGACAAAGTCAGCATACCCACGCCTCCCATTAGCCCTGTTCTACCCCTTCGTCGGCCTCAACCCTGTTTTGCTTACCGCAGGCTAACCAGCGCGTTTTAGGCACGATTTGGTGAAAATGCCTAGGCCAGGGTGTAGGCCGCTTGCTTGCGGCGCGGCAGCCCCATGGCGAGGCAGTGTACAAAATTATTGACAACTAGAAGGCCGACAAAGTCAGCATACCCACGCCTCCCATTAGCCCTGTTCTACCCCTTCGTCGGCCTCAACCCAGTCTAGATGTATTCAATATGTAAAAATGAACATCTGTTCATCTTCACATTAGTGTCGGGTCAATAATAATTATTAAATAAATAAATGTATTTTTCGGAAACTTACCAATTTCTTGGCGCTTCAAAGTTCAGATCAGCGTGTTGCAATTCAATTCCGTTCCGTATTAATTAACCCGGAATCGAAAGTACCGTACCATAACATATGGTACCGTGCGCGCGATCGCGATGCACACCTGGACTAAACTTGTTAGTTGCTGCTCGATTGGATTCAGCGCGAGCGAGGTTACCGTATACGTACCGCGCCTATAACGTGCAGATATTATTTAGGCACACACGTGCATTAAATACATACTCAAACTTCAAGGTTCCACAGAATTTGCAGGGGTCAACCAATCATCACCAAAATCTAATCGATTCTTCCATGTCACTATCCAAACATTCCCTGAAAATTTGGTGCAAATCCGTTCACCCGTTCTCTAGTTATCTTGTACACAAACAAACAAACAAACAAAAAAAAAAAAAAAAAAACAGACAAACAAACAAACATACGGAACCCTTTACATAACCCCCTGCCGATTTCATCGGCGTGGGTAATGAGTACGCACTACGCACCATGACTTGAAACGGTGCCCCGCCCGCGCCCCCATTAGCGTTAGTCCCTTGACTTGCAGGGGTGCAGCCCCCCCCCCCCCCCCCCCCGCCCCTGCCCGGCTAATTATTACCAGTAATGGCATGAATGGCTACGCCACTGCATGACAAACATAAATAGTACACGTTTACAAACTAAAATATTATCATTCAGATTCAAGGAAACACATATCACACTGGCTACAATCTTCATTATTTTTATGTAGTATAATTAAAGAGAAGCAAATTTCGAGACTCGAGACTCAACAAAAAATTAACCGACATTAGTTTTGTCCAACTTTCTAGGTTAAAATATTTTTTCAATATAAACAAAAATAATGTGAGAATCAAATCTACCCATTTATAACAACTGCTTATAGTTTATTCGATTTTAAAAAGGAATTAAGTTCGTTCACTTCAGTACAGAACAGCAGTGAGGGGAAAATCCAGCTGAAATACGGTTCCACTAGACGGCGCGGGACTGATTTCCACCCCCGACGCTCTCGGCGTGGACATAAGCCGCGTCTCGATGAAATACAAATTCTGCTGCTCTTTGGAGACTATTGTATTTGATGTGGCATTCCAATATTCGATCGAGAGCAGATAAACACGACATAATTCGAAATAATAGACACCTAAGTGTCTATTTCTGCCATCGATATATAAATCAAACGATTTTAAGTTCAATAATTACTAGATTGATGCAGCAATGTCCGTATTTGCGGTAAAAAAGGCGTTTTACTACCTGATTTTGATGACTTTCGCGAGCACCTCACAATTACAGAAAAACTCTAGGATGTAAACAAATGTCATGTGACCATAGTTCATGATCTGAATTTTATGAATATCATTTTATTTTTTCCTTAAAAATTGCGGAAACTACTTTTATGAAAAAGTAAAAATTAGCTTGCATTTATCGTATAAAATTGATGATTTATAATCGATTACAAGTGAATTTTAAGGGGAAAATTACAAAAAAATCTGTATAAATTTAAAATCAAATTGGTAATTTTTGGATTATACATATTCATGAGATACGATATGACTATTCATATTTTTACTCCGATTTAAGACAATTGATTGGTCAAACTTGTTATAGGGGTGTGTTTTCAACTGTCGACGGCAGTAAAGAAAAACAAAAACTTATTCAAATCACGCGTGTCGCGTAGCTAATATGGCCGCGCCCGTAGTGCGTCCACGCACAGACATACGTGCCGCGCCTATAACGTGCAGATATTATTTAGGCACACACGTGCATTAAATACATACTCAAACTTCAAGGTTCCACAGAATTTGCAGGGGTCAACCAATCATCACCAAAATCTAATCGATTCTTCCATGTCACTATCCAAACATTCCCTGAAAATTTGGTGCAAATCCGTTCACCCGTTCTCTAGTTATCTTGTACACAAACAAACAAACAAAAAAAAAAAAAAAACTAGAAGGCCGACAAAGTCAGCATACCCACGCCTCCCATTAGCCCTGTTCTACCCCTTCGTCGGCCTCAACCCTGTTTTGCTTACCGATGCATCCTAAAACATAGTGATCAACCGTTGAACAGAACGAGTGTATGAACTGTATGTTTATCTTAAGCGTATAAGTTTAAATTGCATGTAAATTGTCCACTTGAGAGGATCATCACCATTGTTCTGGTCATTGGGCCAGGATGTGTGCATTAATGCCATTAATTATTATTTTGCGACTGCAACTGGCGAACTGCAGTGAAAATGCCTAGGCCAGGGTGTAGGCCGCTTGCTTGCGGCGCGGCAGCCCCATGGCGAGGCAGTGTACAAAATTATTGACAACTAGAAGGCCGACAAAGTCAGCATACCCACGCCTCCCATTAGCCCTGTTCTACCCCTTCGTCGGCCTCAACCCTGTTTTGCTTACCGATGCATCCTAAAAACATAGTGATCAACCGTTGAACAGAATCCCCCACAACTCCAGGCATAGTAAACTATGCTGACTGGGTATGCCTGCAGGAAGGGCTTGAAAATGCCGACATCTGTCCAATTTATTGGCGATAAATGTAACATAAATCATGAATTCAAACAAAATAAACTATTACAAACAATAACAGATACCTTATCTTCCTGATTCTGCAAACTTTTATGTCCATTTCTCTTGCATAAATATGATTTTAGATCTTTTCATGACAGCTATCTGCCGATTCGCACGTGTTTTTACTAGCTGCCTGTGTAGTATAGATATGCCTAATATTTATGCATTGCAATATGCACAACACATTACATGCGGGTGTGTACTATGTGTAAGTACATCTATTGGCATGGCGTGTGCGCCACGTTGTTTTCTTGAAATGATTTGAGACGGGAGAGACGAGGAGAGACTAGTGTGAGAAGGGAGAGGAGAAGAGAGACTGTGTGTGTGTGATAAGTACATTAGTGCGTGTGTGCCATCGCGATCGCACGGAGCACAAATAGAAATGCATAGACGGTAGTGCATTATCGGATTTCCCAAAATCCGTAACATTTCAGCGCCATTCCGTACTCCCGTAATTGTTGTCAATTTCCGTACCAATAAATACATACTCAAACTTCAAGGTTCCACAGAATTTGCAGGGGTCAACCAATCATCACCAAAATCTAATCGATTCTTCCATGTCACTATCCAAACATTCCCTGAAAATTTGGTGCAAATCCGTTCACCCGTTCTCTAGTTATCTTGTACACAAACAAACAAAAAAAAAAAAAAACAAACAAACAAACAAACATACGGAACCCTTTACATAACCCCCTGCCGATTTCATCGGCGTGGGTAAAAATGATTATGTGAGACTGCTTGAGGCAGACAAATCTTCCGAGAATATATCGTAAAAACACCTGAATCATCCAAAAATGTAAGTTTCCAAAGTGCACCCTACTTCCGATTGCTCGAAAATTTGAGATTTCAACAAAGTTCACTGCGAAAATGCGGCAAAAAATGACTTACGGAGGTTGAAATTGGTCGAGTTTCTCGATTCAAAACACGAACCGGATCTATAACTAGAAGGCCGACAAAGTCAGCATACCCACGCCTCCCATTAGCCCTGTTCTACCCCTTCGTCGGCCTCAACCCTGTTTTGCTTACCGCAGGCTAACCAGCGCGTTTTAGGCACGATTTGGTGAAAATGCCTAGGCCAGGGTGTAGGCCGCTTGCTTGCGGCGCGGCAGCCCCATGGCGAGGCAGTGTACAAAATTATTGACAACGAGAATATATCGTAAAAACACCTGAATCATCCAAAAATGTAAGTTTCCAAAGTGCACCCTACTTCCGATTGCTCGAAAATTTGAGATTTCAACAAAGTTCACTGCGAAAATGCGGCAAAAAATGACTTACGGAGGTTGAAATTGGTCGAGTTTCTCGATTCAAAACACGAACCGGATCTATAATCATCGCAAGCATCTCTTGTGTATACTTCACATGCATATTACGTGGTTCAATCAGCTGTTTGACCGCATTACATTTGGAAAAATAGTATATCCCTCCACCCTTGCAATAGCGAAGTTGCATTGCCCACAGCCAAACATCGCGCAAACTACGTGTACAAAAATATGGCCCATGCGCGCACGCCATGTAACGCCGAATGACGATGCCTAATTAAATACATACTCAAACTTCAAGGTTCCACAGAATTTGCAGGGGTCAACCAATCATCACCAAAATCTAATCGATTCTTCCATGTCACTATCCAAACATTCCCTGAAAATTTGGTGCAAATCCGTTCACCCGTTCTCTAGTTATCTTGTACACAAACAAACAAAAAAAAAAACAAAAAAAAAAAAAAACAGACAAACAAACAAACAAACAAACATACGGAACCCTTTACATAACCCCCTGCCGATTTCATCGGCGTGGGTAATCATCGCAAGCATCTCTTGTGTATACTTCACATGCATATTACGTGGTTCAATCAGCTGTTTGACCGCATTACATTTGGAAAAATAGTATATCCCTCCACCCTTGCAATAGCGAAGTTGCATTGCCCACAGCCAAACATCGCGCAAACTACGTGTACAAAAATATGGCCCATGCGCGCACGCCATGTAACGCCGAATGACGATGCCTAATTAAATACATACTCAAACTTCAAGGTTCCACAGAATTTGCAGGGGTCAACCAATCATCACCAAAATCTAATCGATTCTTCCATGTCACTATCCAAACATTCCCTGAAAATTTGGTGCAAATCCGTTCACCCGTTCTCTAGTTATCTTGTACCATTACGTTTCACCCAAGTTAGAAAATAACCGCTTCTCAGGTCTGAGGAGAGGTTGAGAGATTCGTGCCTCTAGTAGAATTGTATCACCGTTTACACCGTTCTTATCGGTTTACTGCGTGTAACCGGAGGAGATTATCTCTATAATACCACTAGGTCTCGGGGGGCAGTTAACAGGGCATGGAATGTTGACGAAAGCTATTAAAATGGTTGAGTTGATTTCCACCGTGGTGGAGATCACGGCTAACTTAGTGAAACGTAATGACAAACAAACAAACAAAAAAAAAAAAAAACAAACAAACATACGGAACCCTTTACATAACCCCCTGCCGATTTCATCGGCGTGGGTAAAAACAGACAAACAAACAAACATACGGAACCCTTTACATAACCCCCTGCCGATTTCATCGGCGTGGGTAATGAGACTGCACACTGTTTTACTTTTGTATAATCAATCCATTTTCCCCTATTTTCCTGATTCTAACCAGTCTAGATGTATTCAATATGTAAAAATGAACATCTGTTCATCTTCACATTAGTGTCGGGTCAATAATAATTATTAAATAAATAAATGTATTTTTCGGAAACTTACCAATTTCTTGGCGCTTCAAAGTTCAGATCAGCGTGTTGCAATTCAATTCCGTTCCGTATTAATTAACCCGGAATCGAAAGTACCGTACCATAACATATGGTACCGTGCGCGCGATTGGATTCAGCGAGGTTACCGTACCGCGCCTATAACGTGCAGATATTATTTAGGCACACACGTGCATTAAATACATACTCAAACTTCAAGGTTCCACAGAATTTGCAGGGGTCAACCAATCATCACCAAAATCTAATCGATTCTTCCATGTCACTATCCAAACATTCCCTGAAAATTTGGTGCAAATCCGTTCACCCGTTCTCTAGTTATCTTGTACACAAACAAACAAACAAAAAAAAAAAAAAAAAACTAGAAGGCCGACAAAGTCAGCATACCCACGCCTCCCATTAGCCCTGTTCTACCCCTTCGTCGGCCTCAACCCTGTTTTGCTTACCGCAGGCTAACCAGCGCGTTTTAGGCACGATTTGGTGAAAATGCCTAGGCCAGGGTGTAGGCCGCTTGCTTGCGGCGCGGCAGCCCCATGGCGAGGCAGTGTACAAAATTATTGACAATAAAAACACCTGAATCATCCAAAAATGTAAGTTTCCAAAGTGCACCCTACTTCCGATTGCTCGAAAATTTGAGATTTCAACAAAGTTCACTGCGAAAATGCGGCAAAAAATGACTTACGGAGGTTGAAATTGGTCGAGTTTCTCGATTCAAAACACGAACCGGATCTATAACTAGAAGGCCGACAAAGTCAGCATACCCACGCCTCCCATTAGCCCTGTTCTACCCCTTCGTCGGCCTCAACCCAGTCTAGATGTATTCAATATGTAAAAATGAACATCTGTTCATCTTCACATTAGTGTCGGGTCAATAATAATTATTAAATAAATAAATGTATTTTTCGGAAACTTACCAATTTCTTGGCGCTTCAAAGTTCAGATCAGCGTGTTGCAATTCAATTCCGTTCCGTATTAATTAACCCGGAATCGAAAGTACCGTACCATAACATATGGTACCGTGCGCGCGATCGCGATGCACACCTGGACTAAACTTGTTAGTTGCTGCTCGATTGGATTCAGCGCGAGCGAGGTTACCGTATACGTACCGCGCCTATAACGTGCAGATATTATTTAGGCACACACGTGCATTAAATACATACTCAAACTTCAAGGTTCCACAGAATTTGCAGGGGTCAACCAATCATCACCAAAATCTAATCGATTCTTCCATGTCACTATCCAAACATTCCCTGAAAATTTGGTGCAAATCCGTTCACCCGTTCTCTAGTTATCTTGTACACAAACAAACAAACAAAAAAAAAAAAAAAAAAACAGACAAACAAACAAACATACGGAACCCTTTACATAACCCCCTGCCGATTTCATCGGCGTGGGTAATCATCGCAAGCATCTCTTGTGTATACTTCACATGCATATTACGTGGTTCAATCAGCTGTTTGACCGCATTACATTTGGAAAAATAGTATATCCCTCCACCCTTGCAATAGCGAAGTTGCATTGCCCACAGCCAAACATCGCGCAAACTACGTGTACAAAAATATGGCCCATGCGCGCACGCCATGTAACGCCGAATGACGATGCCTAATTAAATACATACTCAAACTTCAAGGTTCCACAGAATTTGCAGGGGTCAACCAATCATCACCAAAATCTAATCGATTCTTCCATGTCACTATCCAAACATTCCCTGAAAATTTGGTGCAAATCCGTTCACCCGTTCTCTAGTTATCTTGTACACAAACAAAAAACAAAAAACAAAAACAAACAAACAAACAAACAAACAAACATACGGAACCCTTTACATAACCCCCTGCCGATTTCATCGGCGTGGGTAAAAAACAGACAAACAAACAAACATACGGAACCCTTTACATAACCCCCTGCCGATTTCATCGGCGTGGGTAATAAAGAGATGCGATAGGCGACGATAACCACCACAACTAATAAAATACAAACTCGTACGTTTTCCCCCTTTCTTTCTTAATTAAAGTTTGAGGTGGCACATTCCTTCTTGTTTAAAGTTCGGTTGTACATTTCAACTTGTTGTTGACATTCCCAAGTGTAAATTTCAGTGGAATGAACTGTCTTGTAGTGTAAGTTTCACCGGATGTTTCTCACATACTTGAGTTGTTATTACCCACGCCGATGAAATCGGCAGGGGGTTATGTAAAGGGTTCCGTATGTTTGTTTGTTTGTCTGTTTTTTTTTTTTTTTTTTTTTTGTTTGTTTGTTTGTGTACAAGATAACTAGAGAACGGGTGAACGGATTTGCACCAAATTTTCAGGGAATGTTTGGATAGTGACATGGAAGAATCGATTAGATTTTGGTGATGATTGGTTGACCCCTGCAAATTCTGTGGAACCTTGAAGTTTGAGTATGTATTTAATGCACGTGTGTGCCTAAATAATATCTGCACGTTATAGGCGCGGTACGGTAACCTCGCTGAATCCAATCGAGCAGCAACTAACAAGTTAGTTTAGTCCAGGTGTGCATCGCGATCGCGCGCACGGTACCATATGTTATGGTACGGTACTTTCGATTCCGGGTTAATTAATACGGAACGGAATTGAATTGCAACACGCTGATCTGAACTTTGAAGCGCCAAGAAATTGGTAAGTTTCCGAAAAATACATTTATTTATTTAATAATTATTATTGACCCGACACTAATGTGAAGATGAACAGATGTTCATTTTTACATATTGAATACATCTAGACTGGTTAGAATCAGGAAAATAGGGGAAAATGGATTGATTATACAAAAGTAAAACAGTGTGCAGTCTCATTGTCAATAATTTTGTACACTGCCTCGCCATGGGGCTGCCGCGCCGCAATTTAAACTTATACGCTTAAGATAAACATACAGTTCATACACTCGTTCTGTTCAACGGTTGATCACTATGTTTTTAGGATGCATCGGTAAGCAAAACAGGGTTGAGGCCGACGAAGGGGTAGAACAGGGCTAATGGGAGGCGTGGGTATGCTGACTTTGTCGGCCTTCTAGTTAGTTTCATCTTACGAGACTCCACCTTCGTCTAGCGGTGTTGCTAAGGGGAAGGGAAGGGGATAACTGCCCATTTAAAAAAAAAAAGTAGTGAACCGTTAGAGCTCATCATTAGGAAAAAGGTATGGAATGTATTAATAACTAACATTACATATTTTTTAAAAGCATACTAGGATCTCCCCTCATCAGTAAAGTGGTTACGCGGGCATGAGGGCAAGGGGGCACGTGATCCCCATTAAAGAAAAACAATACAAAATGTAGACTAAAACACAAAATGATACAAAATAATTGGCGTGCCCCTTCCAATGCAATTACTATGCCCAGGCTATGCCACTGCCCCTTTTTCAATATTACTCCTTCTTACACCCCATTCATACTTGAATGGACTTGAACACGGCGCCATACCAGACGCAAGTATGAATGAGATGTCCCCCCACCCCCCCCCCCCCAAAAAAAAAAAAAATGGATTGAACCTTGCTACTCCATAGAACGGATGTGTTTCACCTATGTACTTTCTTGTATTAGTATAGTTCGTGTCAACTTTCAACATTCATTCATGGTACCTTTCTCGATGATTGACAGCTAAAGTTTACAAGCAAAATCGCTGTCATGTTTGTGTTGTTGCCATGACAATTACAATGTAGTTTGTAACATCGCTGCATGGCACGTCGTGGTTGTTGCTATGAAGATAATTATTTTGACATATATACTTCAGTATGTGGTTGCGCCTTTACAATATATCTATGAAGTATGTTTTATAAAACAAAATGTTTAACTGTGGTTAAAAAAAAAAAATAAAAAAAAAACGACCATGAAACCACAATCAGGAAGGTTTCTTTTATATCGGACTTTATACTCTACCCCATTTAAACTGATCAATATTAACTTTATAGTTATTTTCCCAAAAAAAATCATGTTTGAGACTTCAATCAATATACCTATACCGATTTCCTTGTAACATTTTTGAGAATGATATGTGAGAATTTCATAGAGAGAGAATGAAGTTTACCTAGTGAAAACAGAGAATATCAATGTCTGATTTGATCCCGATCATTCGCGTGAAGTATCCGAATTCTGATTCTATAGACGATTGAGTATCCGAATTCAGATACTCTTGACGACGGTCGGAAACCGTCTATAGACGCGCTTAAATTCAATATTAAAGGACCTAAAGAATACAACGTACTTTGGCACTTATTCCATAGTTGATGACTTGTAAAATAGGTCTGCCGAAAAAAAATCCATGAAAATAAACACAGTAGTGATTTAAGACTAATTTTCTGATGCCAAATCTCATTTAGCAGCCAGTTTACGCCCCACCCACATTTAGGGTCCAGAATCGGCAGCGTGATTGACATTGTGATTGACAATTCATTTGCTTACGTCATGATAGTACACCAGCCACAAATCCATAAGTGCTCTAGAAAAAAAAATCGACGGCATTTTTGGGTAATGGCTGGCATCCATGCTTAAATTATTCCTTAAATACTCAGGATTCCGATTAGGCCGGATGCCAAGCCTTATTTTGACCCAAAAATTGTGTTTTTAACCAAAAATCATCAGAATGTCAAAATTTGCTTATTTTCCTTTTTTGCATAATTCTTAAAGAGATTTTTGAGGTGTATCAGATGATATTAATTATGTAACCAAGACAGAGATATAACTTTAGTAAACATGATATTAACATTGTTCTTATACACGTAGGTGAATGGCAAATTAGAATACAAAATTGTGATTTTCTCACAAATAATTGGTGTCAAACAATTAATGTATTTCAAAGTTGTTTTACTAAAAGAACTTGACATCTTATTACATTCTTTTCAGCCACCTTGGTTAAAGTTATTCTGCTCTTTCTGTTAAGAACAAGAATGGTCAAATTACAACACCCAATTAATGTTTGTATTCCCCAAATAAGTGAAGATGGACGCAAATACTACAATACTAAAATCTCTTGATCTGGGGGAATTTCCCTTCTTGGTGTACACACGGTACCAGTACGGTATACCCTGTGTACAATCTGAATGAGAAGCGACGCCGGCCGCGCGCGGAGCCGGAGCGACGTAAAGTATAATGGCGATTGCATCACATCAACATAAAAACCTTGTGCTAAAATGTGAGTATCTATGTCTGATATTTAATTATATATTAAAATATATATGTTTTTGGCAGGATCATGGTTCAGTGCACATCATATGTATGTTCATTTAATCTGTCTTTGTCGGGGATAAAATAAATATGGCTAATCCAACCCCGCTCGTGTAACTTTCACTACTCGCGATACAGTGCAAATACATTGTCCACGGCGCTACCAGCGCAGTGGGCCAGGCCCGGCTGCCGAAGTTTTGAAATTCCGCTCACACGGGTCGCAGAGCCAAGGGATCTAGATTTTAGTCCTACATAGACCGAGCTAAGCTGCATACATTTAGGATCTACTAGAGACTAGGTCTAACTTTATAATATAGTAACTGTGCAAACTACACCAATTGAGTTAGATCTCATTCTATATGTTAGGCGATTTGTGTATAGTAAGTACAAGTTATGTAGTATTTTGACCTTATTTCATGATATGCCATGACCTGCTTATTTAAGTTTTAACACGGTGAGTCACTCACAGTTTACACAACTTTAAATACCGTCTTACAGTTATTTTCATTAAACTCAAATATTAAAATTGTTTAGTGATTAGGTTAAAGGGTTATACCACTCATCAGATGCTGAGATTTGAATCGTTAGTATCATTTGTCATTCGGTACTGCCTGCATGTTGGTATTAGTTAGCTGTTTCTGAACCAATTTTGATCATACAAAGTTTATTCTATCTCTATCAACTAGAGTTTCCATTACCTCACAACACAAATATTCATTGAAACGCCCTCTAAACCAAAACTGAACTATCCCATTACTACTTTTGTTCACTACAGTCTACAGGGACTTAAGAGCCAGAAGGACCGAAAGCAAAAGCTAATCAACGAAAAGGAAGATGAGACTGAAAAGACAAAGACTTTCCAAACTCGGGTCAAGGTATGATGACGACGGTGATGATGATGATGATGGTGGACTTGTGGTGATGATGACGATGATGATGATGTTGAGGATGATGGTGGTGATGATGATAAGGATGATGATGTTGTTGATAATGATGGGGGGGGGGGGGGGGAGGTGATAATGAGGAGAAGAATGATGATGTTAATAATGGTGGTGATGATGATAATGGTGGTGGTGATGATGCTGATAATGATTTTGTTGGTGGTAGTGATAATGATGAAGATGATGATGATAGTGGTGGTAATGAAGATGATGATTATGAGGATAAGGATGATGATGTTAATGGTAATGCTGATGATGATGACGTTGATGATGATAGTGGTGTTGATGAGGATTAAGGATAAGGATGATGATGTTGATGATGATGATGAATGATGATGGTGGTGATGATGATGATGATGATGAGGATAGTGGTGTTGAGGAAGAGGATATAAGGATGATGATGAGGATATTGATGATGTCGATAATGATGATGGTGGTGGTAGTGATGATGAGGATTATGAGGATTAAGGATGGTGATGATGATGATAGTGGTGTTGAGGATGATGGTGGTGATGATGATAAGGATGATGATGTTGATAATGATGGGGGGGGGGGGGGGAGGTGATAATGAGGAGAAGAATGATGATGTTAATAATGGTGGTGATGATGATAATGGTGGTGGTGATGATGCTGATAATGATTTTGTTGGTGGTAGTGATGATGATGAAGATGATGATGATGATAGTGGTGGTAATGAAGATGATGATTATGAGGATAAGGATGATGATGTTAATGGTAATGCTGATGATGATGACGTTGATGATGATAGTGGTGTTGATGAGGATTAAGGATAAGGATGATGATGTTGATGATGATGATGAATGATGATGGTGGTGATGGTGGTGATGATGATGATGATGATGAGGATAGTGGTGTTGAGGAAGAGGATATAAGGATGATGACGAGGATATTGATGATGTCGATAATGATGATGGTGGTGGTAGTGATGATGAGGATTATGAGGATTAAGGATGGTGATGATGATGATAGTGGTGTTGAGGATGATGATGATGATGAGGATATTGATGATGTTGATAATGATGATGGTATTGGTGATGATGGTGGTGGTGAAGATGATGATGGTGGTAATGATAAGGATGATGATGAGGATATAAGGATCATGGTGATGCTGATAATGATGATGGTGGTGGTAATGGTGATGATGGTGGTGGTGATGGTGGTGGTGGTGATGGTGATGATGGTGGTGGTGAAGATATAAGGATGATGATGAGGATATTAATGATGATGGTGGTGGTGATGATGAGGATAATGATGTTGATGGTGGTGGTGATGAGGATGATGATTTTGTTGATGGCTGTGGTGATGATGGTGAGGATGTTGATAATGATGATGATGGAGTTAGTGATGGAGGTGGTGATGATGATTATTTTGATGATGATGTTGATGATTATGGTGGTGGTGATGATGATTATGATGATGAGCATGATGATGTTGAGGATGATGATAATGTTGATAATGATGATGATGATAGTGCTGGTGATGATACAAGGATGAGGATGTTGATCATGTTGATGATGATGATGATGATGATGGTGTTAGTGATGGTGGTGATGATGATGATGATTTTGTTGATGATTATGGTGGAGTTAGTGATGGAGGTGATGATGATGATGGTGATGATTTTGATGATTATGGTGGTGGTGGTGATGATGGTGGAGATGATGGCGGTGATGATGATGAGGATGTTGATAATGATGATGTTGATGATGATGATGGAGTTAGTGATGGAGTTGGTGATGGTGATTATGATGATGATTTTGATGATGATGTTGATGATTATGGTGGTGGTGATGATGGTGGTGATGATGATTATGATGATGAGCATGATGATAATATAAGGATGATGATGAGGATGATGATAATGATGATGATGATGATGATAGTGATAAGGATGACGATGAGGATGTTGATCATGTTGTTGATAATGTCAATGATTATTTTGATGGTGTTAGTGATGGTGGTGGTGATGATGATGATGATGATGTTGATGATTATGGTGGTGGTGGTGATGATGGTGGTGATGATGATGATGATGAGGATGATGAAGATATAAGGATGATGATTGGGATGATGATACTGTTGATAATGATGATGATGATAGTGGTGGTTATGATATAAGGATGATGATGATGATGATGATCATGATCATGATCATGATCATGATGATGATGATCATGATGATATAAGTATGGTGAGGATGATGATGATATAAGGATGATGATGAGGATGATGATGATGTTGATAATGATGATGTTGATGATGATATTGGTGGTGGTGATGATGATGAGGATGATGATATTCTAAATGACAATTTCTCTTTTATAATTCCATACTTTAACTTCGATTTCCTCAAGTCATCATATTCTATGTATGTTTTATGTTTCCTATATCACCAGAATATAAGCTGACCGGCGTTTTCAGCCAGAGCCAAATGGTGCATCCATGCCTTCAGATTAAGACTTGGGATATTCATTCATTGGAAGGTAAGCTCACAAAGATAGCAGTTGTGTTGAGTAATATAGGGCATGTAGGAATGGACCAAAGGTTTGATAGTATTGATTTCCATGTTGTAACTAAATATTTTATTTAGACCATTGCAATTTGAAATGTATATCATCTTTAAATATATTGACCACTTCATGGATTAAAAGAGAATTTAAACATAGTACTGTTCACTAGTACTTGTATACACTCCAAGAAAACTACCTCGAGGAAGAAGTATCGCCAGGGCAGCACAGAATGTTACTTTAACGAAATTTTCTCATCAAATAAGCAATTAAATTGCTCACTAGTTAATGATTATATTTTGAAAATTTTAGTCTGAGGACTTAGACCAATTTAGAAAAAAAATGGTTTATTATATTTATTCTTATTTCTATTTTCTTCTTCGTTGTCTTCTTGTGTATGTATTATTGTTAAATTGTAAGTGTTTTAAATATTACTATCATCAATATTTGTTTCGATGAACAGATTGGAAGCTTTCGAGATTTGATGGAGATGTATTCTGATCAAATGATGGACAGATATGATGTGCAATGACAGGGTGTTATAGAAAGCTGGAGAAGAGTGGAAACTGATTGGATCATACGGAAATGAGTGGCACACATCATTAGACACAAACAAACTGCTATGCAGAATTACAGGGAAGAGAACATGAGGAAGGAACACAGCATAATGTTGGACACTGATGGTCCATATGGAGACTTCAAGAGAAAAGCCATGACTAGAGAGATTGGATGGCTCTTAGGCAAAATACTTACATAGAACTACTCGGACAGAGGTTGTTTTTCTTTTTTTAAGAAGATAGACATTTTCCAGGCAAAGAGAGGCCATTGATTGCAGCACTTAAAGGAGTAATAATAATAATAATAATGATAATAATAATAATAATATGAACAAGTTATATAGTAGTTAATGCAAACAAGCCTCTAAGCGCTTTAGAAAAGGAAATTAATTAATTAATTAATTAATTAATTAATTAATTAATTAAAGAAGTAGAGAGAGATGATATAAAACATCGTAAATGTGATCGGGGTTGAAGGTGCTTTCATGACTGCTACAGTGGTAAGTTCACAGCAGAGAGAGTTAGATTGTGTTCTTCCTCAGCGTGATGTCGGGAATGGCAAATATAACCATTATCATGGAGTATATCAGGGTCTTTCGCCAGTTGCGAGGTACAACCCTCTTGGTATACTGTTAGGGACTGTGGTAGTACTTTTGTATTTTGTAAATTGAAATGCAGCACTACTTGATGCACTTGATTAAAGTGAAACGTGTAAAGTGTAAGATATTGCACAAAATGACATTTGAGACTTCAATCCTATATCAATATCATTATAAAATACAATTGAAAGATTTGTGAAAGTTTGAAAGAAAACAAACACTGTTTACCTAGTGAAAAAACGAATATTGAGTTCATATTTTATCACCGAATACGGATAAATTGTCACAGGAAAAATTAGCCCTTTGAGATACTCGCGCTCCTGTATGTTTACACACGTAGTACAGAATTCATGGAATTCACGCTCGGTGGGTTCAAAGTCCAATCTCCGGATTGTTCACACGGTATGCTGCAATGGTCTGTTACGCGGCCCTATGCGGACGGAATTGGCTTTGACTATTCAAAACCGTTGCCCAACGGTTTTGATTCAATGATAATTATCTTCATACTAAAGAGACATTTGAAAAAATCTAACCCTATTTTATTCTTCTCTTACAATAAGCTAAACAACACGGCAGAAGAGAAACGAGGAAGCTCCAATTATTTTTCGTGGAGTTAGACACTTTACCTGGATCACTTTAAGAGAAAAAAAAATGCAAATTTGATAATGGGTCCGATGAAACTTTTTAAACCCCTCTTATGTGATGTGTCTGACTGTAAGTAAGTATTCTCCGAATTACGTTAGTCTGGTCAGGCTATATGAGCTGCAATACTGTTACACACTAAGATATTCATTTGACATATTAAGTGTGCAAAAGGCTTTCTTAATTGTTGGACCTTTATGGGTGATGTGTTGCATTATATAGGGTTCACAAATGCACCATTAGGGTGCAAATGCCAATTTGGGTTCCAGAAGTGCACCCTAAATGGTGGTGCTATTGTATTTGTAGTGTCATTCTTATTGTGCCCTTATTTCTGAGTTTGTATTGAAAGATAAAGGTCTTCATTTTGTTTTCTTGTGACTCTGTGTCAGGTAATTAAATCATTACAGTACTATAGATACCTATTAAAATGATGTCAAATACTTTGACCTCATGAAATGATACTATTAAAGGGATCTAGTTAACACTGTCCACGTCTACACACCTTACCCTGATAGCAGACTGACGTCTTTATGACGTCTTAATTTGGTCGTAAACTGGTAAACACGTCATATGTCGTACAAACGATCAGAATACGACGTCATTATGACGTATTTTAAAGACCATTTTTGACGTGATGACTTATGTCGTATAAAAGACGTAAAATTGACGTCATTATAACATCTTTAAATGACCATTTTTCCACTATTTATTTTTGTCGTAGGAAAGACGTAAAAACGATGTCATTATAACGTCGTTTAAAGACCATTTTTAAGAATGTATTATTGTCGTACAGAAGACATGATAACGACGTCTTTATAATGTCGTTTAAAGACCATTTTTGCCATATGGGTTTATGTCGTATCAATAACGGTATAAAGACGTAAGTTTGACGTCTTTTCAAGACCAATTTTTTGCCATCATTTTTTGTCGTATGGACGCCCTTTTTACGACGTTAATGTGACGTCTTTCAAAGACCATATTCCAATTGTTTTTTGTCGTATGGAAGGACGTAAAAATGACGTTAATATTACGTCATTTAAAGATCACTTTGTCAGTATTTATTTTTGTCGTATAGAAGACGTAACAACGACGTCTTTATGATGTCTTTGAAAGACTATTTTGCCATCATTTTTTGTCGTATGGACGACCACTTTACGACGTCATTTTGACGTCTTTCAAAGACCATTTTTTTTCACTATTTATTTTGTCATAAAAACGTCTAAAAATTGACGTCTTGATGATGTCTTTTAAAGACTATTTTTGCCATTATGGTGTGTGTCGTACGACGACGTTAATACGACGTCATTATGATGTGTTTTCAAGACTAGTTTTTGCCATCATTTATTGTCGTAAGTGGACGACCTTTTTACAACGTCATTGTGATATCTTTCAAAGACCATTTTTTCCAATGCTTTTTCGTCATATTAAGGATGTAAAAACGACGTCATTATCACGTCATTAAAAGATTATTTTTAAGTATTTATTGTGTAGTATAATATACGTTATAACGACGTCTTTATGATGTCTTTGAAAGTCCATTTTTGCAATTAAGGTTTGTGTCCTACGGACAACATTATTAAGACGTCATTTTGACGTTTTTTCAAGACTATTGTTTGCCATCATTTTTTGTCGTATGGACGACCACTTTACGACGTCATTTTGAAGTCTTTTCAAGACTAGTTTTTTGGCCATAATTTTTTGTCATATGGACGAACTTTTTACTACGTCATGTTGACGTCTTTCAAAGACCATTTTTTCACTATTTATTTTGTCATAAAAACGTCTTAAAATTGACGTCTTCATGATGTCTTTTAAAGACTATTTTTGCCATTATGGTTAGTGTCGTACGACGACGTTAATATGACGTCATTATGATGTGTTTTCAAGACTAGTTTTTGCCATAATTTAATGTCGTATGGACGACCTTTTTACAACGTCATTGTGACGTCTTTCAAAGACCATTTTTTCCAATGCTTTTTCGTCATATTAAGGATGTAAAAACGACGTCATTATCACGTCATTAAAAGATCATTTTTAAGTATTTATTTTGTAGTATAAAAAGCTTTATAATGACGTCTTTATAAT
Organism: Echinarachnius parma; assembly: GCA_037951105.1. NCBI lineage: Eukaryota > Metazoa > Echinodermata > Echinoidea > Clypeasteroida > Echinarachniidae > Echinarachnius > Echinarachnius parma. The sequence goes on along the minus strand of JBAMJV010000917.1, from coordinate 12,229 downwards.
GTCTTTGAAAGGACCATTTTTGCCATTAAGGTTTGTGTCCTACGCACAACAATATTAAGACGTCATTATGACGTCTTTACAAGACTAGTTTTTGCCATCATTTTTTGTCGTATGAACGACCTCATTACGACGTCATTGTGACGTCTTTTAAAAACCATTTTTTCCAATTATTTTTTGTCGTATAGACGACGTTATTACAACGTGATTATGATGTCTTTCAAAGACATTTAAACAATTATTTTGGGCGTATGGACGACCTTTTTATGACGTCAATAAGACGTCTTTATGTCGTCTAAATGGCGTAATTTATGGTACAAATTGACGTCTTCAAGACGTCTTCAAGACGCCTTTTCGGAAAAAGATACGTCATTATCACGTCAAAATATGACGGTAAACGCGGGTGCAAAATCTTCACTTTTTGACGTGAATTTACGACGTCTTAAAGACGACGTACACAAGGTGAAAATGACGTCAAATCCAGACGTAAAAAGCACGTCTTATATTGACCAATAAGACGTCTTTATGTCGTCTAAATGGCGTAATTTATGGTACAAATTGACGTCTTCAAGACGTCGTAAAGACGCCTTTTCGGAAAAAAATACGTCATTATCACGTCAAAATATGACGTCTATATCACGGTAAACGCGGGTGCAAAATCTTCACTTTTTGACGTGAATTTACGACGTCTTAAAGACGAGGTACACAAGGTGGAAATGACGTCAAATCTAGACGTAAAAAGCACGTCTTATATTGACCAATAAGACGTCTTTATGTCGTCTAAATGGCGTAATTTATGGTACAAATTGACGTCTTCAAGACGTCGTAAAGACGCCTTTTCGGAAAAAAATACGTCATTATCACATCAAAATATGACGTCTATATCACGGTAAACGCGGGTGCAAAATCTTCACTTTTTGACGTGAATTTACGACGTCTTAAAGACGACGTACACAAGGTGGAAATGACGTCAAATCCAGACGTAAAAAGCACGTCTTATATTGACCAATAAGACGTCTTTATGTCGTCTAAATGGCGTAATTTATGGTACAAATTGACGTCTTCAAGACGTCGTAAAGACGCCTTTTCGGAAAAAAATACGTCATTATCACGTCAAAATATGACTTCTATATCACGGTAAACGCGGGTGCAAAATCTTCACTTTTTGACGTGAATTTACGACGTCTTAAAGACGATGTACACAAGGTGGAAATGACGTCAAATCCAGACGTAAAAATCACGTCTTATATTGACCAATAAGACGTCTTTATGTCGTCTAAATGGCGTAATTTATGGTACAAATTGACGTCACTCTTCAAGACGTCGTAAAGACGCCTTTTCGGAAAAAAGTACGTCATTTTCACGTCAAAATATGACGTCTATATGACGGTAAACGCGGGTGCAAAATCTTCAATTTTTGACGTGAATTTAAGACGTCTTTAAGACGACGTGCACGACGAAAAACGCCGTAAATTTGACGTCATTTTTACCAGTGTTTGCTATTAGGGATTCATTATTGGCTGTAGGCCATGTTGTTGGATAAGCCATATATGGTTTATGTTGGAACTGTGTATGACACTAAATACAATATTTATGTGGGAGTGGTGCATATTTATTAGTGCGTCAATTATTTGCTTTCTTCGTGAAAAATATATCAAATCATAACACGCTTTCCCAGATGCAGTTAATCTTAAGCCCGAATTTCCTATCTAGGTATGCACCAGATTGCACAATTTCAAATTCATAAATGCAAAATCTTTCTTACCGTGGGAGGGGGATACCCCCTCCCAAACCCTCCCCCTCCCTCCCTGCCCCAGCCCTCAGGCGCTTCGCTCCATCGGGACTCATTATTGGCAGTGTGTTGTTGGATCATACATAATGTTGCATAATTATGGTTTATGTTGTGTTGTGTGTGTGTGTGTTTTGGGGTATATATTTATTAGTGTGTCAATTATTTGTTTTCTACGTGAAAAATATATTAAAACTTTCTGGTCGATCAAATCATATCACGCTTTCCCAAATACAGCCGAATTTCCTATCTAGGTATGCATCAGATTGCACAATTTCAAGTCCAAAAATGCAAAAACTCCCTACCGTGGGAGGTGGGACTCCCCCCTCCCACACCCTCCCCCCGCTCAGTCGCTTCGCTCCCTCGCAATGTCTCACTCTCACCTCTGGCTCAAACTTGACAACCCAGAGTGTGGTTGGGCATGAGCCCCTATACACCAAAATTGTGAGCCCCCTTGGGGTTTTGCCCCACCCCCCAATCCAAAACTGCTTCCGGCGCGCCTGCCTCTGACCTAATAAAACAAATATGCAATTTAGCTGATTATCTGTATAATGCTAATACAACAAATTTTCAATGTTGCCAAGGTAACATTGCTAAATTATCTAAAGAAACCTTTAAGCACATGAGAAAAAACAAATAAATATTGGACTGTCTACAACCTATTATCGCCTACAGGAATAATTCATCATCGATTATAAACGATAGTATCAAAGTGGAAATAACCCAATGATGCCAGGATGGTAATATTGCTAGATTTCCTAAAGAATCCCTTTATAACATGAGTAAAAACAAACAAACAAATATTGGACTTATGAACGTCTACAACATAATAGGATCGCCTACAAGAATAATTCATAATCGATTATAAACGATCGTATCAAAGTGGAAATAACCCAATGATCCCAAGGTGGTAATATTACTAAATTTTCTAAAGAAACCTTTTAGAACATGAATAACAAAAGAAAATACAGTAGGACTTATGATTAACCTCTTCAGGTCTAATGGATACAGGATTCATTCATGATCGATTATAAACAATCGCATTAGAGTGCAAAGTAAAATTCCAATTTTTATAACTATTTACATTGAAAACATTGTTATTATGATCTTGTTTTTGCAGATATTAAAACTAATATAAATACCAACCTGTTTTTAATATTTTCAACATGATTTGCAAATTAATTATTTAGGCATCAACTCTTTGAAATACTAAACAGTCAATACTAACCATTTAAATCTCACATACTAAGAAGCGGGATATATATACGGAACCTATACGACAACTGATCAGTAAGGTGTTAGACGTAGGTTATAGGATAGGTTTAGGATTTAGGAATAGGATAGGATTATGTGTTACATGTTAGATGTTAGAAATGTTAGAAAAGTGTTGACTGTGGAATATACTACAAGACATAACCATTTCAATTTTTTAATTATTAATAATGTAAAAATCGCTTCAAAATATGACGTCATAAAAAGACGTCGTTAGCACGTCAGAATATGACGTCTATATGTCGTGAAACGCGGGTGCAAAATCTTCACTTTTTGACGTGAATTTATGACGTCTTTAAGACGACGTACACGACGTGAAAATCACGTCAAATCAATACGTAAAAATCACGTCTTATATTGACCAATAAGACGTCTTTATGTCGACTTAATAACGTAATTAATGGAACAAATTGACGACTTAAAGACGTCATAAAGATGCCTTTTCGGATAAAAATACGTCATTATCACGTCAAAATATGACGTCTATATCACGGTAAACGCGGGTGCAAAATCTTCACTTTTTGACGTGAATTTACGACGTCTTAAAGACGACGTACACAAGGTGAAAATCACGTCAAATCCAGACGTAAAAATCACGTCTTATATTGACCAATAAGACGTCTTTATGTCGTCTTAATAACGTAATTAATGGTACAAATTGACGACTCAAAGACGTCATAAAGACGCCTTTTCGGAAAAAAATACGTCAATATCACGTCAAAATATGACGTCGATATCACGGTAAACGTGGGTGCAAAATCTTCACTTTTTGACGTTAATTTAAGACGTCGTTAAGACGACGTACACGACGTAAAATGACGTAAATTTGACGTAATTTTTACCAGTGTCTGCTATCAGGGTACTTAGAACTAGTGGTTCTCTCATGAAAATGATCAATAAATGTTTGTTCTGCAGTTAAGAATGAGGTTATTTATACGTCCATACGCTTGTGATTAAGATATTGGCACTCTATCATCTTCACATTTTGTTAACACATTTACTGAATTATAGGTAATTAAATGGGACATGCACTGACAATAGTCTCTGTTTCACTGAGCTGACCTTCACGAAAAAAAAATAATGTCCATCATTGTTCATCTAGTTCATTAATATTTCATGACAAAAGCATCTATTATATCAGTTAGGCTGCAAGTCAGTATGGATAGCAAGACTTTCCTAAAACGTTATAATGTAGGAGCCTCTAATGTTATTTGTGGGAGTTTCTTCCATTCATTGATGACCATTTGACTATAAGATGTCCAGTTTGGTTTCTTTAATTTCTGTAATTGCTTACGCACAACAGAACTTCAGTTAATGTGCTATACGACATGACAAAGTGACACCATATTTCAATAAAGATGTGTACTATTTGTAAGCTTGCACAATTTTAAATTGTTTCATACACTGCATTTGTATTTATGAGGTTCATTATTTTCATAAATGAATTTCACTATGGAAACTTTCTATCCACAACTGATTTGGAAAGTCAAATATTATTTTAGTTGATATACTAAACTTGTTTCACATTAATTTAATTTCAGACAGAAGTTCTTTTTTGTTTAACATTCCATCACATGAATAATGTTCAAAGAAAGTTTGATCTGTATTTCCAGAAATTAATAATGTGTCGGCAAATCATAGCTTTTTAGATTCAGTTTAATGTAATACAAGCTTAAATTCATTGCAGATGAAGCATGGATTGAACATATTTTTTAAACATGGGATAATGAAATCAAATGGTAAAGCCATCCATCATTGCAATAGGTTTGACATGTTCAAATTAGAGAGCTATATATGCCAAGGCATACAGCCAAGTAGTTATTACTGTCGAGTTTCATCTAGTTTATGGCTGTACTTATAATTAGGTCTATATGCAGATATGCAATGTACATTTTGAATCAGTTCATGTGTGCTTAATTGTACAATGTAAATCATAACGTCAGTTTGAATTCACTGTAAAGTAAAGGTGTTGTTAAATGTAGCAGGTATACAATACTGATTTTAAATCTGTCTTGAAATAAGTGATATAATATGTGGTGATGCAAGAACTTATCATTATAATGAATCTGCAAAAGTAAAACTTGTAATACAAAGTTGCAGGAATGCTAAGACTGTTTCAATTAAAATTGAAATGTTTTGAATAGATATCGAATGAGCATAATTATTGTCTCTGTTACAAGTACATGTATGAGGACTTTCATTTTTGGAAATGTTAATGTCATCCAGATACCTACTATTGTAAAATTTGTATGTTTTTTTCAGTCAACAATGAATTGTTATTACCCACGCCGATGAAATCGGCAGGGGGTTATGTAAAGGGTTCCGTATGTTTGTTTGTTTGTTTGTTTGTTTGTTTGTTTGTTTGTTTGTTTGTTTGTTTGTTTGTTTGTTTGTTTGTTTGTTTGTTTGTTTGTTTGTTTGTTTGTTTTTTTTGTTTGTTTGTTTGTGTACAAGATAACTAGAGAACGGGTGAACGGATTTGCACCAAATTTTCAGGGAATGTTTGGATAGTGACATGGAAGAATCGATTAGATTTTGGTGATGATTGGTTGACCCCTGCAAATTCTGTGGAACCTTGAAGTTTGAGTATGTATTTAATTAGGCATCGTCATTCGGCGTTACATGGCGTGCGCGCATGGGCCATATTTTTGTACACGTAGTTTGCGCGATGTTTGGCTGTGGGCAATGCAACTTCGCTATTGCAAGGGTGGAGGGATATACTATTTTTCCAAATGTAATGCGGTCAAACAGCTGATTGAACCACGTAATATGCATGTGAAGTATACACAAGAGATGCTTGCGATGATTATAGATCCGGTTCGTGTTTTGAATCGAGAAACTCGACCAATTTCAACCTCCGTAAGTCATTTTTTGCCGCATTTTCGCAGTGAACTTTGTTGAAATCTCAAATTTTCGAGCAATCGGAAGTAGGGTGCACTTTGGAAACTTACATTTTTGGATGATTCAGGTGTTTTTATTGTCAATAATTTTGTACACTGCCTCGCCATGGGGCTGCCGCGCCGCAAGCAAGCGGCCTACACCCTGGCCTAGGCATTTTCACCAAATCGTGCCTAAAACGCGCTGGTTAGCCTGCGGTAAGCAAAACAGGGTTGAGGCCGACGAAGGGGTAGAACAGGGCTAATGGGAGGCGTGGGTATGCTGACTTTGTCGGCCTTCTAGTTGGTTATGTATTTCTTAATTACTATCATCTCAATTTGTTTGACAAAACAAAATATGTGACGAAATCTTTGACATACAATTATGAAAAGTTTTCATAAGGAAAATGAACGTTTGTGTGGAAACAAATAATAACATATTGCTTTTTAATCTTGGGTCATAATTTATATTTTGTTATGAGTTTGAGTTGTCAGGCCTGTTTATGCGTATATTATATAACATAATGTGTGTATGTCAGGGGTGTGTTTGTGTGCGTATGTGTGTGTGTGTGCGTGTGTGTGTGTGTGTGTGTGTGTGTGTGCGTGTGTATGTTTGTGTTTGTTAGTGAGTTTATTGTTCTCATTAAAAAAAATACAAATGCACGAGTCCATGCGTTGGTAAGAGATGTGAAATATATATGTATCTATAAATACACACACAAACACACACACACACACACACACACACACACACACACACACACACACACACATACATACATACACGCACTCACACATACACACACATACACAGCCCTGACATAGTCGCACACAAGTATAAGTGTAGGCATAGCAACATTAAAGGGGTAAATCCTTTAAGCCCATGACGAAACAATTGTTGCCATGGAAACAGGCTCGTTGCTATATCGTTACTATATTTGAAATTGTACAATGGGGTCACAGTTCAATTCAAAAATAAATAAGATAGGTCCCTTATGCTTCGCTATATCATATGATGTCGATTAAATACTTTATTATATTGACGTCCCGCAATGTCCACTAGCCAAAACACGCAACCATACATGAACGCGTTTAGCGCGCTGCGCGTGCAAAATATTGAAAAATGAGTTTGTAACTTGACACCGCCTAACAGGTTTCATGGTTATGATGACTCTTAATAAATATTTTTCTGTTTTCTTTAACTACATTACATGGGATAAACAAGTAATTTGCTTTTCCATACCTTTTTTTCTACTGCAAGTGCAATGAAATAGAAAACATGCCTTTTTAAAGAAAAAAACAACAACAGAATACATAAAAAGTGGTTTCTATGCAAACAATTTCGTTGCTAAGCAACGATGTTTTGATTATTACGGACAAAATGTGCATCCATTGGATAGCCAATGTCGTATTTTACGGCATAATCCCTTTTATGCAAATAATATTATTGTTTTCTCAAGATATCTGGCTGCAAACATGTGAATGCATTATCAAAAATCTAACAAAATCGCGAGAGTTGGAGCACATAGGCATGAGTGGTTGTTTGCGCGCAAAACGCGCAAAAATCAGAAAGTGAGGGTGTACTTTATCGTCTCCTAGCATGGTTTCATGACTATAAAGAAAATTGTAAGTTAATATTTTATTTCATTTACCTAAGTAGCGATGCCTGAAAATGTTTATATTCTTCATCTGTCCTCTCTCTTTTATCTAGCATTATAATATGGAAGTAATTCTATTTTTTGAAAAAAATGAAGAAAAATATAAAAAAATAAAATGGTTACTACGGACATAATATGGTTGCTAGGCAACAACAGAACAATATTTAGGGGCCAAACCCATTTTTATGAATTGCACATATACAATATGACAGCATCATGTTGTTTTATGCACACAAGTTCATAATTTGCCTAAGATATTTGGCAACAGTCAAAGGAGCTCATTTTCAAAGAGGTAGCTTAATCGCGAAAAGTAGAGAAATGGGCGTGGTCTATTCATGAGCCGTTTCCATGGTAACGGTGCATTTTTTAGCTTGGCATCCGCCCTAACATTGATCAGTATGACTTCCTGCATCGATCCATGATAGATTCAGACCATTACCCAAAAATGCCCTCGAAAGTAAAAAAACGAGTCTTGACTGGTCTACTATGACGCGTCATCTACAGAATTTAGTTCATTAGTCCGTATTTTAGATGACATCACATTTTGGCGATTTAAAAGGGGCGTTCCCAGGACAATTAGATATTTACTAATTACCCCAAAATTGATTGATTTCATGAGAAATGACTGCCAAATTCTTTTTCTTCAGGACAAATTACATATAGAGAGCTGAATTGTGAAAATAAGGCCATCTAGCCGCTATAGGTCCTTTAAATATATTTATGACTATGGAGACATTTAAACAAATCAAAACCCATTTCATTCTTCTGTTACCATAAGCCAAACACCAACGAACAAGAGAAGTGGGAAAGCTCCAAGTGACAATGGTTCACTTTAAATGAAGCGGTGAAACCAATGGAATATATTATAGAGACTGATTTTTCGGTCTAGAAGTGGGATTACAGTCATTATTTTTGGGAATTTGTTTTATGTAATATGTGGACGTGGTGTGGCAAGATTGGAAGAGCGCGCGCTTTCGATCGTGAGATCGCGAGTTCGAACCCTGCTGTGTAGGCCCACTGCGTTGTCCTTCAGCAAGACAATTAATCACAATTGCTGCTCTCTACCCCTGGTGTATAAAGCGCCATCATCAGTGGCAGCTCGGCTATAGTATGCTCCCCGGGAGTTTAGAAAGTACGCAATATCATTGTGTGGGTTTTGAAAATAATGTAACTGATGACCATGGGTTATAGTAATTAAATAATTATTTAAGGGCTTAGCGGCTCTTTGCAATATGCGCTAGTATAAATGTCTATTATTATTATTATTATTATTAATGGAATCGAGCTTTTAAAAATTGCACTAATCTGTAGTGTGCAATTGTAACATTTAAAACTCCTTACAAACACATGCCTCCTCATGCCTTCAGTATTCCATTATAAACACAAACTAATGACCAAGATGTAAACAACGTATCAAATGATGGATTCCTCTTTACAGAATATGCTACCTCAGATGCAATAAACATATATGAATTCGAGGGGAAAGTGTATCTTTTACGAGTCATAACTTGAATTGCAAACGCGACTCGGATTTTACCTCGTATCAGAATATAAGAGGCCTGTCCTGATGAAAATGCTGCACATGATGAATAAATATAAGGGAATTCGGATAGAAAAAAGGGTGCGCTTCGTATTCCGAAGGTTCGTAATTCCGAAGGTTTGTTATTCCGAAGGTTCGTTATTCCGAACACGCAAATTTCGTATACCCGAGGGTTCGTTAATCCTAAAATGAAATAGGGTTCGTTAATCCGAACATTGTTGCATATTCAGAAGGTTCGTAATTCCGAAGGATCGTTATTCCGAGGTTCGTTATTCCCGAAGTTCACTATTCCTAAAATAAAATCGGGTTCGTTATTCCGAAGGTCCGTTATTCCGAGGGTTTCGTATTCCGAAGGTTCGCTATTCCTAAAATGAAATCGAGTTCGTTAATCCGAAAATGAATTCGCTTTGTTATAATTATAATTTCAGATTGGTGTAGCCAGTGGACAGAAGGAAGGGATGGGGGGGGGGGGGGGGGCTTGCTCAATACAGGCTCTGTATTCAATTAAGAGAAAATACAACTATACTTTAAAATACAACTATACTTTTAGATTAGCACAGCCACGTGGGATAGATGATGGGGGGGGGGGGGCTTGCTTAATCAAATAAAAAGATAAAACAAACTGAAATGTTTGATTGGTCTGGCCAAGGTAGGGAAAGGGAGAGGGGCATGCTTAATGCAGGCTCCAAGTTATATAAACAAAAACAAAAACAAATTATAGTATTATAACAAACCCGATTTCATTTTAGTATTATAAATAACCCGATTTCATTTTCGGATTAACGAACCCTATTTTATTTTCGGAGTAATGAACCTTCGGAATAACGAGCCTTCGGAATAACGAACCCGATTTTATTTTCGGATAAACGAACCTTCGGAATAACGAACCCGATTTCATTTTAGGAATAGCGAACCTTCTGAATAACGAACCCTCGGAATAACGAACCTTCGAATAACGAACCTTCGGAATAACGAACTTTCGGAATAACGAACCTTCGAAATAACTGAACCTTCGGAATAATGAACCTTCGGAATAACGGACTGTAACCAGAAAAAAAAACCCTTGTTAATTCCTGCACATAATTGATAAGCAAACACGATCTTTAATGATGAATAAACATGACAAAATTCAAGGATGTGTGGCTAAAACAAGACGATAATCAGTTGTTGCAGCTTACCGACTCGGGGACTCGTAAAGCAAATTGGGTTACTTGTGGTCCAAGAGTCTGTACAATATGCATATAATTTAGTTTATTTTCCATTAATTAACATTCTTTCACGATTACGTGACGGTCAGCGTCTATTTCCATGACACAGTGACGAAGGTAGGGGCCATGGCGGGTGTGCCCCCCCCCCCCCATCCCCCCAAAACAATTGATCACAAAACATTTTTTTAAAACGTAACGTTAAAATAAAGAAATACATAAAGCGTGCCGCCAATAATACGGGTGCCCCCAACAATCAGTCCGACCACGCTACGCCAGTGATTCATTGCATCTTGCTCGCTAGCTACCAACTTGAACTAATAGGCATTTCTAATGGCCATGGCTACGTGAGCAACAAGTTACCAATAGTTGGCAGCTTTTTTTAATAAAGCCTTTATTGGCGACTAAAATATATTTTGCTTTCTTAGCCCAGGACCCATATTCATGAACCGCATGAGCTTAATTCCAGTCTAAATCCATGAATATTGGCCCTAGTAAAATAGATGGGTCCCCAAAGGCTTTTAAAAATGCTGCCCTTACCTGTCGAATGAATAAACATAAGGGGAATTTGAAGATGCGTGGCTTAAATTGCGATGATAATCCAATGTTACAACTGACCTACACGTACAGTAGCTTACGTTACTCGTGGCCGAGTTAAACCATGGTTAACGCGTTGCTTTTGACAGTCTCGGAAAAGGACCCCCCAAAATTAATCATGAAAATTAGACTGCAAAATGTAGTGTTTTTTTTTCTTCAACAGACTGAAGGTTTATGGGGTACCACACGAAATGCATCGACATTATGCCATAGAGTATTGAGTTCTGTTTTGGGGCTTCAAATTGGAGGGGGGGGGGGGGGGGGGGGGTGTCGAGTAGTATGTCACCCTACCTTTCTTAAAATGCCCCAAAATGCTCCTAACATTCAATAAGAAATTGGAAATTTACACGAAAGTGTGATTTTTTTTTTTACCGAGAATTGTTTTTGTTGCCAAACATTTTCGGATTGTAATACCCTAGGTGCGTGTGTGTGTGTGGGAGGGGCGGGGGCCTGGGGCGTGGGCGGCCTGTAATGCAGTTCCGATCCCCCCCCCCCCCCCCCCCCCCCCCCCCCCCCCACTTTCGTCTGTACACAAATAGCTGGGAATTGACACTATTGCCCTTTTGTTACCTTACTTAGCTAGACCAGTACAATCCACGGCTAGGCGTAACCTGTGTATCCTTGACTTGATTGGTGGAAATTTACACATTGACGTCATCCTCGACAGTTTTGTTTTTACCCACTTATATATATGTTGTTTATTTTTCGCGCTCTATATAGATTCACTTTTATAGGACTTGGATTACATATTGAAGATGACATTAAAAGAAGAAAGACACACAATTTTCGCTTTATATATGTCCACTTTACAGGACTTGGGATGCCGCTATATAACGAGGGATCTAAAAGGAACACAAATCACTTTCTTAATGAAAAACAATTTTTAAAACACTTAAAATAACGTGACGCAACTATTATCTCTACAAACAGTACCTTAATATAGCTTAAACATCTAGATGATTTGGACTATAGATCGTTTTGGAAGTATATCGCTTCGTTGTTAATTATCTTATACCCAACTAAAAAGTTCAGTTTAACCATTTTCAATACACAATCCTATATTAAACACGATCATCGTGAGTTGAAAAGGAAAGTAATCACGGTTACAACAATCATAAAAATGTATTTTACAGATAGCACGCATTTTATAAAGCTAATAGATAAAAAGATCGGACGATTTAAAATCTGTTCCTCACTAATTATACGTATTATATCCTCTTCCCAGCGTTCTAAAGAAAATAATTATAAAGAAATACGCAATACGAACGAGGAATCATACATACCACAATGTATTA